>JARLTB010000029.1:1607500-2052500 GCA_030141615.1 Unio pictorum | reverse complement strand
CACGGTGGAGAGTATTGCATTCACGGTGGAGAGTACTATCCTACACGGTGGAGAGTATTACTACACGGTGGAGAGTATTGCATTCACGGTGGAGAGTACTATCCTACACGGTGGAGAGTATTACTACACGGTGGAGAGTATTGCATTCACGGTGGAGAGTACTATCCTACACGGTGGAGAGTATTACTACACGGTGGAGAGTATTGCATTCACGGTGGAGAGTACTATCCTACACGGTGGAGAGTATTACTACACGGTGGAGAGTATTGCATTCACGGTGGAGAGTACTATCCTACACGGTGGAGAGTATTGCATTCACGGTGGAGAGTACTATCCCACACGGTGGAGAGTATTGCATTCACGGTGGAGAGTATTTCTACACGGTGGAGAGTATTAATACACGGTGGAGAGTATTACTACACGGTGGAGAGTATTGCATTCACGGTGGAGAGTATTACTACACGGTGGAGAGTATTGCATTCACGGTGGAGAGTACTATCCCACACGGTGGTGAGTATTGCATTCACGGTGGAGAGTATTACTACACGGTGGAGAGTATTACTACACGGTGGAGAGTATTGCATTCACGATGGAGAGTATTACTACACGGTGGAGAGTATTACTACACGGTGGAGAGTATTGCATTCACGGTGGAGAGTACTATCCCACACTGTGGAGAGTATTGCATTCACGGTGGAGAGTATTACTACACGGTGGAGAGTATTACTACACGGTGGAGAGTATTGCATTCACGGTGGAGAGTACTATCCTACACGGTGGAGAGTATTTTCTTACACTGTGGAAAATATTATATTATCCTACACGGTGGAGAGTATTATAATAAATGTAGAGTATTATCCTTCCTGGTGGAGAGTATTATTTTAAACGGTGGGTAGCATTAGCCTACAAGGTGTAGATTGTGACGGATCCGGCGGCCTAGTGGTTAGAGCGTCCACCGCGGAAGCGGGAGGTCGTCTGTTCGATTCCAGCCGAGTCATACCAAAAACTTACAAAAATGGTACTAACAGCTGCCTCGCTTGACGCTCAGCATTAAGAGGTTAGTGTTAAGTCTGACCGGCCTTGTCTCAGGATAATGTGACTGGGTGGGACATCATGCTACATGTCTGCGGCATGATGCCCCAGTGCTAAACATCACTATAAACTGCATCACTGCATACATCGTAGCGATATGACTTAATAATTGTTAAAGCTACGTTAAAAATTCTAATCAAACAAACAAACAAGGTGTAGATTATTATCCTACACGGTGGAGTGTATTATTTTACACGGTGGAGAATATTATAATAGATGTAGGGTTTAATCCAACATGATGCAGAGTACTATCCTACACGGTGGAGAGTATTATGATAAAAAGTTCAGATTATTATGCTACACGTTGAAAAGTAATATTTGACAAGGTGGAGAGTATTATTTTACACAAGTGAGAGTATTATGATAGATATAGAGTATTATCCTGCATGGTGGAGAGTATTAGTTTACACGGTAGAGAGTATTAGCCTACAACTTGTAGATAATTATCCTACACGGTGAAAAATATTATTTTACACGGTGGAGAGTATTATAATAGATGTAGGGTTTATCCTACAAGGTGCAGAGTGCTTTCCTACACGGCGGAGAGTATTATCCTACACAGTATAGAACATTATCGTAAACGGTGGAGAGTATTAGCATACACGGTGCAAATTATTATTTTACACAGTGGAGATTATTGTTTTACACGGTGCAGAGTATTACACTAGATGTAGAGTATTATCTTACATGATGAAGAGTATTATTTTACACGGTGCAGAGTATTACACTAAATGCAGAGTACTATCCTACACGGTGGAGAGTATTGGCCTACAAGGTGTAGATTATTATCCTACACGGTGAAAAGTATTATTTTACACAGTGGAGAATATTAGCCTACACGGTGGAGCGTGTGTTGTTACACGGTGGAGAGTATTATACTACATGTTGCAGAGTATTATTCCACACAGTGGAGAATATTAGCCTACACGGTGGAGCGTGTGTTGTTACACGGTGGAGAGTATTATCCTTCAAGATGTTAAGTATTATCAACATGGTGGAAAGTATTATTCTACACGGTGGAGAAAAAGCCATATACTCTCACTTCGTAAAGTTTGTCTACCCCCTGTCGAGCTACAGTGAAAATGATTCACGGATAAAGGCTTCATATTGCTGGAAGGATCTAAGCTTAGATCGTGTTCATTTTACCAAATGTCGCTTAAAAAATTAAATGATATATTCCAATGTGATTGTCGCTTAGCAATGCTAAACAACATCAATACTACACTGACCACAGCATATTCATCGTAATATCTTCAGTATTTACAAAAAATCACATTTAATTGTTTGGCCAATAGCAGTGAGTCAAGATCATGTGATAAGTCTTATTAATCCATAAATGACCAGCCAAATGAGGTTCACGGGCCAGACTAAGTACTTTCCTGTCTGTATGATTTTGGATCTACAATTTGATAGTTCACTGACCACTAATAACTAATGGCCATTTGAAACTAACATGAGATCGCAGGATCTTTTTCTTGGTCGACGACAAGTGATTATCGTTTGTCACTTTGATTATAATAAAGAGAATGAGTGGTTAAAAGAGGATCACTGTGATCCATACATTCTAATTGATCCAAACAAGGAGTGAAAGTGGCTTCATCAAAAGCCCGACCAATACACGTGTCAGCTAAAGGAATACTTTCCTTATCAACGTCATTCTCAAGAGCTCTCTTTGCAATAACTCTAGTAACTGCACAAGCTGGGTATAAATCAGGGAAAACTTTTTCAATATGATCAACTTTCTGATCCAGAAAAGGTTGACAGTTCCAAGTGGATTAACCACAACATTATATCCATTATCCAGCTAGGTCGTTGCCAAGTAATAAATGAATCCCCTCAACCGGTAAATCTACATTGTTCCGACTGGCACGGGTCCTGAGACTAAGTCTGATGACAAAGTTACACAACGGAGAGGAACATTAACAAATCCCCACTCTACTCCCTGAATAGGAACACTCTCTTTAGAAGAAAATTTCTCATATAAAGCAAACCACCTGATAATAAAAGACTCTGCGAACCACGTGTATCCCTTAAAATTTTAAATAGGGATGGGATTGGCCATATCAACGAAGAGTGATATAGAACCTTTCGACATGAATGGTTCATAATTCTATATAATAAAACCAGACTGGGGTTTAGTAGACCCAGCAATTGTATTGCTTTCAATATATGACCGTGACCTTTACCTCTTAGAAATAACAGCATTTGGAATACGTCTGTTTTTATTCTGATGTTTATTTTTCAAAGTTATAGCAATCCGAAATAACGTTATCCTTTCTTCTTGCAATAGGTACACGAAGGAAGAGGCAAGGATCTTTGATCCAGTTTATTAGGAGCGATACATGTGAGATATTTAAATAATTAAAATAATGAAATAATGAAAATATTTGGCTACATCTTTTTCTCTGAAAGGAAGAACTAACTTAATGTTCTTAGTCAAAACTTAAATTTGTATCTAGGTCGGAATGTGTTTTTCACTTGCCATATCCATTTCGTTTATTCCAAAATGATATTCTCTCTCTCTCTCTCTCTCTCTCTCTCTCTCTCTCTCTCTCTCTCTCTCTCTCTCTCTCTCTGATTGTAAATGTATTTGCAAATTCTTTAACTGTATTTATTCTCTTGGTAATTGCATTGTATGTTTCTTTTCTCAGTTGCATTTGTTCTTTCTTTTTCTCCAATTGCAACTCATTTATTTCTCGTCTTTATCTTTATGAAGTTCGAGCTTCCTTAACTCTAATTCCATTGTTTTATTTTAATTTTAATTCCTTTACATTATGCTACAGTCTGATCGAATCCAATGTAATTTTATTCAAAACATTCCTTTCTACCAAATACTCCACCAAAATATTTTTTCTTACATTTTGCCTCGTTAAGGAACCTTTTGCCTCAGAAATATCACATTTTCTGGCAAGGTGAATCAATTCATCTTTTTTCATAATGTCTATTTATTCCTGGTTAGGATTTGAAAGAAAGATTTCTACTATTAATGACGTAAACAAAAGGCTTGCTGATTTCACTAAAGATTTTAAAAATTGTAAAATAATACTTATATTTAAAAGGTTTCAAAGAATAGGGATATTCAACAAAGTTTTCTAAAATATTTTAGCCATATATTGTAATAATACTATTGGTTCCCATCCATGTGTATTGTTTGCACTGTAATTCTTTGGGCCAAACCAGGCCCCAATAACAAGATGAATCCCCTTGGCAATTTTACAGGACTCGGCGAATGAAAATCCTGTCAAGTCGAAATAGGGTAGGGGTCTATTTATTGATTCCCTAGTTATACAATGGGTAGGATTTCCAAATCGTTTAAAATACGGCGCACACTCACACTTCCCAAGGAAACTTACAGGATAACATGCAACCATGTAAACGTAGATAACTTCGTTGAAATCATATTTGGTATTCCACAATCCTCATGCCCATACACGATACATGATCGCTGAATATCTTCGAGAAATTGTTTTGAAGTTGGTCTCCATGATTTGTGATTCTGGGCAAAATGAGCGACCACAGACGGAACAGCAAAACAATTACTCAGTAATCGTTATCACTCTTCGTTGTCGTCGGTACATTTTCGGGTCACTTAAGCCATCGATGTTTGAAGAGATTAAGCACGATAAAGATCACGGCACAGTCGCACAAATTGATCAAATCCTCTGTCACGGAATTGTATAACCCCTTTTATTTATTAAATACATGTACTAGAGTTTCGGTTTTGTTGGTTTTTTTTCGGTGTACAACGATACTTGAGGGTGATTAATGTATATTGTGATGTATTTCAAAATAGTGAGTTCGGTCGATCCGATGCCGCACGTGCGTGGTGCTTTCGATGGGAAGAACCGAGTGCCTTCAGTGCACAGACAATATCTGTGTATAAATAGCTTACCGTAGGTAAAGCTCTTTACATTACGGATAGTTTTGTAAGCCAGCAGTTTACTATAAGGACTTGCACATGATCAGCTGTAGAGGTATGTAAGTTTATTAATTTCTTGAATATAAGATATCACTATTTTACTATCGTGTCTATTTTTGTTATGTTTTGTAGCTTTGGTTTATCCTTAAAGTGCCATACCAGTGTAGATAACGTAAATCAAATTTAGTATTATTTAAATAGAAAATAAAGTCTGGAAGCGGTATAAACAAACCCGATGGAAAAATTCTCCATAATAAGTGAGAAATACGCTCAGGTGTGTTTTCGAAAATATTACACATCGGACCGAGTTTATCACTCAGTAATTTCCGGAGTGTATAGATCGTCTGACGTCATATTATGAACACACGCCTTACTTCCGTTTCTATCGAAACATAAACAAAGCACGTTTTCCGTTCCATATTAGTTATTTTATCATCCCAATCATGCCAAAAGCACATCGTGGAGGTACAAGCAAGGGCAGCGGGGTCAGGTCTGTTGCAGCAAATTGTGGGAATACAAATGCTGATGGGTTTTCCATGCATTCCTTCCCGAAGGACCAATCACTTCGTCGTAGGTGGACAGACTTTGTAAAAATCAAAAGAGCAAACTGGGATAGTCCGACTGAGTTTTCTGCCCTCTGCTCCTTTCATTTCACACCCGAATGCTGCCCTTTCACGTATAGATTTGAGGTTCATCTTATGAGTAGGGCACCAAAGAAAGTCAAACTCATTGATGATGATGTCCCGTCTATCCACTGTGTGGAGGAAACTGACAATCAAACCAAGGTAAACAAAGGTATCATAACCTTCAACACTAAAGCATCAGCTGTGTAGACTTCAAATGTTGTCACCATCAGAAGAAGTTACTTGTCAAGTGTCACCGCCAAAGAAAATAAGAAGGGGCTATTCAAAGAGAGAAGCAGCAATGGTTAGTTTTTAATGACAAATACCATATTATTATATTTATGATATTCAAGAAATCAGTCACCACATCATTTTCATGTGTACCCTAAATCAGTCACCACATCATTTACATGTGTACCCTGTAGAACGTTTTCATAATTTCCAAACTAATGCAGTAAACATCCAATCAATCAAGAACTGAGATATAAACATTTGATAAATATAATATAAACATTTGATAAATATTGTCACAATTTTCATGATGCCTTCAATTTTGACCATTTGAATAGAGAAATCTTTCTGCTGATTGATTTAGAAGGCCTACATATATACTTAATTGTCAGACTAATGTGTGCATCAGATTAAATATAGATATTTACAAACATGAAGTTTATTCCCATCCCCAATTAATATATATCGACAAATGGAATGTCGGTGGTTCTTCCCTGGGTTTTTCAGGGTTCTTCCTCCAACAGTTATACTGGCTGCCGTGTATCGCCTATATTGTGCTAAAAAATGGCATTAAACACTAGAACAACAACAACAACAAAACCAAATGGAGTAGAATTTTACAATATTGTATACCTCAAAATTATCTTTGTAATGGAAACACAATATTTAAACTCCCAATGTAGATGACAGTAAAAAAAATTAAAAAAACACATGATATTTGGTATGCAAAAGCACATTGGGGTCTTATGGAGTACATGTCATATAGGCATGTGACTCACTAACTTTATTGGTCTAGTAATTTATTGAATTTAGATATATTTTTGTTAGTGCAGATTTTAATTTTAAGATAGCATAAAACCAAGCTAAGATGAATATATTTTATAACTTAGAGGATCTAAAGTATTTTAAAAGCTTGAAGAGATTGTGACCAGCAGGCAAATGAGAAAAGTTGTGCCAATGCTGTCATCTGGACAACAAACTTCTTCACTGGAGGGATACCACTCTATCAATCATTTTGCACCAAAGATGATTGGTTTCTCTTATCATGGAGTGCTTTCAAGGTAAATCTTATATTATTGCACACACAAAAATACTGATTGCCAGATATAAAATAGTGTATCCATGAATGGAGTACACACTGTCAGGAAAATCCTAGTTGACTCAACATATAGTAAGAATATGTATTAGTAATTAATGAACAGAAAGGAATATATCACTGAGAGATATAAATACTTTTGTAACAAGTGTAAGTACCTATATCATTTTTATATATTAAATTAAAACAGTAAAGGCAAAATATTTTATAGAGTTGACACTCCTTTAATTTTAAAGATCATGATTTCGTCCTATGGTAAAATAATAAAAATATGCAAACAATTGTAAAGACAAATACTTTTAATTCATGTATTAACTTCAACACAAAGTTACAGTTTTTTGGTTTGTACAATACAATACATATTAAATTTTCTTTAATTTACAGATTGTGTTGAAAGTCTGATGAAAACAGCGTTCAGAATTGGACAGGTAAATGATGAAGGAGTCAAACTTTGGGTAGATGTACCACCACCTATGTGTAGTCTGTATGAGAAGCCTGATAAGATATTGCTACTCAAAATCTTCTTAGAAGGTTTAATCGCTGTCAACCTCATGAAAGCATGTGTAGTTCAGGTTTTGATCAGGAAAGGCAGTGTGGAACCTCTGAACAGCACATGATGGAATGATGACCCTCACTTCCTTGCCCAAGAAGTGCCAACATCACCAAACAAATTGTCTATATGCTATATACAGATGTCTTCTGAAATAATAATTTGAAAACTAAGTTGAGATAAATTATGCTTTGTGCATTAGATCAAATTAGGAAATCAAATGTTTTAGTAGATATTTTTATTGGTCCAGTGTGATTTATCGTTATTTTTTATACCAATAAAGTTATGATTCCAAAATAATCGGTGCATATATATACCATTTTATTTCCTGACAAAAAAACTGAAATAAAACAATATTTGAACATGTATATGTGGTTGTTTTTTTTTGGCATGACTTATCATTATCACTGTGGTATAAAGTTAGACGGTGTAGGGCTCAAAAAGAGGGGTTCAACCAATGAAGGTGGCATAAAATGACCGGAAAAAGTGGTTTATTTATTTTCTGTATTAATAATTCCAATACTATGCTGTCATGCATAGATCATGAAAACAAAAGAATATGAAAAATTACTCAGACATTTTACTTACTCATTTCCTTGTTCTGGACGTTCTCCAAATTGTTGTCTATACTGGTAGTATACAACTGTTAAAGCATGGATGTCGAGACAAACTGGACTGAACAATGGATGGTGTGTTATACATTGTATGCCTGGTATTCATTGCAGACACTTTTGACCTTCTCTGTGTCACAACAATATACACATTCCCTTGCTTTGGGTATTACCAAACAATGTCCACAATGACACCTAAAATAAGAGTTTCCGTTAATGCATTGTGCTGTGCTTATCAAATTTACTCCTATATTTATGAACACATCAACATCACAGTACAATGACGCAAACTGACTACTGTCAGGAACAGGTAAAACATTTAGTACAACCCTGTAAAATTAAATTAGAAATGAAAGAAAATAGAAGTTGCAAGTAGATGACTACCACATAAAAAAGGGTTTATTTCATAGTTTATAACATACACTATTTGCATACGTAAAAGAAATTAGAAATTTTAACTTATAATACAGTGTACAAAATATGAATTCAATTTTGCTATCATGTATCAGTAAATTTCAACAGTTGTGCAAAAGAGGACGTCCTCTCCTAGGAATCTTAAGTACTTCTAAATCGTATCAATTTTTTCACATGATTTCGAAGCTTACAACTGTTATCCAATGTACCTTTTACTTATCAACGTATAAATACGTCTCTACCCATGAAATGTAATACACTTTTACATCCTTTATTACAGGTGAGAAACATTCATTTGTAAACGAATATGATAATGTGGAACACTTCTGCAAATATCGTCGGATACATATATTTATCGTAACTTAGGCCGTAGACATATTCCAAAAACAATTTCCATGAACTGTCCGTCAATCTATCTCGTCTTTCTTCTTCGTAATCTTCATCTGCAGCTTCGGATTCGTCGGTATTGGAAACATAGGGTTCAAACTGGTTCGGATTAATTTGGGTGCTTATTAAATCACCATCTTCGAATGGCTAAGACCCGCAGGACAGTGACAATTCAATTCCTTCTACATCGCAACTTTTGTGTTGAGTTTCTGAAGACTTTTTCATAATGTGACGATACTGACAATGCATTGTTTACAACAAGTGTTCATAATGTGACGTCACGCGTTGTTTTCACTAAATACCGGAAGTCGTCGGCAGTTGCGTTCGGTTATTATCGTAAACAGGTGCAAATGCGATATTAGATCGGCTCCCATGCAGTTATTACTTAAAATTTTTCAATCGGATTTTAAACATTCGCATTTTGAATAGATATTCTCATTAACCAAGAAATAAAATGAATAACCTTCATACTCCCGTGCCTGAATTCGATATATGCCAGATTGAGTTCAGATGAGCCCTCGTTATGCATTGTGCCAATCTTCATACTGCCGTTAACAGCATCAAAATCAAAATCTTAATTTTGGACTTTTGTTTATATATTACAGCAATGGCTTTTGCTTCTGTGGTCTCAGAAAGGGTTTCATAAAATCGTGACTATGTGTTAGTGTGGATACCATCGTCATATTAATACCAAAATTATCGTTCTAATTACTAGGCTCACCATTACTAGTGACATATTCGCTGTATTCGTCATTAGGAGCCAAGGCTTCAAGTTTTTATTGTATAATATCAGATAAAGACTTGTCACGCTTTGTGTTTTATTTGTTGCCAAGTCTGCGTTACAGCTGTTCTTAGATAATTTAGTACCATATTTATAACCATTTGGCATGACTCGGCCAGAATTTGAACCCGCAACCTTCCGCAACGGAGGTGGATGCTTTAACCACTTATGCCACATGAGCGGTCTTGGTAAGTTTCTAAAATCGCTACTGCAAAATTATAAACCTTATTAGACACCAGTAATCGCAAAATTCTCCAAAATCTTGCAAACGTTTTGACCATCATAAAGAATTTTAAAAAATATCATAAACTTTGTGATATTTGTAGAACTGGAAATTTGTCAATCTTCATAATGATATACCGTTTTTTATTTTTTTTTAATATTTTATTTTACGAGTTTTGTACACTCCATAATAGTCACTGCGTTCTGCTTTAACAATGTTATATATAATGTAAAGTCACAATGCCGCCGTTAGCCAGATGCATAGAGCAAATGTGTCATGTGATCAGATTATTTTAAATGAATTAAATGAATGAGCAATGAGAAGATTCTGTCAATTGATCAATAGAAGAAATGTGTGATGAATAGAGCTAACCCATCCAACAATTCTTATATAATTAAGAAATAAAATAAGTAAATGAGTTGTGTTCTATTGGAAACACAAAAAAGTTTGTGTTTTATTATAAAGAGTAAAACGATTTTGAAGAGAAAGCAAATTAAGACGTTTACACAGTATATCAATAAATTTGCACATTATATCAAGATCTTTACACAATATATCAAGACAATTATACAATATCTCAAGTAGATTACACACTATATAAAGAATGTTATACGGCAATATTAAGAATATTACACAGAATACTAAGAATATTGTACAGCGTTTAATCTTAATCATATTTTAAAGGAACTTCTGGAAGTTATTGCCGTATCCAACTATAATACCCATTTTCATTCACGTGTCATTCGATAATTTAAAAAAACATAATTTGGCAATTCAATCTCTATTCAATATGGCTATAATGACTGCTATCATGAAAATGTGTTATCGTTACCCTTTCGGAATGGACTATGAATCTGGGTATTTTGCATACATTAAAAAAAAAACAATTCGAATGATAGTTGGTCAGACATGAAAATATGTTATCGTTACCCTTTCGGAATGGAATATGAATCTGGGTCTTTTGCACACACAAAAAACAATTCGAATGATAGTTGGTTAGACATGAAAATGTGTTACGGCTATTGGATTTAAATTATTTATTTTTTAATTGTTAAATCCAAATTTGTCATTTTGCCTTTAATATTCATTAATTGGGAGATTTTTTTTCTAGAAAATTCAGGCTGACCTAGATTCTAGTTGTAAACAGGCTGACCTTGGCTTGTTTACTTCATTATCTGACCTTGCTTCAGATTGATAAACAGATCTTTAAAACTATTGGTTAATTTCAAGGGCATCTTTTTATTTTTAGTTATTGGGGATGGTTTTTCTTCTGGATCATTCTTTTAATACGTGACTTTTTGAAGGCAGTCTCTTTCTGTGACTTCCATGAACCTCTCTCAATTTCTAGAAAATCACGTGATCACTTGTTTACTTAAGAAAAACAAGTATAAGAACTGTTGTTTGGGATAGAACAAATCAGTAGAATCTCTGGGATTTAAGATATTAGTTGTGTATTTTCTGTTTGAGTTAAATTTTAATTATCTTGTTCTGGACTTTGTGTCAATTCATTGAAGAAAGATGATTTATTATCTATTTTGAGGAGAAAACATGTGCTCATAATTCATTTGGATGATAATTAAACAAGAACTGCATCACGTGACATTGTCAGCCATTTTGGATTACATCGTCAAGATTCGAACCTGGAACTATTAGAACATTTATTTATCAGGACTCTTGCAATTCCATTAGTGGATTATTTTTGTGAATTCTATATTGGATTAATGATGGATTTGATTCTTTAAAACTGTAAGTTTATTTATTTTATGAAAATAATTGTACTTAATAAATTCATTGTTCAATTTATACAAGCTTGTTAGTTTTCACTCTTTCTGTGTTGCTGCTTATTCGAGCCTAAGCACGTAACAAATGTGTTATCGTTACCTTTTCGGAATGGAATATGAATCTGGGTCTTTTGCACACAAACACACAAAAACAATTCGAATGATAGTTGGTCAGACATGAAAATGTGTTATCGTTACCCTTTCGGAATGGAATATGAATCTGGGTCTTTTGCACACAAAAGAAAACAATTCGAATGATAGTTGGTCAGACATGAAAATGTGTTATCGTTACCCCTTCGGAATGAAATATGAATCTGGGTCTTTAAAAATAAAATCTAATGATAGTTGGTCAGGCATGAAAATGGTGCCGATATTATAAGCATTATGGCCGCCACAATGGACAATTAAATATCAGGAATATTATCAATACGCAGCAGTAAAAACAAAAAACGGTCTTGGTTTCAGGATCAACAAGTAGAAGGATGTATAACATATGACGTGATTAATATTATGATTAGTGATATCTCCAGGTTTTTTAAGGTTTAGGTATTTATTTTTAAAAGTCGCATGATGGAACATCAGATATTTAAAATGTCTCTCCAGCTATAATATGGTCCATAAAAAGCAGATAAACTAATGTTTTTTACCGTGGGTAATATTGTATGGTTTTCATTGCCGTGCTTATTTAAGGGTAATATTGTATAGTTTTTATTGCCGTGCTTATTTAAGGGTGATATTGTATGGTTTTCATTGCCGTTTCTCTATAAGAGTAACATTTTATGGTATTCATCACGGTGCTGATTTAAGGGTAATATCATGAGGTTTTCATTACGATGCTAATTGTATAAGTAATCTTGTACGGTTTTTATGACGGTACCAATTTGAGGGTAATGTATGGTTTTCACCACTCTGCTAATTTAAGAGTAATATCATACAGATTTTAGCGCAGAAATAATTTAAAGGTAATATCGTGTGATTTTCGTCACTGTGCTAATTTAAGGGTGAAATCATGCAGTATTCATCACTGTGCTAATTTAAGGGTGAAATCATGCAGATTTTATCATTGTGCTAATTTAAGGATGAAATCATGCAGTATTCATCACTGTGTTAATTTAAGGGTGAAATCATGCAGTTTTTATCACTATACTAATTTAAGGGTGAAATCATTTCAGTGTTCATCACTGTGCTAATTTAAAGAACACATCATGTAGTATTCATCACTGTGATAATTTAAGGATGAAATCATGCAGTTTTCATCAGCGTGCTAATTTAAGGATGAAATCATGCAGTTTTCATCACTGTGTTAATTTAAGGGTGAAATCATGCAGTTTTTATCACTATACTAATTTAAGGGTGAAATCATTTCAGTTTTCATCACTGTGCTAATTTAAAGAACACATCATGTAGTATTCATCACTGTGATAATTTAAGGATGAAATCATGCAGTTTTCATCAGCGTGCTAATTTAAGGATGAAATCATGCAGTTTTCATCACTGTGCTAATTTAAAGATGAAAGCATGCAGTATTCATCACTGTGCTAATTTAAGGATGAAATCATGCAGTTTTCATCACTGTGCTAATTTAAAGATGAAAGCATGCAGTATTAATCACTGTGCTAATTCAAGGGTAAAATCATTCATCACTGTGCTAATTTAAGGACGAAATCATGCAGTATTCATCACTGCCGATTCAAGGGTGAAATCATGCAGTATTCATCACTGTGCCAATTTAAGGATGAAATCACGCAGTATTCATCACTGTGCTAATTCAAGGGTGAAATCATGCAGTATTCATCACTGTGCTAATTTAAGGACGAAATCATGCAGTTTTCATCACTGTGCTAATTCAAGGGTGAAATCATGCAGTATTCATCACTGTGCTAATTTAAAGATGAAAGCATGCAGTTTTCATCACTGTGCTAATTTAAAGATGAAAGCATGCAGTATTCATCACTGTGCTAATTTAAGGATGAAATCATGCAGTTTTCATCACTGTGCTAATTTAAAGATGAAAGCATGCAGTATTCATCACTGTGCTAATTTAAAGATGAAAGCATGCAGTATTCATCACTGTGCTAATTTAAGGGTGAAATCATTTCAGTTTTCATCACTGTGCTAATTTAAAGATCAAATCATGCAGTATTCACCACTGTGCTAATTTAAGGGTCAAATCATGCAGTTTTCATCACTGTGCTAATTTAAGGGTGAAATCATGCAGATTGCACAATCGTGCTAATTTAAGGATGAAATCATGCAGTATCCATCACTGTGCTAATTTAAAGATGAAATCATGCACTATTAATCACTGTGCTAATTCAAGGGTAAATTCATTCATCACTGTGCTAATTTAAGGACGAAATCATGCAGTATTCATCACTGCCGATTCAAGGGTGAAATCATGCAGTATTCATCACTGTGCCAATTTAAGGATGAAATCACGCAGTATTCATCACTGTGCTAATTCAAGGGTGAAATCATGCAGTATTCATCACTGTGCTAATTTAAGGACGAAATCATGCAGTTTTCATCACTGTGCTAATTCAAGGGTGAAATCATGCAGTATTCATCACTGTGCTAATTTAAAGATGAAAGCATGCAGTTTTCATCACTGTGCTAATTTAAAGATGAAAGCATGCAGTATTCATCACTGTGCTAATTTAAGGATGAAATCATGCAGTTTTCATCACTGTGCTAATTTAAAGATGAAAGCATGCAGTATTCATCACTGTGCTAATTTAAAGATGAAAGCATGCAGTATTCATCACTGTGCTAATTTAAGGGTGAAATCATTTCAGTTTTCATCACTGTGCTAATTTAAAGATCAAATCATGCAGTATTCACCACTGTGCTAATTTAAGGGTCAAATCATGCAGTTTTCATCACTGTGCTAATTTAAGGGTGAAATCATGCAGATTGCACCAGCGTGCTAATTTAAGGATGAAATCATGCAGTATCCATCACTGTGCTAATTTAAAGATGAAATCATGCAGTATTCATCACTGTGCTAATTCAAGGGTAAAATCATTCATCACTGTGCTAATTTAAGGACGAAATCATGCAGTATTCATCACTGCCGATTCAAGGGTGAAATCATGCAGTATTCATCACTGTGCCAATTTAAGGATGAAATCACGCAGTATTCATCACTGTGCTAATTCAAGGGTGAAATCATGCAGTTTTCATCACTGTGCTAATTTAATGATGAAATCATGCAGTTTTCATCAATGTGCTAATTCAAGGGTGAAATCATGCAGTATTCATCACTGTGCTAATTTAAAGATGAAAGCATGCAGTTTTCATCACTGTGCTAATTTAAAGATGAAAGCATGCAGTATTCATCACTGTGCTAATTGAAGGGTCAAATCATGCAGTTTTCATCACTGTGATAATTTAAAGATGAAAGCATGCAGTATTCATCACTGTGTTAATTTGAGGATGAAATCATGCAGTTTTCATCACTGTGCTAATTTAAAGATGAAAGCATGCAGTATTCATCACTGTGCTAATTTAAGGATGAAATCATGCAGTTTTCATCACTGTGCTAATTTAAGGACGAAATCATACAGTATTCATCACTGTGCTAATTTAAAGATGAAAGCATGCAGTATTCATCACTGTGCTAATTTAAGGGTGAAATCATTTCAGTTTTCATCACTGTGCTAATTTAAGGGTCAAATCATGCAGTTTTCATCACTGTGCTAATTTAAGGTTGAAATCATACAGAGCAGCAGAGAGGGTGAATCCTACAACGTTTTTAGACAAGTTTTGATTGAAATCCTAAAACGAGCCGTCCTATAATCTCATTTTAACCAAAAAAGAGGGTGAACCCTACAACGTTTTGAGACAAAATTTGATTGAAATCCTAAAACGAGCCGTCCTATAATCTCATTTTAACCAAAAAGAGGGCGAACCCTACAACGTTTTCAGACAAAAAATTGATTGAATCCTTAAAACGATCCGTAGGATTTCGTTGAAATCTTAAAAATCTACGAAATCTCATTTTAACTAAAAAAATGAAAACGGAGACTGTTACGATTTTTTAATCAATTTTGGTCGTAACTTGTTGTCATCCACCCTCTCTGCTGCTATGGGTTAACAAAAAATAAGAAATGATTTTAACCGAATATTTGATCCAGTCCGATACGATATCGTGTCCGAGGATCATGCAAATTTATTGTTGCGAATCCGTACGGGGTTGACTGAGCATGACTAAAGAAGTTTTTAAATTGATTGAAGTCCATATCAGAACACCATGTCTGCCAAATATTTCGTAGCGTATGTGTATCAACGCCGTTGAATACAGAAAGAATATTGCAGTTATCTCTGATGACTTTTGGAACCTGAGTGTAGCGTTGAGTGACATATATCACGTCAGTGTTTTTGTGACGCCCCCGGGAAAAGATCCTAGCAGGATTTTTTTGTTTATCCAACATTATATCGTCGTATACGACTAAATTGTTAATATCTCCATCAATATCATCAATACTCGGTGCTTCATCGATATCGGTTATAAATTCAATGGCGTTCTCACCCTTAATTTCTGAAGCGTTTTCATTAAAATCTTTTAGCACTTCATAACATCGTTGATCATCTACGCTAAGGGCAATTAAATACAACTTATCCCACTTCATCCATCTCATTATTAAATTGAGTAACAATTGCGTTTTACCGGATCCAGATGGCCCGATTATAATCATCCGGATAGAGTTTGGTAGCGCTGCATGATGCTTAACCGGTTCTCTTCTTTTAGTCGCTGAAAAATCAATTATATCCATATTTCTATACATAAATTATGGATCTATATTGTGTGAAGTGTAAAACGCGTACTGGCACAGATGATGTGACGACGGTTACAACTAAAAATAACCGATCAGCGCTTTCTGGTAAATGCGTGCAATGTGGTACAAAGAAATTTAGATTTGTGTCTATGAGATCTGATTTAAAAAAAAACGAGGAGGTGATATCGCAGCCAAATTGGCAAAGCTCCCTGGAACCCCATGGGCAAAATACCCCGGAGAAAAGCACCTTCCCGGATATAGCTACTGTGGACCGGGAACCAGACTTGATATCAGACTCAATAATCAAAATCAACCCAACCCCGGTGAAGAACCAATAAACGCCATTGATAAGGCCTGTCACCTTCATGATGTTGCTTATAAAAGCAGCAATCTGCAACACAGGCATCTAGCAGATGTGAAATTAATTCATGCGTTAAATGCTATTCCTGATAAATCCTTCAAAGAAAAATTGGCTTCATTTTTGATAAAATCGGCTATGAAAAGTAAATTGATGTTAGGTGCCGGTAATTAATAATATGGAATCAATTTATTATTCCCCAAGAGGATACTGGAGGGGTAAATCAGCAGTTCATAAACTCGCTAGCGCTGCAAAAGTGAAAAAAACCACTGCGGCTAATTGGTTATCCAAACAGGCACTATGGCAAATTTATCTACCACCGCCTAAACAAATTCAATTCTCGCATTTTGATGTGACCGCTGCTAATGAAGTTCATCAGGCTGATATATTATTTTTACCTCATGATCGTGGTTACAAATACGCGCTAACCGTAGTTGATATTGCAAGTCGATACAAAGAAGCAGAACCATTAAAAACAAAATCAGCCACTGAAGTCGCTTCTGCATTTGAAAGGATTTATCGACGAGGTCCTCTGCACTGGCCAAATCTATTGCAGGTTGATCCTGGCAAGGAATTTCAGGGTGCAGTGTTATCTACAATGAAACATCATAATGTCACCATACGACGAGGGCATACTGCGCTACATCGCGATCAGGCCATTGTAGAACGATTTAATCGGACGATTGCTGAGCGGTTATTTGGATATCAATACGCAAAAGAATTCATCCAAGAAAAAAGATCCCGTGAATGGGTTAAAAGATTACCATCTGTGATTACTGCACTGAATAACGAGATTACTAGAACAATCAACATGAAACCTATCAACGCGATTAAAAAGAAGTCAATACCCGTACAACCACAAAAAGATTTCAAAGAACCAATTCTTGGTAGTAATGTCACTGTTAGGTATTTATATGAACCAGGAGAGCTTGAAGGGGGTAGAAAAAGGGCTACTGATCCTATTTGGAGTGTTACTACACACAAGATATCTAGTATAACACGATCAACTGGTAGACCTCCAGTCTATAAACTGGATTCAACTGCCCCTCAGCGGGGTTTTACTCGACAACAACTACAGGTAATTCCCGAGGATACTCAATTGCCACCGCATGGTCTTAACTAGCACCGTTGCGTCTATTGCACTCAAGACAAGTCAACATCACATTGTTTCTGACATGACCGAGACTGTTATTTTTTCTGTCTACGGTGAATTGGCGAGGATCCTTATCCGAATACTGCCAACGCATTATACAATTGCAACTCGCGCAGTGATTATTCTGTTGTTTCTTCAGCGTAATTATTAATTCAGCATCAATATCAAATTCTCGTTGTTTTTTTTTGTCCTGTTGTTTGTAACCGGAGAGTTTTTTATTAATGATGCTAACATCAATATCACTTATTGTTGTGTCATTATCATCGAAAACAACTCTTCGAAGTTGATTTATTTTTCGTACTCTGGATACTGCGAGATAGACTAAATTCGACCATTCGATGTGATTATCCACCATCCAAACAATTGTATCCGATATAGTCAATCCCTGTGAAGAGTGTATTGTTGCTGCGTATCCTAGCGTCCACGGGGATTTATTAGCACGCAATGCATTTTCGACGACGCTGATATCAACCAGCACAATATCATTTAATACGAGAATTTGTTTTTCACTTTGCCCTGGAATATCAACTTCAATATTCTGTTTTCGTGTATCCGATGGCCTATAACAAAGGGGTACTGGAAGCGTTGCAAATTTTTCTTTATGCAATTCAAATAACTTCATCTGAAGTGTGTCCCTGACTATTTTTCTACTTGCAATTATCAAATCATTTGGTCTCCATGTTTCCCAGAAATCATTCATTGGAGTTTCTGAAATCACTTCACGCGCTATTTCGCATTGGATTCTATCCGGTTGTAACCTAATTAGCGCTTTGAATTCTCGTAATCGTTCATCAAGTGATCTATAATCAGTGGTGATTTCTTCATAATAGTCTACAAAACCCCTTAGCCATTCATGTGGAGATGCACCGACAAATGGTGGTGGTTGGCCGTGATCACCGCACATGACGACTTTTGTGTTTTTGTTTAACAACCACTCAAGAAATATTTGTAATACATCTAATGACACTGCATATTTCATCCCAAATTATGATTTCAGGAATGAATTTATCACCCATACGCTCAGGAGTCCATTTGTCACCCTTCCATCGAAAGAAACTATGGTAAGTACAGGCATTTACCCCTCGCTGTATCATCTCTCTGGCGAGTCTGTGAGTCGGTGTTAGCACAATCATGGTTGACCGACGAAATAATTCAATTGCACGAGTTGTCTTTCCTGACCCACCACAACCGTTTAAATAAACTGTCTTGTATCTACATACTGGATCAGATACCGGTGGTGCATTAAAAAATTCTGATTGATTTTCAATACGGTTACAACAAAGATATTTATCATCCATGGCAACGTCTGCGGATTCACAATACTCATGTAGCATCTCCTTTTTAAATCGCCAACGCCCCCAATTTTCTTCGAGATCTGTGAATGCCGCTACAACTGATTTGTATTTATTGTGTATATACATCGAATCAGTGGCCACTCTAACCGCGGTATTAGGAAATCTATTTATCATCGAAAATAGATTAATAGAAGCATAGGCTAGCATTGAACTTCTCAAATGTGTGTACTGGGAATTATATCCATCACAGTAGGTAACAACCGTACCCATTTTCTCACCATTGGATAGAAAAGCATCCTTACGGGATACAAGTTTTCCCTGTTTCATTAAATCCGCTACAATAAAATCGTATTCAGCGACGTCTATGATCAACCGCGAAGAATATTTTGCGTTGTCGTACCGTCCACCTTGAGTGAATTTACCGATTATTCTTCGTCCAAAATCTTTTGCTTGTTCTTTTTTAATTTCAAATAACTTCATAGACAAATTCATGATTTGTTCTTCATTGAAATCAGGGAATTGTTTTCGCTGTTCGCTGATTATACGATCTAGATCGGGTTGTGGTAGCCAAACTTCTTTCTGAGCTCGATAGCATATAATCGCTTCACCGATGATCAACGATATTAGCATACCACAATCAATCATATATCTCAATAGCACTATTGGCATCCAGGCCTTTTCAGATAGATGTCTACCGAGCCAAACATAACTACACGGATGTAACCCTGTAGCTAATTCAAATGATATCACACGAGCGAATCCGGTTAAATCAAAATCAGGCAATGGTCCATTAATCGCAACACGAGTCATTTCATGCGTGGGGTGTCCAAATCGTTTGAAGTACTCAGCACATTCCCCATATCCGAGAAAACTTCCGGGATAACACGCGGCTATATCAATTGAAATCATACCATCACGTGAGTATTTCGTATTCCACAATCCTCCATGACCAAATTCGACGCAACTCAATTTAACATCCTCGAGAAAATCACTTCGTGTTGGACGCCATGAGTTTTTTTCTCTTGCGAAGTGAGCTACCACTGATGGAATAGTAAAACTATCCGTGAGTAGTTTTTCATGGGAATTCTCCGGTGAAAAATCACTAGCGATTTTTCTCATTCTATTATCTAATTCTTCAACGCGATATAATTCACCATTTGGTTTTACAAATTGATCGAATCCTATTTCGGGATCTTCATCACTTCTAAGTAACCACACTGACACAGGATCATCCTTACACAACGCATGAATAGCATCAAATAATCTCTCTTCATAGAAAACATCCCCGACGAACTCCTTAGGGATATATTTCACGGTTCGTTCTCGTGGAAATACTGTTACCGCAGGTGTCCACGCGTGTTTATTATGATCAATAATCTGTATTGGTGCTCCATTTTTGTTATATTTCGGTTCGTATAAAACCTCTCCGGTTATCGTCATAACTGTTATTGGAAATCTTAATGATGTTTCTAATTTAGCTATATCAGAAATCTTTGCACCATGCTGTTTCACTGTCAGTTCCCACTCGGTTATTTTCCTACGTCGCAGATCAGTTAGTTTATTTCCTCGGGATGCATTTGTGAAGTGTTCTATTATTCGTTCTGCTACACAATTAAGCCCTGACGAATATTTCATAGGAGCTAGTTTTGCGATATCGGGTTTATCATTTAACGGATATATCCCATAAACCATTGCTGTTACGGGATAAGATCTTTCGTAGTATGGTTTGTCAATGCCGGTTAGAATTCCTGGTTTGGAATCTCTACTCACAATGACAGCTTTTTATTCTTGAGGATTGGTTCAAATTTATCCCTAATAATCCATTTGCCATCGACTTCAATAATGAATTTGATTCGGAAAAAATACCGTTTTTCCCCAACACGTGAAATTATCACTGCTGCTTTTTCATCATTCATGGTAGCGTCAACAACACCATCAATTCGAAATGTTGACCAACAATAAGATGCTCCATCACGTTTGAATTCAGTAAAACAATCTCTGATTTTACTAATCATGGCTTTATCAAGAATTGTATTCTTTGGTGTATTAGAAACTATATCGAGATTGAATTGAGCATCCTTCCAGGGTAATCTCTTGGACGTTTTTTTTGGTTTATCGAGATTAAATTTAGGACTAATTTTTAATAATCTCTTAAACTCTTTCATGTTTCCGTCTATTGGACGTTTTTTGGGTTTATCGAGATTAAATCTAGGATTGATTTTGTTACGTTTTTTGGGTCTATCGAGATTAAATTTAGGATTGATTTTCAATAATCTCTTAAACTCTTTCATGTTTCCGTCTATTGGACGTTTTTTGGGTTTATCGAGATTAAATCTAGGATTGATTTTCAATAATCTCTTAAACTCTTTCATATTTCCGTCTCTTGGACGTTTGTTACGTTTTTTTGGTCTATCGAGATTAAATTTAGGATTGATTTTCAATAATCTCTTAAACTCTTTCATGTTTCCGTCTCTTGGACGTTTTTTGGGTCTATCGAGATTAAATTTAGGATTGATTTTCAATAATCTCTTAAACTCCTTATCAGCATTGAATTCAGCATTTTTCGAAGTCAATCTCTTGAACTCTTTCATGCTATACTAAAAACAAGTGTCTAAATGAAAGATTTATGTATAATGAATCCCTGCAAATGGATCAGTCATTGAATTAGACAAATAGTATAGTATACGAATGACCCAAGAATTCAGACAGCACCCTGTGAGTACAAATTATGAAGCATCCAGTGATGGTGTTGTAAGAAACCGTAGACTGAAGAACCCAGTTGGGAGGGATAATGGTATGGGGTATTTGATGTTTACTGTTGGAAAGAAGAAATATTACAATCATCGTTTCATATTTGAATGTTTCCATGGATTGATCAAAGATGGTTTTGTTATCGATCACATTGATTCTAATCCAAGGAACAATTCTTTATCAAATCTGCAAGCAATCACACAGAGTGAGAATTCCAAACGAGGAAGGACTGGCAATTGTTCAAAAAAAAACGAAACCAGTAAAATCTTTGAATACGATAACTAACGAAGAAAAAATATTTCAATCAATATATGAAGCCGGCAAGTATTTCAATATTTGTAGACCCTCAGTACGATATGTTGCAGAGGGGGTTTGTCGATCTGCGATTTCAAAAGGGACGGGACAAAAAATTCGATTTAGTTATGTATAATGCGTCATATTTTTCATTTAGAAATATATCATTATTATAGAATAATGAATTCTGAAAACATGAATAGCATTTTATCCGAGATTTCAAAATTGAAAAGTTGGGATATTGAACTATCAGATGGGTTAAATCCTGATCAAATCATGTCTGATTTTCAGGATATAGAATACGGAGTTAGCACTAACAAGTATATGCTACCAAAGAAGTATGCGCTCATCAAAAGAATTCAGAATTCTATTCGGGACTCTCTCGCATTTTCCAGTGACGTAAGTGTGTTCGCTCCGTTGTATACCATCGTAGAACGAATACGAAAAGAATTGGGGTACGAATACGAATTGAAAAAGGAGGTTAATTCTAAAGTTAGAAACCTACGGGCGTTAATTCAAGAAAATGAACAATTTTGAATGACCATTTATCATTATCTGATTGACCGACCATTTATCATATTTGATTGCCCGACCATTAATCATTTTTTTTAGAAATAGAAAAGTGGCGAAACTATCAGTATTAATTATTTTTATATACAATTATGATACTTTCGCCATCAATGATAGGATGAAATAACACTTCCATGGTGGTATCAAAAATCATCCGACATGTCAAAAAAGTGAGGGAACTATCAGTATTAATTATTTTTATATAC
Organism: Unio pictorum; assembly: GCA_030141615.1. Lineage (NCBI taxonomy): Eukaryota > Metazoa > Mollusca > Bivalvia > Unionida > Unionidae > Unio > Unio pictorum. Next base: position 2,029,387 of record JARLTB010000029.1, on the reverse strand, counting down.
AATTTTGATAGTTCCCTCATCATTGATAGAGCTGTTAAAACACTTCCACGGTGACTTTGTCACTGGTGTTAGGTCGGGATTGAAAAATTGTTTTACAATTGAAAAATTGTTTTACAATTGAAAAATTGTTTCTGATTTCAAATAATGGTCAATGAAGCATTAACAACCCGATTGGCTCGTGAACGATTAGATGCAATTAAGAGATTTGTACCAATTCGTGACTCTGTACGGAATAAACTACAACAACGACAGAGTCTTCAGACTGATTTTGCTGCGGGATCTGAAGAATTGTTTAAACCAGTAACCACAGCAACGAAGGAGATAGAGCGTGCTATACTGGGAGATGATCCTGACGGTAAAAGAAAAGAAGAGGGTCTTATTCCTGTGTTAGAAAAAATAGCAAAAAGAACTAAACAAACAAAAAAATCCTTGCAATCACTTCCTCAGGATATATCAACCGCTTCGAAACGAACATTTAAAGGATTTCAGGAAGAACTAGTTAGTGGACTACCTAAATCAATTATATTTACCGAGAGCGCTAAACAACAAATTCTCAACGAGGATATAGACAATTTAGGTGAATTCGCTGCTAACAGCTATGATTCACAAGAGAGGTTTTTCACGGACAATTATTCGGATTATAGAATGTCACATAATGAATGGGCTGATATAGTGTATGAAATAAATACTGGGGGTTTAGATAGAAGGATGAAAGAATACAGAGACTTCAAAAGAAAATTTCAACTCCAAATAAGACAGCCATACGATGAGAAAAAATTTCTGGGGAGTGGTCTAGTTGGAAACGCTAGCGTTTCATGTCCTGGTAGTGTTCTCAGTGATATATCACGATTAGAGGTTCTTGTAGGAGGGTTCCGAGCCGGAAATAACTCACCGGAAATAATTAATGAAGCAGCTGATATCTGTAGACGATTATTTCAGGGTGGTATCATGGATATCAGCACATATCGAGATTTCATTGGCGAGTTAGTGGAAAGTGGGTATCATAGTGACTGAATTGAAAGTCAATTGAAAAATTGTTTCTGATTTCAAATAATGATCATACACTACAATCATGATAAACCAACCCCCATCTACGTAGTTAATTCACGGTTTCCGGTTTATAGAGCATACTACGGAGATGGTTTAGGTAATACCATTTTAGGGTTATTTGCGAGAATGGCTCCAAAAGTGATGCCGTTGGCTAAACAATTATCAATGAAAGCAATTGATGTTATTCGTGATAAGGGTATTGGTGCTGTTGGAGATCTTGCTGGAAAAGCGTTTTCAACTGCGAAGAATAAATTAACATCATTAGTGAAATCACGGATGAAATCCAAAGGATTTTCAAAACCGTTACCGTCTACAGCGGAAATGCCTGCAAGTGTTAGTAGAATTATAAATAACGCAGTAGATGAAAAATTAGCATCGATGGTTTTAACCCCCGACCAAAGCAATATTGCAAATATGATAGCAGGAAGTGGCTTTAAAAAACTACGACGATGAAAATGGAAAATCGCGATTTAGACTCTGATAAATAGAATAAAATGTTCAAACAGTCACGTGATCCAGCATTTGATATAGACGCCCCAGTTGGCAAGGATGATTCTGTACGCGATTATCAATATTACGCCTATCATGCAATAGACTCAAATAGTCGAGCAAGAATTGATCTTCAAGTCCATGATACCAGTAAATACTTTCTACCCTGTGAAGCGTTTATTGAAGTAGAAGGAGAACTTGTAACAGCTGCTGATACTCCTGCTGTACCAGCACCGTATCCAGCTGGTACTCAAGTCGGTTTTGTCAATAATGGTATCATGGCGCTATTTGAGAGTGCTAGATATCTCATTGATGGAAAAGAAATCGAGTCGATAGATCGCGATGTTGATGTGGCTACAACAATAATCGGGTTAGCGAGATATTCCGATGATTATACAAGATCAGCAGGACCTTCTATGATGTTTGCAAAAGATGCTACAAATACCGCTGGAGGAAAACAATTTGTTGTAAGACGACCAAAGAATAATGCTGGTACCGCTAATATTGATGCCGAGGATATGATTATAAACAACGATGCTAATTTCAATCTAGGAGCTGCAACACGAAACTCAATGTTGGGAGTAGGGCGTAAATCATTTTCATGCGCGATTCCACTGCATCATATATTTGGATTCTGTAGAAACGTCAGAAAAGTTATCTATGGAGCGAAGCATACAGTATCGCTTGTACGAAAGAGTGATGATAGTGACGCAATCTGGAGGATTCCAGCGGATGCTGCAAATCCAAATGCTGATGCCGGTAAAGTCAATTTAACAAAAATATCATTGTGGATGCCAGTGTTGACTCCATCAATCACTGCAGAAGAACGATTGCTATCATTTATGGACCATGGAGGAAAATCATTACTAAGTTGGCTAACCGTGAGTACAGATGTTAAACTATCAAATATCAACGGGGTATTCACCTGGAATCTAGCATCAAAACAGGGCACTGCTGCGCCACGTCATATATTTATTGCGTTACAAGATAACACACGAGTTGGCAATGAACTCTTCAGCCATATGATATTTGATCAATTAGGTGTTAAGGACGTCTCACTGAGAATAAACGGCCAGCAGGAACCATCCGAGGATGTACAACTCGATTACGGTCAGAATCATATTGCTCGCGTGTATCATCGTCTGTTGTCGTTTATGGCACGTGATCAAAATGTCGATACTGGTCTGCAAATATCACAATACGACTTTAAGAGTTTATATCCGATCTATTACTTCTCACTGGAACATCTCGATTTGATGAGACAATCTGTCGTTGATATACACTTTAGAGCTAATGTGCTTCGTGGTGCTATTGCTAATTACAGAGCGGTTGCTGTCATTCTCAGTGATAAATCAATGCTACTTGAAGGTGTTGGAGGAAAAATGAGAGTGGTAGATGCACCAGTGGAAAACATGTAATTGAAATTGTAAACGATTTAGAATCAATCAATTATGTATAATGTCATATAGTGTTATTAGTGTTGCGTTAACTCCCGGTCAATTAAAAAAATTGCAATCGGAATCAGCTAAAAAATGTGGAACCACAATCACGTTGAAACCCAACCAAATGACTGGTGGTGCAAATAAACTATCGCTGACAACTCGTCAGGTGAAACATTTCAATGATGCACTTGCAGCCAAAAAAGGTGTTCAGATTACTCTTTCTGCGGCTGCTATCAAAAATATGATTAAAACAGGCGGTATATTTCCATTGTTAGCTGCGATTCCAGCATTGATTGCAGCAGCAGCCCCAGCGGTGGCTAAAGCAGCGGCGTTAGGAGCCGTTGGTACTGCAGCAGGAATGGCACTAAAGAAGGCAACTGGGAAAGGATATAAAAAAAGGGGACGATCCGTTCACGGATTGGGTCTAAGACTACCAGGAACCCCGTATTCGTGGTACAGCGGAAAGGGTCTAAGACTACCAGGAACGATTTATTAATTCGGGAATTGAAGATTCCTATGTCAAATTTTGATTTACTCGATGCTGCTAAAAAACTCGCGATTAAAAACTTCAGAGGTGTCTTTATGAAAGATCAATTACCACATCAACCAAACAGCGTTGAAACCGGAATCATTAATTTAGATAACAGCACCGGACCTGGAACTCACTGGGTTGCATACGCTATTGATCCACGTGGGATTGTCTATTTCGATTCATATGGATTAGCCCCACCAAAAGAGTTTTTGCGTTATATAAAAACCCTTCCAATGAAGACTTGGTATTCTACGCTACCAACACAACAAATGAATGACCCACCAATATGTGGCAGCGAAGTATTAAATGTCCTTAACGCTATTTCTAACTCCTTGAGTAACCCAAGCGGAAAACCACCACATGTTGTCGTGAATGAATACACTAGTAATCGCTTTTTAGAGAGAGAAAGAGTTTTACAATAACATGATTGATATTTGGGGGAGATCTTTGAAACCCAAACCCGATGGCACTGCACCCCCTGATTCTATCAAGGATGTAAAAAAACTAATCAAAGATGAAATAGCTGAGACGTTAAATTTAGCAAGTGTTGACCCGAACGAAATAGTTGTATTTCAGGACAAACAGGGTAAATTGAAAAGCAGTGATGTGTCATTGAATGACATTTTGATACGGCAGCGCGACGCCACTGAAAACTCTATTGCGTTGTATTCCAGCGACGGACGACTTAAACCAGGTGCACTTGTGTCTACGATCACTGATAAGATTGATACCCATGACAATGAGTTGAAAAATTCTGTGTTGGAACTAACAACACTTCAATCTAAAATTGAAGAAAACGGAAAACAGTTTACATCATTTCGTAGAAATATCATTGATAAATTTATTGGAACCCCGTTAGATAAAATAGAAATAAAACTCCCTGATATTAAAAAATCCATCGATGAGACGAAAAACTTCATCGAAGCCGTCAAAGGTGATTTTTCGAGGATGATAACAATCATTGAAAAAACAAAAATTCCTCATGAGAAAACCAACAACGTCGTGTACACAATCCAACACGGATCATTTGCCTGGACACCTACAGACAACAAATTAGATATCACTGCAACCGTCAAGGGTATTTATCGATTAACACTAGTGACAACGGATCAATTTAATATTTCATCGTCGAGTTCATCCGGGGTCAACAATACGATTTCAACGATCATCGACAAGGATACAACTGAAAAGTTCACGATAACATCTACTGATATTGATTTGTTTAGAATTTCGGTATCATGGTATTTGGAATTCGTAGCGGATTTAAGTAAATAACTAAATTGAAAGGAAAATTGTTCGGATTTCACAATTGAAAACACTAGTATTTTTAAAATAAAAATGATTTCATCAACGCAATGTCGCTATGATCAGGTCAGAGAATTTCAAAATAGACTCAAAACCCTCACTGAGGAGTATCAAATAAAAATAAAAAAATACCGACGAAGAATCACCGCAATTGATGTTATTGTGTACTCGGTGTCAAGCGTTCTCGCTGGCGCCGGAATAATACTTGCATCGGTTATAATGATTGCCCCGGTCGTAGTTCCAATTTGCATTTCTGCGGTGGCTACAATCGGGGGTATATCAACCGGGATAGCAAAAAAGATATCATCATGCAGCCAGAGTAAACTGCAGAATTACTTACTTCAATTTCATATTGCATCAACCGCATATTCGCAGTTATCCCTGATGATATCGTCGTCACTCGATAATACAATTATATCAGATAGTGAATTCTCAGCGATGGTCAGTATTTTTGATTCAGCGATATCGAAATTAGAGCAACAACATGAATATAATAACAATGACAACACCGATGGAATTAGAAAACACGAACCCAAAAACCAGAATGATCTCAATAACCTCAACCATACCAGATTATGAGTTCTCAGTGATGGTCAGTATTTATGATTCCTCGATACCAAAATTAGAAATAAATCATGAGTATAATAACAATGACAACACCGATGGAATTACTTCAACGAGTAGTGGAGAACACGAACCCAGTACAAACAAGCATGATATCAATAACATCAACGAATCCTGAATTCAGTGTGAATTTCCCTAGCCCAGTGCCCGTGAAGGAGATAGCGCTAGCAAAACTACGAGTATACCACAGTTGGCCTAATATCAGATCAAAATCATTTGGTGGTCAACAACCCAATAATTCTTTAGTGTTTGCGAATAAGAATAAACCCGACGGAACCCCAGACTGGAACGTCGTTTCGATACCAACAGGGTCATACCAAATCGAACAAATCAATGATGAATTCGCGCGTAGAATAAAATCGATTACTGGAAAAGAATCAAAAATAGCTATAACAGTTCATGAACCGACGCTATCATCCGCAATTGAGATAAACTCAGAAGGATATGTCGTAGATATCTATCAGAGTTCTATTAGAACCGTACTAGGATGGCCTGAATTACCACCAGGGGGAAAAACCGTTGATTTACCAGAACCACAAAAAACTGATTATATCACCGACAGAATAAAACCTGATAATCCAATAAGGAGTTATAAAGATCACCAATTCACTATAGATTTTTTTGGTTTCATATTCGAAAAAAAGGCGGATGGTAGATCATTGTCAGAGTATCCTTTTGCTAAAAAACCTGAAATCGTTAAAAATTTCACAGCAATGAAAAATGATTTTTCACTGTTGTTAATATCTCTTAAATCCGGTTCTCTCACCCGAGATGAATTTATCAGCGTCGTAGAAACATGCAATAAAATTATCGACGATATGGAAACATTTAACCTAAAAATTATTCAGGATATATTAGATGAAGATAACCCAAAATCGAGAACAGAATTTGCATTAGACTATAAAATCCGCGTTGAAGATATCCCCACATTCAAACTACCAGGATATAACGTACCAGAACTAAAAAAAACTTCTCAGTGACACCATCGATGTTGGTTTTAAAATAATTCATGATGCATGGAAAAAAACAGCATCAGGGGAAATAAAAATCCTCAAACACAATAATGACCCAGATGGTGGCGGCAGGCATATCGCTCCGTTCAACGTGAATATTTCATCGGTGATTGCGCTCAATTTAGTATGTGATGTTATCGAAGGAAGCTATCAAATTAATCTAGAGCAATCAAATCAAGCTCAGCAAGGATATATTCTCTATTCATTTGCACCAACAGCTCCTCCAGGATACCTAATTATTGAAAACCCAATTAATCCTGTCTACATGCGATGCCATAATAATTCATTAACCAGAATTAATTTCAAACTCACCGACCAGTCAAATAATCTGATTGATTTACAAGAAGAGGTGTTAGTGATTAGTTTGTTTGTGAGATCCTAAATGATTTTCGTCCTAAGGACTTTCATCATAAAGACTTGATCAAATCATTTATTATTTTTTGTTAACCCATAGCAGCAGAGAGGGTGGATGACAACAAGTTGCGACCAAAATTAATTAAAAAATCGTAAAATCTCCGTTTTCATTTTTTTAGTTAAAATGAGATTTCGTAGGGAAGGCTCGTTAAAATTTCAATCAATTTTTTGTCTGAAAACGTTGTAGGGTTTGCCCCTGAGATATTTTTTTTTGGTTAAAATGAGATTATAGGACGGCTCGTTTTAGGATTTCAATCAAAATTTGTCTAAAAACGTTGTAGGATTCACCCTCTCTGCTGCTTACAGTTTTCACCAGCGTGCTAATTTAAGGATGAAATCATGCAGTATTCATCACTGTGCTAATTCAAAGATGAAATCATGCAGTATTCATCACTGTGCTAATTCAAGGTTGAAATCATGCAGTATTCATCACTGTGCTAATTTAAGGACGAAATCATGCAGTATTCATCACTTTGCTAATTCAAGGGTGAAATCATGCAGTATTCATCACTGTGCCAATTTAAAGATGAAATCATGCATTATTCATCACTGTGCTAATTCAATGGTGAAATCATGCAGTATTCATCACTGCTAAATTTAGGGTGAAATCATACCTTTTTCATCACTGTGCTAATTCAAAGATGAAATCATGCAGTTTTTATCACTGTGCTAATTTTAGGGTAACATACTGTGGTTTTCATAATTTACTTTTGCATGCAATATTTCTTACGGTGGTCTCAGTCTTTGCAAAACCATCATTCTTGTATTCTTTCATTTTTTTTTTGTTTTCTTTTCTCCGTTTATTCGTGTATCTTTTTTGACAAGGTTCACGAACACTGCAATCTAAAGTGAGAGGTGTTTTTTCGTACTTTGAGCGTATCGTTTAGTCCTTTGTTTTTAATACTGAATGAATGCAAATATACCATCGTAAGTGAGCAAACAAATAACTTTTTAATTTCTTGAATTATTCAATTCATTGTCAACATTTTATAAAATAAAATAAATTGCAAGCATACAAAGTAAATGTACATACAAGATTAAGATTACCAAAAAGCCTGGTTACTTTAGAAACCGATCAAGATAGAGCTGAATTTACGGACAATTTGAAAACAGTGCATGAAAAAGTCAAAGCTCAACGTATCAATAACAGAATAAATATTTAGAAAAGTATTACTACAACCTGAAAAAGCATACAACGTGAAATAAGCTTTACCAACTCACAAAGAAACACATTTGCTGATAAGCGGTAGTGTTGCTGTTTCAGGTATTTCGTTATTTTATCTTACAGTAAAATAAGTTAACTTCATAATGTCTACAATATCTGGTTGAAAAAGACGTTCAAGATGAATGAAATTAGTTACTCCAGATGAGGTGTACAAGAAGAACTACAGTGAGCACCATTAACAATTTGCAATCAACTATAGCCCAGCTACTAAATAAGTCTTTCATTTAGAGTACAGCGCTTTAATCGGAACAATGACCAACTCAATCACATAAACGCATTAACCTTAATTACGGTAACAAATAACAAGCTTTTACCTAGATACAAATGTGAAACACGAAATATAATTAACTTTGTTTACAATGCAGCATTTAAATCTGCTTTCAAGTTAGCCGCAATAATTGCTCGAAGATTTTGTTTATGATGTTAGTAAGGACGACCAGCACACATGGATGGATACTGGAGATGTAAAATGAATGATATATTTCACTTAGTTACAAAACAAATGTCTGATACTGCATAGATTTTAATTGGATAAAACTAATTGAAATTTACTTTCTTACGAGTTTCGGTTTGTCTGGTAAATAAATAAAATAGTTATTTCTTCATTAGATACATGTCAACAAAATCATTATCCTAGGCAAAATTAAATACTGTGCTTTAATTTGTTTACAACATGCTGAGAAAGCTATTTGCTGTTTCGAGTCTTTCCACCAGGAGCACCTAATTTTAGGACAAAATTTATAACGCATTTATGTGTATTTATGAGGATTAACATTGTCAAAGACAACTTGTACGTGAAACAATAAGACAAAGCTGTCTCTTTTCTACATGTATCAGAGTCAATATAGAACATGTACGTTGTAATGTGCGTGATTTCACTCCGAGAATATATTCGTATATTACACTACCAACTGCGGGACTTAGGTAGGTCAAAACTATCAATGGAAGTTTTTGTGATTGAAATAGATTAACTGCTTGATCGGGAGTTGGATATGACAGAAGGTTTGAAGAAAATATAAGATAACACGCGCTGTGTAGAGGCAGGGATGCAAACAATTTGGGTAGAAACGGTTTTGGTATCGGCAGCTTTATGTATAATGGGAGTAATTACGGGTATATAGTTATACCTTTGGCTGTCAAAGGGCTGATCTTGGAAGATGGTTGGCATTACTGAAAATTCAAGAAAATTCATTTACAATTAAATTTTCAAATACGATTAGATCATAACGTTTGCTATCACCATCTAAACTACACGTATGAAATTTTAAGCATGGCAAGAAGTTTTTAATAGAGAAATTGTTGTGTCCTTTGTACAGTCAAGGGCTGCGAGTGAATAAAAACTGGAAAAAAGCTAAACCTGCCAATGATTTAAATTGAAACCAATATCTACATAAACTGTAATTCGTGCCTTTCAAAGCTCGTTTGTCCCCCCCCCCCCCACTAGTTTGGCGCCCAGGGACATCTGTCGCCCTCTGCCCTCTCCCTCCGCTACGCCTCTGTGTATATGACAGTCACTTGCCTTTGGCTGTTCGTGGGCAGGTGTTTCCTATGCAAATAATGGTTCTTCGCTGCCTTAAGCGTCACTGGCGAGTGTCTACAGTGACCGCTCTATCCATGGGACAGATTGTTTGCTTGACTAGGTAGACATTGATCAGATAGCATTTGAATCGACGCACAGACATGTCTTATCTCGCCGATTTCACATTGGCGGCGTAACTTGGGGTCAGTAAGACATATTCGAAAGAGAAGCAGTTTTTATGATGGATGTAAAGGGTCGAAAAATTGTTTTTGTTGGATGATGGGAATGTGAATTGTGTTATCGCAACAGCAGTAGAAATGAAGAAAAGTCGCCATCTGTGCAAGTGTCGATATAGGTCGATATCTTCATATGTTTGCTTTGTGAATTAAAGATGTCTGTAAAGAAAAAAGATCATTACTGTGAAGAGATACGAGTTACCCCCACCCCCTTATGTAAATAAGGTTGACTTAAATCATGAGAAGATGCTACTCTTATGACTGTCACAATCGATCGATTGAAGACGATTTTTAAGTTTGATCTAGATTAAAAAAAATATTGGAACTATTAATCGAGATATATATTGACTTAATCTTAGGTTTATTAATAAGTGACAGAAGAATTTAGAAGAAAACAACCGAGTGAACAATTTATTAACCCAACCCAACCCCCAGTTACAACTCTAATTCATGTCGGCTGTAAACCCGTCCCAAAAACAGACTGACGTATTATTCTTGTTTTGATATGATCTACTGGAAACCATATATATCGTGACATGTTTGACAATAGAATCGTTTGTGGGATTTTTATGTGGTTTTCTTTTTTTTAACGCACACGATACATCTGTATCGTCCCATTCTTTGGATGTAACTTGCATTCCCATGCATGGTAAAATGATACACTTACAGGAAATATCACACTCTATGTACATGATGGAAGGAGATCCTACGCCAACAGGTGTAAAACGTAACTACCGACCAGCACAATGCAGGAAGAGGAGGGGGTGGGAGCAGTCATGTAGGTCTAAATCTGAAGCTGTTTTGGTCATGAAGGCCCATTTATAAATGTGGTGGTGGCAAATTTAATGAACACCACTGGTGTCATGTTGTTAAATTAATTCTAAGTACATCACTAGGACACTAAATCAAACTTGGAAATCCATATATTAAAATTTTCTCTGATTTGTCGTTCCATTTTGAGATCTAATTAAATCCATCGGCAAGACTAAAGAAATGCAAACCTTGTACAAGATTCCATTGTAAGAAAAGTAATTATACTGTACTATCATTTACTATTTTGTATTTACGTTTCTGTTTATAGCTTTTTATTAGATTTTAGTGAGTATTTGTTGATTATGGGGAGCTGGTCTTGTGAAGATATTTCGCAACTCGAGTAATTGGTAAATTTCTATAAGCAGGCGTTATAATATACAGTATTGACAAGGCGTTATGGCGGCCCCGAGTGGTCTAAAGCGCTCTCCGTTACGGATCACTGCCATCTGACCTCTGTCTGCGTGGGTTCAAGTCTCAGTTTCGGCTAATGTGGGTATGTGAGAAAGCTTGCCAGTAGCGTCTCGTGGGTCAGTGGTTCTTTCCGGGGGGTATTCTTGGGTTCTTCCTCCACCATTAATACTGGCCGCCATGTATCGTGCACTGAGAAATGGCGTTAAACCCTACAACAACAAGACATTATCATAGCATGAATTAGTTTAGTAAAGTGGACCTTCCCTTATTTCTTGACATATGGACTCATGTAGATATTTCCAGGTATACATGTTTAGTAATTTAAAACAGGAATAATCCTTTGTAAGAGGGGTCAGGGTTTTATTTTACATTGTATGGCGTTAAGTACAAAGCCTTATCAACAATTCCCGAGCACATTACTAGTTTAAGGGTGTATTCGTCATAAATATCCATATGACTCTAAGTCGTGTCTATATTTTTATGTCTATTATCGAAATTGTCACGATTTAGATGGTATCAGATGGAACACGTCATGAATGGAAGCAAAAATGATGACTAATCTTTATATATGGTTCAGTCTAGCTGTATGTATGTATGTATGTATGTATGTATGTATGTATGTATGTATGTATGTATGTATGTGTGTGTGTGTGTGTGTGTGTGTGTGTGTGTGTGTGTGTGTGTGTGTGTTAAACAAACAAACTGTAGCAAGGCACCTGGAAAGGATGGTATCCCAGCGGAGGTGTACAAGACTCTCAGTAGGCAGTCTCTGGCGGCATTCTACGACGTGCTAATCAGCATCTGGACGGAAGAAGAGATGCCAGACGACCTCCGTGATGCATCAATTGTGACCCTCTATAAAAATAAAGGCACACGTAAGGACTGCAGTAACTACAGAGGCATCTCCCTGCTTTCCGTTGCTGGCAAAATACTTGCTCGCATCTTGCTCAACAGGCTTATTGCAGCAGTGTCAGAAAATAACCTCCCCGAGTCTCAGTGTGGTTTTCGCCCAGACCGCAGCACTGTTGACATGATCTTCGCAGTGAGACAAGTCCAAGAGAAGTGCCTTGAGCAGAACATGAATCTATATGCTGTCTTCGTGGATCTGACAAAGGCTTTCGATACAGTCAACAGAGACGCACTGTGGGTAGTACTCAAGAAACTTGGTTGTCCTCAGAAGTTTACCAACCTCATCCGGCTCCTCCACATTGACATGAATGGAGAGATTCTCTCAGACGGTGAACCCTCAGAGAAATTCCCCATATCTAATGGTGTCAAACAGGGTTGTGTACTCGCTCCAGTACTCTTCAACCTCTTCTTCACACAGGTACTGCTCCATGCCATACGGGACATTGACACTGGCATCTACATTAGGTATCGCCTGTATGGATCAGTGTTTGATCTCCGTCGCCTAGCTGCAAAAACCAAGACACTAGAAAGACTCATCATTGATGCACTCTTTGCAGATGACTGCGCCCTCATGGCCCATGAAGAGACTCACCTACAAGCAATCGTGGGCAGATTCTCTGAAGCCTCCAACCTATTTGGACTCACAATTAGTCTAGGAAAGACAGAAGTCATCTTCCAGCCCGCCCCAAACACTGTCCATTCGCAACCCTGTATCACCATTGGCGACATGCAGCTGAAGAATGTGGACAGTTTCAAATACCTGGGCAGCACAATATCTAGTGATGGCTCTCTGGACAAAGAGATCACTGCGAGGACCCAAAAAGCCAGTCAAGCACTAGGACGACTCCGAACCAAGGTCTTGCAGCACAAGGACATACGCCTGTCAACAAAGCTGAAGGTGTACAATGCAGTTGTCCTCACGTCTCTATTATATGGCTGTGAAACGTGGACACTCTACAGAAGGCACATCAGTCAGTTAGAACAATTCCACCAGCGCTCCCTGAGATCCATCATGCGGATCAAGTGGCAGGACCGAATCACCAACCTGGAAGTCCTTGATAGAGCCAACACAACAAGCATCGAAGCCAAAATAATCCAGGCCCAGCTTCGATGGACTGGCCATGTCATCCGCATGGATCAGAGCAGAATCCCAAAGCAGTTGTTCTATGGCGAGCTATCCCCGGGGAACCGAAACCAAGGCCGCCCTCACAAGAGGTACAAAGACAACCTCAAGACAAACATCAAATGGGCAGACCTTCAACCACGCCAGCTCGAGCACGCTGCCTCAGACAGAAAGCATTGGCGAGCCCTGACCAGAAAAGCCTGCTCCACCTTTGAGGCTGACAGCCGCCAGCGTCTTGCCGCAACCCGTGAGAGACGCCACAGAAATGTATCCCAGATACCAACAACCACCGGTGTTTCATGCCCCACCTGCAACCGCATGTGTGTATCAGAATTCGGACTCCGGAGTCACATGCGCGTCCACCGTTGAATGAAAATGCACAACTTGTCTTCCTCGACTCGAGAGAGACTACCAAGAGAGAGAATATATATATATATATATATATATATATATATATATATATATATATATATATATATATATATATTCTCTCTCTCTCTCTCTGTATATACATATATATTCTCTCTCTCTCTCTCTCTCTCTCTCTCTCTCTGTATATATATATATATATATATATATATATATATATATATATATATATATATATATATATATATATATATATATATATATATATATCTCTCTCTTGGTAGTATCTCGAGTCGAGGAAGACAAGTTGTGCATTTTCATTATATATATATATATATATATATATATATATATATATATATATATATATATATATATATATATATATATATATACATATACATACATACATACATACATACATACATACATACATACAACTCTATGCTCATAAACTAAGTAACAGAAAGAAGGTAAACCAACAAGTTTTGCAGTTTTGCGAAACTTAACAAACAAACAAATTAAACAAAAAATAAATAAGTAAAGAAAAAAAACTTTGGTGTCGATAAACCGGTGTACTCCGTGGCAATATAGTTTTGATAAAGTTTTCCGATCTGAAACGACGTTTGAATCCCTATTTGATCAAACCTATTTTAAAATTTTAAATTAGGGGTCTAAACTTTGGTCCAACATCATGAGTTGAGAACACACGAATTTTCAAGACAGATTACCTATTTCTCAAAGCATCGGAAATTAATTTTGCTTCCCATCAGTGCGTCTGAAAATTTATTAACCTACAATTACTTATTCTCCACAACGTTATCTAAAATATATAGAATTAATGTTGCAAAGTGTTTTATTTTTTTGTTTCGTTTTTTAAAAAATGTAAAAAGAAAATTCATAATATTCAACTTAGTGGGAATCGTTCACTTGTATTCTGGAAGTAGTATGGTATTTTATATTCTGAGGTAGACAGTGGATTTCCCATACATCTAACATGCTTCCAAAGTCGCCCTAGGGACACACTATTCATTTTATAACATATGACGTACTGACATGTGAATAACGGACTGGATCAATACTTTTCCTAGCAAAGGAATGCAATGGACACATTCACTGGAAGATAGCTGTTAATTTTTTCCCAATTAAAAAATTGGAAAATGATGCCCGACCTCTTGTTTGGTTCCAAAATGTTTATCTCGTCATTTTCTCTTATCCTTCTTGTTCTATCTGATACAGTTTACGTAGTAGTAGTCAGCGACGTCGCTAGGGTTGGTGTCATCCAGTGCGGTAAACTCATAGTGTCACCCCTCCAGACTTCCACCATGGATTTCTTCTTCTTAAAATAAGGCTTAAAATAAGTCTACAGTATAAAAGTGGCACCCTGTGCCTGCTAGTCACGTATTTAACTATGATCGGTTATCTGCTTATAAAATAAGACTAGACCGAGCAGTGTGTGCTCTGCAAAATTTGCAATTTTTCATTTTGGTGTCACCTCTCAGAGATGGTGTCACCCGGTGCGGTCCGCACCCCCCTAGTGACGCCACTGGTAGTAGTAGTAGTAGTAGTAGTAGTAGTAGTAGTATTGATGTTGCTGTGTTTTTATTTCTTGTATATTGATCCTTTTATTTCTACTGCGTACGCAACACTTTATTACACCTCCGAGATTGCAAACGCAATTTCAGTATATACGGGAGGTAACCCAAATTTTTATAGCACCGTTGGAGTAACCGCAACTTGACATTTGGCGCCATGTTCGAACTGCACACGAGAAAAGGATGTCGACACCATATCGCCAGTATGCGGCATTTTATAAATTGATTGGTTTGATTTGCGAATTACTGTGTCATTTGTATTTTAAATACAAGATTTTGTAATGTATTATTTGTTCTTAAGATCAGTAGAGATAATGGCTTCAACCAGAAGCGTAGCTTGGGGGGGGGGGGGGGGCAGGGAGGTACATATGTCCCCGGGCGCCATACTAGTGGGGGCGCCAAAATGGGCTTTGAAATAGGTTGTAACGGGTAATGGTGATTTTATTGATGAAAATAATGGGTTTCAGAGTTGAGGGGGGGGGGGATGAATATTGTCCCCGGGCGCCAAACACTCTGGCTTCAAAAAAAATAAATGCACATCCTAAGTACAGATTGAAAGGGAGTTAGGGCCAATCGAACAATAGGTTGGATCGGGAATCCGGATACTTGTTCACATCCCGGCATTTTCAGTGCATGGTTACGACCGCCGAGGTGAAAACAACCGCCATTGTTCTAATTACTTGAGTAACGTGTGCCGTGTGGGGGACATTTACACATTTTAAGATATGCCTAAGATTTGCAGTGTTGGTGGATGATCAGTTATTCCAGTCCAGATTATTTGCTATTAAAAGGGTATTCGTTTATAAAATTTAGATATCACTAAAAAAAAAAAAACATGAGGCAAAGATTAAAATACAATGAAATGATGTGGTTCATTTAAAATTAATAGTTAAATAAGCAGGTACAATGAAGGGTATGTTTTTAATGAGCGGAGACAAAACTTATGAAGGAAAATTATTAATCTTTTATATGCTATAATTAATGGGGCCAAATTGATTTCCTGATTATCTTGTGACAGAACTAAATATCAACAATAGTGTTGTTCCAATTATCGATTATAATCAATCATCAGTTGGTTGAGCAAACCAGTAAAATCGATTGTGAACTCCATAATAGATTGTGTGTAAAGGGAGACTACTTTTAGGTATATGCAAAGCACAAAGGTTAGTAAAACTCCCAGCCACTAAAGTTGACCTGAAATTTATTAATCCCTTCACAACTACAAATTAAAAATCTTAACAATACATAATTAGGAACATAAAGTCATCATTATTGCATGGTGAAGTTGTTAAATTGTTGAGTTAGGTAATAAATTTAAACACATTTTGTTGATTTGTTTAGGTTAAATTGCAACATCTTTTGTAGTATTTATAAGCAATGACAAACAAGAAAAACCTGTCCTTCCATACTTTAAATTATTGACACATCACATATGAACAAAAGAGTTTCGAGTGATTGTAGCAGTATTTCAGTTACATGTGAATGACTGAATAGCCATAAAAAGTTGCATTAAAGGAGACTAGAAACCAGCGGAAATATACAATAATATGAAATACACTGCAGAGAAAAACATGATTCTGAAGCGTCGTGTGCGAACGTACTGCTCAATATTGGCATATCTTCTAGGCACTGAGTTTCCGTGACCTCGTATGCATATTTTCCGCACCTATTCGGCTACTTTCGGAAAGTGACGTCATACTAGCGACTCCAGATTCCAGACCTACAGTTGCAAGGTTCATTTCATATAGAGTACCATGCCGTTTTGCGTTGCTTACGGGTGTAATAGTATACAAAGAAAAGGCTGTGGAGTTCAATTTTTTTCTTTTCCGAAAGATAAAGGCATAAAAAAAAGTATGGATACATTATTGCAAGCGAGATGATTTCAAAGCAACACCATATAGCACTCTGTGCTCATTACATTTCTCAAAGGAATGTTACCAGAGGAATCCTAAAAAACAGAACCTCTATATACACGAATGCTAAGCCTAGACTAAAAGTTGAAACTGTTCCAGACATACCATTGTATATTTTAAATCCAGGTAAAGAGTGTCAAATGTACGAGTTACGAAAATAGGCAGAAGGCCGAGTAAGTGCTAATAAAAAATATGACAGCACGACACCTGATCGTGCTGATGAAATGAGTAAATGTTTTTTCTTCTTCAAGATTACAATCTAAATAAAGTCACCACTGTCCTATGTGTAATTGAGATCTGACTTTAATCAAATGGAAGCTTGCTAAAAAAAATAATAATAATAAGATTATCAACCCTTGACACCGTCGTGTTTCGAGAAAAACAATTTAAGTAATTTTAAAAAAATATTTTAAAAAATTATTTTAAAAAAACAAAACCTTTCAGTCTATGCCTATTACATGTAAAATGTATAAACGGAGATCTGTAGTGATTGGAACTGATATAAAAATGTCCCTTGGGCAGTTTAAATAGCAGCAATTAAAAGAAAAGAGATCCGATATAAAATCAAAGTTTCACATTAACTGGCTGACAATAGAAATTGGGGGAGGCGACTATTGACCCGCCCATTTGCCCCAATATGCAATTACTCTCTGTGATACGCCTTATTATCCCCCCGGACAAGACCTTTTTTTCATATTCTGGTCTGCATAATAGTTAGACGTTAGAATTAAGTACACAAACATAATGACAGTTTAACACATTAACAATTATTCCTTATCATTGCACTTATCTTGTGAAATGGACTGGCCCTCTGACATAATTCAAAGAAACCATGTGCCAGAGAGTTATGTAAGCACCAGAAATTCATTGGCAAATAAACGATGCCAAATTTTGTTGTAACTTCGAGGCCAAAGACTTCATTTTAAGAGTTCAAATCTGCAGTCAAAAGTTACTGTACATGTATGTGGCCATTGTTTTCCCACATTTTATATCCCACCCTATTTCCTTTAGTTTAAGTGTTAAGATATGTAACAATGTTTACTGAATTAAATATTTATTTTGAATTAGTTTTTTAGGGGCACATAAACTGCATCATATTTTTTTTTATTTCTTCTTTTAATTTAATCATGGTAATGAAACTTTACATATATGGTAGAGGAATGTCAGGTGTTAACTGGCCGAGGTTTTTTTGGGCTGAAATGGAGATTTTGTTTGCAGAGAAAATTACGCAGCCTTCATTGTGATAATTCATGAATTTTAAACTAATTGGTGACATTTTTTTTTTTACAAGCAGTACTTCTGTAGTAGTTAAACAATCTGAAATTTACGTGAATAATGTTTAATCTTAAACTATTTACTGAAGACAAAAACTGTCCTGTGATTTTAATTATTTCTTCACTACAATATTCACAAGTGATAAAATAGAATATGACATCTGTGGACTGCACACTTGATAAAACAATTATATATGGATTTTCTTCTTCTGAGAAATAAAAATTGAGAGACATATTGAAATAATCGGGAGTTAACTGCAAAAAATCAAGAGAGATATTACGACATAGGGAGAAAATACCTCCAAAATTGGAATTTATTTTCTTTCTTTCTTCTCCCGACTTGAAAGTTAACATATATGAACTGTTCGGGTTTGTGGAATTTCAGTCAGGGCTAGTAAGTTTATTTAAATCATCAGCCCGGGTCCTGTGCTTAAAACATTTCTTTCAGCACTGACCAGTACAGTACGTAATCTATTTTAACGAAGCATGTATATACTTACAGATTTGTCATACGCTAACTGTAGCATGCATGTAAAATACACTGTAATTGAATCATAGAAAGGAAGCTTCTTTATGTTGAAATTAATTACGTATGATTTCCTCCTCGCAGATTTATTTGTGGGGTGTTGTTTTTTGTGTGTGTGAAAAATTACTTCCGATGAAAACCGTTATCAATGGTCTTTCTTGCTTGCCATGTTTCTGTTTGTATACAAGGACTGGCTAGTGTGACGTCACGAGACCACGTGATCTGTCGTCTCATTAAAACTCGGAAATACTCTGCAATTTATGGAATCATTGTATCTTCTTCGCAATATAATCAATATCCGCACACGATATTATTTTTTTAAACATTATATTTGAATTAGAATTTGTAAAGAATTACATTTATTAAATAAAAATTTTCATTTCTAGTCTACTTTAATTTAACAAAGTTGGAGAACAAAAGTAACACACAGTGTAATATTATTGTCAGGTTAAAGTATACATGTCATTAAAAGAGATTACTCCTGTACATTTATAAACATATTGAATGCTTGATCAATGATATATCTGTAACAATAATTTAAATTTGCTCTTAGTAATCGATTATAATCGATGATCAGTTGGTTAAGGGGAACCGATTATCGATTATGATTTTCTGACCGATTCCCATCACTAATCAACAATAACATTGACGGCTGGTCCAACATATATAGGTCCTAAGTAATGGTTCAACATATATAGGGCCTAAGTAATGGCCCAACATGTATAGGGCCTAAGTAATGGCCCAACATACAGTGGGACGCCGCTATAACACGCCCCGTTATAACATGAATTCGGATATAACACGGTCGTGGCATGGCTCCCAAAATTTCAGGTAATTTATTACATGTATTTTTCTCAAAGACCAAAAAAAAAAAATCTTTTAAGTATGAAAAATAAAATACGTCAAGAGTTTAATTATCATTCTCATACTCGTCTAAAAAGTGCGAAAAAAAAACGTGTAGAAAATGTACAAAATCGAATATAAAATAATCGTTGTATGGCTCCTAAAATTTCAAAAATTAACAAATTTCTTCTAGTTTTGTGCCAGAATAAACATCGGAAATACGAACCAATTGCTGGGCCTATTGAGAACTTTGATCTTTGTTTATTGTTGAAAAATGACAGCTCATAAGTGTCAATATTATTATTACTGATCCCTGAGCAATGAAGCCATTGTGTCTACTTTGTGTTTGTCTTGAATGCATTCCGAATACAATCGTTGCTCTAATAATCTCTGATATATGTTCTCTTAATTTCATACACAGCTAAGCAACAGCCATGTGGGGGTTGATAAAAGATTCTCACCAGAATGTATAAATCAATTTAAGTACATTGTTTATCATCAAAGTGAACTGCCGAGCTAAACTTGTTCAAATCAGGGGGGAAACGATTTATACAGCATCAAAGAAACAAAAAGCTGCCAACATGTGTGCGTGGCTTGGCGGTGTTGTTTTATGCAATCTGTTGACTAGTAGTAAATTCGAATTCTGCAACTGAGAACTATAATTGACTTTGCCAAGAGCAAACATGACATTAGCAGAAAGCAGCTAAAAATCTGAGTTTTTCAAAAAAATAATAACTATTGACAGATGAGAAATGTAATAGTATAAAATGTATACGACACAGAGGTCTCGGAAACGCTTAATTACGCGTATTTGAATGCAAATATTTGATCTGGGACACATAAATCACTCCATGCAGGAGTCATCCGTACGCTGAAAATAGCTGGGAGACAAAGTTAGTGTTGATTACTTTATCATTTTAGCTGTGCTGATATTTACAGTGACATAATTCAGTGGTTAAAATGCAGCCAGTTCTGCCTGCTGTATTTATTAGAGTACATCAACAGAACATGACGCAATAGCTGGGCGGCAAGTTCAAAGGACTTTGACTAGCAGCTTGGGTGGGAAAATGTGCTGAAATTTACAACGACTGAATTCAGAGACAGAAAGATCCTGAGATGTACATGTAGTTATTATAAGAATACACTTTAGCTTCCAATATTTAATCTACGGACATGTACTATTTCATCATTCATTACGTACACCCGTTCCATAATTTTTATTTTCTTTTCATTGAATTCAGTCACATAATGATCAGTGACGAAATTATTGAATATTTTACATTCGTGTGTGGATATATTTAATGGAAATATTTGTATTATGGATTCATTGTATGTTACAAGATTCGCTGGTGAGTACACGGTGTTGATACTCTTTTCATGCAATAGATTATACATGTATATATAAATTAGACACGTGCATGTACCAATGCATGGTTCTCTGAATAAAGTAATATATTATATCTGCAATTTCTGTTACCACAGCAAATGTTTTTCTCATTTAATATATATTGATAAAAAATGGTAATTGTGCCATGCATTTTCGCACCCGTCTTTATGTAAACCCCCCCTCCCCAATTAAATCCAAAAATGTGTTGGTATTGTACATGGTTGCTTATAACACGGTTCGGTTCATAACATGGTCAGATTCTATGGCTTCCAACTACTGTGTTATAGCGGGGTCCCACTGTATATAGGGCCTAAGTAATTGTCCAACATATATAGGGCCTAAGTAATGGTCCAACATATTTAATATAGGGCATAAGTAAGGGTTCAACATATATAATATAGGGCCTAAGTAAGGGTTCAACATATATATGGCCTAAGTAATGGTACAACATATATAGGGCCTAAGTAATTGTCCAACATATATAATATAGGGCCTAAGTAAGGGTTCAACATATATAATATAGGGCCTAAGTAATGGTCCAACATATATAGGGCCTAAGTAATGGTCCAACATATATAGGATCTAAATAATCACTTGCTATAGAAACAAAAGATGGGATAGCTATATTTGAATTTCAAATGATTAAGTCCTAAATGAACTGGATCATATATGAAAGAAATACATGAAATTCCACATTAATATTCCATCCACCATCACAATACATTAGATTCAAAAATTTGTTTTGGCAGAACACTGATTAATCATAATGAAGCATAGTCTCAATTAGGTAACTTAATAATTCAAAAGGCAAGTTCTCCATGGGGCAAGTTCTCCACTATTCTATACTGGTAAGTTCTACCGCAATTGTTGTCCCAGACAGTATCAACTTGTTGTTGTTTCAGATCAAAAATGGGAGTTTCTTTAGCAACATGGTTGCCATAGTTACATGAGCTAGTATATGTTTTCAAGCAACAGTTATTATTTAATTCGCCATCTTTAATACTCTCAATAATGTTGTAAAATTTGGAGTTACATCTTGAACACATGCATACAAGAAATTTATTTGTTCAATTTGTTTTCGAAATATTATGTCTAGACATTGCAAATATCGGATGCAGGTTACATGGTTTTCACTGAAATGGTCTATTCTATAAACCAGAAAAGGACAGTGAGCAGTCTGTACTTGTTTACATTGGGAGTTTCCAGTTGTTTTAAGTTGACCAGTAAGTTGACAGTGTTAGAGACCCTGTGGAAACATTCAGGTTAGAAAAGATAAATCAGTGAATGAATTAACTATGTTTTGTGCATTTTTTAGTTGACCTACTTTTATTTTAGTGAATCTATGATTTTCTTTTGAGCCATTTTAATTTTTAATTTTGTGTCTTTTATCTCAAGATTATTTTTTTTGTACTTATGTAATTTATTATATAGGTTATTTTTTTCGATAAACCTAAGAAAAATAAATTTGTAAAGCTATTATAAGGCTGGAAAATAAAATAATAAATCCCCTCCTGATAAATGATCAGTCAAACTATTACCGGTAGTCAGGCTTTTGTGGTTATTCCATGTATTCATGTCATCATGTATGTGATCTGGCAGTTTAAAACAAAGTACGTGTTGTGTACAAGTCATGAAGGCTCGTAGTACGAGTGTTAATTCTACAGAATTTGAATATTCACTTGATTTTGATCCTCACACATCTATATTCATTAAAAGATCATGTGCTGTGATGTCACAATGAAAGCTGCTTGCGTAAAAAAAAAAAATTTTACTACCCTGTTATTTACTTTGATAGACGTCACTTTTCTTGACTTTAGTACCTTGACTGTTTGTTTGTTTGATTGATTAGGATTTTTAACATAGCTTTAACAATTTTTCAGTCATATCGCTAAGATGTCTGCAGTGAGGCAGTTTATAGTGATGTCTAGCGCTGAGGCATCATGCTGCAGACATGTAGCATGATGTCCCACCCAGTCACATTATCCTGACACCAGTCCTAACACTAACCTCTTAATGCTGAGTGCCAAGCAAGGCAGCTGTTAGTACCATTTTTGTCAGTCTTTGGTATGACTCGGCCAGGGTTTGAACCCATGACCTCTCGCTTCCACAGCGTACGCTCTAACCACTAGGCCATTGTAGCGGTTAGTACCTGGACTGTAAAGTCTTTAGCCATCCATAATTTTATCTGGAAGTCATTTGATGATATTTGAGATGCAAAGTAATCAACAATCAGGACAGATTATAGTTTTATGATTAAACTATATTAGCATTAAATTTAAGAATAATAACTAAAATTTAATTTGAATAAATTTGCCACATGACATTGTTGACATGCACTTTAGTGCATTCACAGATGGACTTAAACAGTCCTGAACTGGCAAAGAGTACATTGGTAAATTCCATGCAATGTGGACATGGCTTTATTACTGTGAGATAGTGACAACAGTAGATGTGAATGTGGGGTTTTTCTCCATATATTGGTTCAAAAATTTTGTCAGTTATTCTTCATGGTTTATTGGTAGGGATAATGTACTTCCAGTCTGTCTGTTATTACATTACTAATTTTAAATTCAAAGTCAAATTCCCAACATATGGAACAGTTATTTGGCTCATGGAACAGTTATGTGGTTCATATTGTGAGCATGCACAAACAAGTAGTATATTTGGTTCCTTAGTCCTGGAAAATGTTGGATTGACACAAATGTCAATTGCAGTAATATTTCAAATATTTCTTTTTAGAAAAATGGTGAATGAAGTCGCTAGGAAATATGCCTATCATAGTTATTGAATTTTGACCACAATGTCAAATTCTGGGTCAGGTGGAATGAACCATGGGAATATGCCACTGAAGTTGCTCTCATCCACTTGAGGTATTTTGGAATGAATATTTTCATATAAATATTTCATGTTATATTTCCAGAACAAACAGAGCAAAGTGCAAGACATCAGGACTAAAAAGTTCCTTCAAATCACCAGTAAGTATAGTTCTTACCATTCAATTTATTTAGCATTAAAGAAATGTTCCTGGTCTCTTGGAGCCTTAGATTGCTTTTCTTAAAATTGCAATATATATTCATGCAGGTGCTGTGAATGATCTGTTTTCATGGGTACATTTACCAGTGCATACAGTTTTGAATTTCAGAAGTTGTATTAGTTTTTATAGAAAGTTCATTATTTATTGAGCTTCAAATTTTTTATATTGACCAATAAATGTGAAAATATTGGTTGCCCAAAAAGTGCTTTATATTCAAGGGATTGAATTTATAAAGATAGCTTTGTTTTAGTTAATAATTTCTTACATTGAAATATGTGGGTTCTGCCAAATTCTACAATTTTATTTTTTCTGAGTTATTTGCTTGCTTGAAAACTTTACATTGAGTTGACAGTGATGCAGTTGATGGACCAAATCATGATCACTATTTCTCGCATGCTTCATTGAACAAGGGGAGGTAATAAGTTGATATTTGATATTTTTGTTTCAGCTGCAGTCCAGGGTGCAGTGTCAGCAGTCACAATCATCCGTCACAGGCTCTCTTGATGATCTCAAGTGTGAGGTAGCAACTCTGCAAAAAAAGTTAACAGAGACACAAAAGAAGATAAAGGAATTGGAAGAGCTGTAAGCTTTTTTGTGTTTCTATATAATAAAAATAATGTTCACATAGCTGATTTCCTATATAAAAGGATAGCAAAGGTAAACATCTTGTATCAGATACTGCTGGTGATATGGCTACATTTAAATCATTATCTCCATTGAATTACGTTGGGATTTTTTTTTACACACACTTCTTACATATCATATCTCAAAAGCTTGTCATCTGTATAACCTCCTATCCATAGCATGTGAACATGGCAGACTTACACTATACAGCAGCTCAATAAAAAAAAAGTTGTAACAAACAAGCTTTGGGATTAAGGTCAAGAAACAGACCTCTGCTTTGCAGCTCATTCAAAAGGATTGTCAGCATAAAAACAAAGAGCTTTTGCAAATACTGGCAGAAACATTATATATAGTAAATGGGTATCCTGTTGCTCATGTTATTAACCAGGTTCTTATCAATGGGTGAGTACCTGGATACACGTTGGCATCTTTACATGTGACCCAATTCTGGTTGGCTCAATAGAGCCTGCACCGCTTTGGCTTATGGCACCTAAGAAATATTTTTTTTTACACCTCATCATAAATATCTTTGCACCAGCAAAAATAGTTTTCATTAAAGAGAAACATTTGTCTCTGGTGTGACTTCAAAATCATCATTTTTTGGTAGTAGTGGTGGCCATCATTGGGAATCATATTTTCAAGACCTAGCTTTATTGCTTTATTACATTCCTCCAAGGCCCAGAGTTGCAGAGTCGTCTAAAGCACTCCATTATGGATCACTGCCATCTCACCTCTGCGTGGGTTTAAGTGTCTCCGATTCAGCCAATGTGGGTATGTGAGAAAGTTTGCCAGTAGCTTTTCGTGGGTCAGTGGTTCTTTCGGAGGAGTAGGGGGTGTTATCCTCCACCATTAATACTGGTCGCCATATATAGCCTATTGTGTGCTGAAAAAAATGCATTAATTCTTACAACAACATTTCTCCAATATTCTCAAAACTACCTCCCTCCCCTTTTCTTAACTGCAGAGAGAATTACGCCCTTAAATTTTCAGTTCTCAAATAGACCATTATGTTCCTACTCAAATATGCAAAGTCTAACTTGCTGATATCATTTTATGGCCAAACAAAAGATCATCTGTTTCTCATTGATGACCCTAGCACTTTTTCCCCCATGGTTAAAAATAAAATTTCCAGAAATCAGCATATATAATATTATTTAAAAAAAAGAACCTGTCGACTCTAAAATTATATCAGTGTGTTGAGAAACACATTTTTTTACTTGGCTTAATGAAGTTCACAGGTGAGAATTGTGTTCTCTTTAACACTTTTAGAAATGAACATGATCTTTCAGATTCTTCCATGATTATACATTAGGGGAACAGTGGTTCCACAGAACACTGCATCTTATCTTTTGGGAAGTTGTGGACTTGAACAAAATTTAACATTGTGTTGGCACTGCTACTAATATCAGCATCACTTTGTCTTGCATTTTTCTAAGAAAAAAAAAGCATTGGTGCCTTTAATTTGGAACAGACAATTCTGTATGGACAGAGAAATCTTGCTGCTTTTGATATAGAGTTTAGTCTTAGAATAATAGAATTGGCTTTCATGTTGGCACCATGATGCCCATTATTTGTATTTTGAACAAAATGATAAATAATCTAACTCAGAAACTTATAATTTCCATGTCTTCAACCTCTACATTAATTTTCTTAAACTAATTAACTTTTACTAATTAATTTAATTAGTTTTCTTTTATTCAGTAATTATGTTAGCATTTTATGTTATTAATTATAAAATGTATTTTTATTTTATCACGAGTATTGTTATGACTGTATTTAAACTAAGTAGCAGAAAAAGCCAACCCAATAAGTTTATCCAAATTCAACACAATTTATTTTCCTTGAATACAGAGTGAAAATTTTAGGAACTTACATCATTGGGAATTAAATTCCAAAAAATCCTAAAATTCTATCACAAATCTGAAAGAACTGTTCCAATTGAATTCCAGTACTGTTGATGTTCCTATGGAACTCCAGTAACATTCCAAATGAATTCCAGTAACATTCCAAATGAATTCCAGTAATGTTCCAAATGAATTCCAGTACTGTTCCAAATAAATTCCAGTAACATTCCAAATGAATTCCAATACTGTTCCAAATGAATTCCAGTACTGTTCCAAACAAATTCCAGTAACATTCCAAATGAATTCCAGTAACATTCCAAATGAATTCCAGTAACATTCCAAATGAATTCCAATACTGTTCCAAATGAATTCCAGTACTGTTCCAAACAAATTCCAGTAACATTCCAAATGAATTCCAGTAACATTCCAAATGAATTCCAGTAACATTCCAAATGAATTCCAATACTGTTCCAAATGAATTCCAGTACTGTTCCAAATGAATTCCAATACTGTTCCAAATGAATTCCAATAATCTTAAATATGCTGATGTACCAATAGTCTTGGTGTATCACAACGCTGTTATCCAGAATGTCTTTGAATGAGTCCTAAATATTCCCAAAGTAGTGTTTGTGTCTAAAAATATCAATCAGAACTTTATTATTCCAATGACTAATTTCTAAATGAAAGATTCCAGTCAGATTATATCTGAACACAGTAGTAAATACTTTTACCGGACTCGGACATAAATTAAAGAAGGAATTAATAATCTTGTTGAACTCAACCTTATACAGGTAAGGTTCAGTTTTCACTGTCAACCTTAATTTTATAAGTTTTTAAGTAATAATTATGCATAATTTTCTTAGCAATGAGATGAAAGTGCCTTCTCTAGGAAATTCCTGGTCTGTTTGCCATGTTCTTTACTATAATTGTAGTGGGGGAGTTGACATTGTTTGCAACTTAGAATGTTCTAGAAATGAACTTTTGGCCATCCTGGTCTCTTATTGTGATTTTTTTTTTTATATAAGGTTCTTGTAAACATTTTTTTGTAGTCCTATATTTTAACTTCAGTTGTAGGGGCCCAGAGTGGCAGAGTGATCTAAAGCATTCTCTGTTAGGGATCACTGCCATCACACCTGTCTGCGTGGGTTCGAGTCTTGGATTTGGCAAATGTGGGTATGTCAGAAAGCTTGCCAGTAGCTTCTCGTGGGTCGGTGGTTCTTTCCAGGGTTTTCCCGGATTCTTCCTCCACCATTAATACTATATTTTAACTTCAGTTGGGCTCAGATTTAATTTGTGAGGAATCCTTAATTTAAATTATTCGTTAGACTAACAAAGTGTTCATTAATACTTTCAGACTAAATCACTGTTTTGGGGATTATTTTGAATTCAGCTTAAAACAATCTGGATTACATCATTGTGATAAATATTGACAGTTAGCACATCAACACTGCCAGGCTATTGCTACGTAAGAATACCACTGGAATTTATTTAGAATAGTCTTTTGGACTTGTGATAGAACTTTCAGTCATAAGACTGTTCATGCATACTTTTCATGAGAATACTTAGGCAAGCAGCAACAATAGATAACCAACTCATGTCAAGAAAAGTAAGGGTCACAATGTCACAAGATTCATCTGTCACATGGGTAAGAATCATTGGTCATAACCCTGGCACCAATCTTATCCTGGCAAATTTCTCTAATCTGTCCTATACATAGTTAGCATTTTCTCATTTTAGATTTCAGATATTGTTTTCCAACAATAACAATATAATTTATTCAAAATCTTTTTTTTTTATTGTTGTTGTTTTTAGGGGTTATAATGTGGAGGAGTTGCAACAACATATTGACAAGTTACATGAATACAATGAGATAAAGGATGTTGGACAGATGGTGCTTGGTAGGATAGGTAAGTTTAAATAAGGATGGTGTATGCCTAAGCATGTAATTTGAGTTATTATGTCTTGCAATATTAACATTATCATTTTGGAAGGCAGCAGAAGGGGTGACTTAAATATCTAATATCATGGTATTGTTTCCATGTGAAAAGAAAGTCTCATGGGACTCTTGTTATAAAATTTTCACTCATCCTGTCGTTCAGTACAATTATGAATCATACAGTGGTTGGTTTTGTAGACATAACGTTTGGCAGTTATTTTTCAAAGAAACTTGCTTTTAATTTTGACTAAAAATTTTAGCAATAGATTTATTTATCCAGTTTATGAATTTACAGAATAATTACTATTCTCACTGCCCAGATAGTTTGTGCATGAAAGTTATCGTTTTTTAAGAATATTGTGTCCAGAAATTTTTAATCTCTGTTATGTTTTAATTTACTTGTTAAATTCCATAAAGGAACTAGGCATAGTCATGTAAATAAAGAACACTTATAACAATTTTGCATTTTGTTTTACAAATAAAGAATACTGGTTGCAATTTAGGTATTTATTTTGGGGGTTTTATTGTGATTAGGTTACATACTGCCATAGCCTGACCCATTTGAATCCCACAAATGTACATCCTTAGAACAGACCCTGGTAATATGATATGTTATATTTTTCAGCTGCCAATGAGGGTGTGACAACAAAGGACAAGTATGAAAAATATGGACTAAATCTGGATGACTGAATAAGCAAACAATAGTACATTCCATTCAGTATGAAGTTGTAATGGTGCTATTCATAAACCAAATTTACTCTTGTACACTGTACTTAAAGTACACCATTTCAGTATCCTTGACATTCATTATCCATTAGTGTTGTAAAAATTAAGACCTGTAATCCCCTTTTTATCTTTCATTTTAGTGTAGCCATAATGTTGTTCTGTGTCATGGTACCATTATAGTTGTGTGTCTTATAGTATGTGAAATATATAGTAATGAATTAGTCAAGGTCCATTCTCATGTTTTATCAATTAAGAAGAATTATGCAAGTACATGTAATGAATTAGTCATCCATTCTCAAGTTTTATCAATTAAATTTAAGAAGAGTAATAAAGTAATTTTTGTATATTGAAGGTCACAAATTTTTGTATATTGAAGGTCACTAATTTTTCCTTCAGTTGACTATAGTTTGTCATCTAGGTTAACAGACATGACATGTCATCCAAAATATGTCATTCATATTTCGCAATTCTTTGAGAAGCCTTGCTCTTTTGATGAAAGTACTGTCATGTCCCACTCTCTCCCAAACACACACACACTGGTAAATAGCAATTCTTGGATCTCACTTTTAAGAGGTGATGAAGATGGCAGTTTAATTATTCATTTGTTCAATCGTTTTTCTGTTACCCTTATCTTCTTTTCCCCCTCTCCCTTTTTTCTCATGAATGTAATAAGAGAAACTGGTGGACTTAACTGCAGTCATGTCCATATATTTGACAGAACCAGGATTTCAAGCAAGTAGATTTACATATTTTGATAAGTAGGTTGCTCTCTGAACTCTTGGATTTTTACTGGCATAAATTTTACATTTAAAAAAAGCAATTGCATTTTATTTCTTCAATATGGATTATTTTCATACATGAAACATGAGTCTGATTTGAAATCGGATGGAAAATGCACAGATTTGTAATAATAAAATCAATTAACTATTTTAGTTTCTTTCATAAGATGGCATTCACTGTGATTATATGGCTTCACTTAACAGCCTCACAATAGTTTTCTGGTCCAGATTTCCCGCCATGGCAGCAAATGGAGAAACTGTACTATATTAGACTGCCGTAATAACAGGAAAACTGCTCAGCCTGCAAAAAAGTTCTAACATTAGTTTCCTGTTCCTGAGTTTGTCAGGTTGGTGGGTGCACTCCAATAGTTCACAGAGTTAATGTTCATCCCATATTGGAAGTTCCTGACTGGAAATTATATTGTATTCGGATTTAAGTTGTTTTCTTGAGTAACATCCTTTTTTTTTTCTTCTTCATGGCTCCAATCCAGAAGATTTTGTTTCACTGCTAAAAAAATAATTTTAAAAAGTAAAGACTGCTTGATACTTTAAGTAAAATTGTGATACATTGTTAACTGATATATTTTATCTGGGATGGAACATAAGGTAGGTGCTTGAACACTTCAAATGGTTTATGAAATACGATTGAGGCCTTTGCAACCTACAATGCAAACTCAAGAACTTGGAAACAGTTTGAAATCCGGACCTTAGAAACACACAATGCAAACTAGAGACCTTGGAAACAATGCAAACTCAGGACCTTAGAAACACACAATGCAGTCTCAGGAACTTGGAATCACAATTTAAACTCAGGACCTTGGAAACAGTTAAAAAAAAAACACCTTGGAAAGATAATGCAAACTAAGTACCTTTGAAACACACAATGCAAACTCAGGAACTTGTAAACACTATGTAAACTCAGACCTTTGAAAACATAATGTAAACTCGGGATCTTGGAAACACAATATAAACTCAAGACCATGGAAACACAGTTTGAAATCAGAACCTTTGAAATACACAATGCAAACTAAAGACCTTGGAAACACAATATAAACTCAAGACCTTGGAAACACAGTTTGAAATCAGGACCTTGTTAACATATAATGCAAAATAAAGACCTTGGAAACAATGCAAACTCGGGAACTTGGAATCACAATTTAAACTCAGGACCTTGGAAACAGTTCGAAATCAAGACCTTGGGAACAATGCAAACTAAGGACCTTTGAAACACACGATGCAAACTCAGGAACTTGTAAACACTATGTAAACTCAGACCTTTGAAAACATAATGCAGTCTCAGGAACTTGGAATCACAATTTAAACTCAGTACCATGGAAACAGTTCAAAATCAAGACCTTGGAAACACAATGCAAACTCAGGAACTTGGAAACACTATGTAAACTCAGACCTTTGAAACATAATGCAAACTCAGGACCTTGGAAACACCATATAAACTCAAGACCTTGGAAACAGTTCGAAATCAAGACCTTGCAAACATAATGCAAACTAAGGACCTTTGAAACATAATGCAAACTCAGGACCTTGGAAACACCATATAAACTCAAGACCTTGGAAAAAGTTTGGAATCAGGACCTTCGAAACACACAATGCAACCTAAAGACATTGGAAGCAAAATATAAACTCAGGACCTTGGAAACTGTGTGAAATCAAAACCATGGAAACACTAACCTGATCATCAACTTAGTTGCTGTGACCCATATTTCATTCTTCACTGAATGGTTATATTTTTTGTTTCTCAAGATCTGTTGATGCTAGAATAAAAGTAAATGAATTCATCTGGTACCAAACCTTTTGGAACAAAATAGGTCACAGTAATCAACATTTAATATTTTAATGGAAGTGGTTGAAATTTTGCCTTTAAGCTCATGATCAAATAGGTTTAATGCACCCTGCATACATTGAATTGAAAAACCTGGTGAGCACTTCACTGTCATTACAAAAGTTTGTTCAATGTTATCCATATATGTACACTTGACAGACTTTGTTTCAGTTCTGTTTTTAAAAAATGTCTAAAGCTCATTTCGTACAAGATGCATTGAAGATTATGCACCATGTAGTACCACACCCTTGCAAGAAGGTCAATGTGACCTACATTTCACATTATACTGGATTTGGTTAAGATTTTGCATGGTTTTCTTTATAAGTTATGTATATACATGCCATCAAACATGTCCTTACTGTCACCTGTGTTTAGCAGATCACAGGTTCTAACAGCCATTCTAATCTACCCTGGCAAAATTCCTATATACTGCATCTAACAATCACTTACCTTCTGCAGTCAGTGGTAACATGCTTGCCAAACAATAATGGCTTCCCTGTCTTAAGCAGTCACTGGAACATACCAACAGTGGCTATTGTAAGATGCAAATTAAACTTTGTAGCAATACTGCAGCAAAGAATGTAAGTCACTTTTTATGCCAGTGCAATATACCTATTGCCTGTGAATTAAAACTGTCTATAAAAAGTTCATCTTTAAGAAGGGATTCAACTTGCATCCCTGTCATTAGTGTCAGGGTTATTCAATATTTAAATCTTATTTGTAAAGGCATTTAACGTTTCAGTTCATGGGGCACAAACAGTGGCCATATATGGCTACTTTTGATTCCCTATTCATCACAGGCCTTTACCATTAAGTTCACTGTCTTTTGGTCTATTCAAAATGAGCAAATGGCAAATCCACATATTGTTTTTGAAGTGTTGATATCTGTTACCAAGCTGGCCAAACAAAGTATTGATCCTCTGTTTTATATAAGAAGTAAATCAGTAATGAAACTATTGTTTTATAATGGTACCCAAAACAAGAAGAACAAGAATATTTACTGCATGGTATTTTTTAAACAATTCAAATGTGTACCTGCATACTGAGGACTCCTGTGTATAAAGGCCAGGTTTGCCTTTTACCTTGAATGGCTGCTATTGGCATTATGGTCATACTTTAAGATCACTGACATGGTTTAAATTTTGTGTTTCAAGTTCTTACCTTATGCAGTCATCATGCTGATTAATATTTGTGTTTAAAGTTCTTGCCTTGTGTGTGCACTGTCCATTCTGAAGTGATGCTGATTAATATTTGTGTTTAAAGTTCTTGCCTTATGCACTATTCACTCTGATAAAGATCTGTTTAAAGTTCTTGCCTTGTGTGTGCACTGTCCATGCTGAAATGATGCTGATAAAGATCTGTTTAAAGTTCTTGCTTTGTGTGTGCACTGTCCATGCTGAAGTGATGCTGATAAAGATCTGTTTAAAGATCTTGCATTATGCAACTCTTCATGCTGAAGTGATGCTGATTTGTGTTTAACATTCATTTATTGGGTAATGTTTCTGTTTTATGTCAACTGAAAATAATCAAGAGGTAATGCAGTTCAACAAATTATCTTACCAATTGAAAGTGAGGTTTAGAGTGTATGTGTGTACATGTCCCAAAAAGAGTGGATAATTATTATGACTGAATAGCAAATTTTGGCCATTGTTAATGAGAGCCTTTAAAATGGAGTGTGTGTGTGTGTGTGATTTGGACTTTTAACAGCTTTAATTTTAGTCCTATCACTATTTTGCAGTGTGGCAATTTATAGTGAAATCTAGCATTGGGTCAAGATGTCCCACTAAACCACATTATCCTGACACCAGGCCATCCAGTCCCCACTAACTACTTAATGCTGAGAGATTAGCATGGCAGCTGTTATTACTATTTTTACAAGTCTTCGATAATGATTTGGTTCAAATCCGCAACCTGCTGCATTGACCACTTAGTCCACCAGAGCGGTCTCAAAATGAAATAATATAAATAAGCATAATAGCTGGATTCTTAAAGCCAGCAACTCTACTGATTGTGAATACATCGAAACATATGTAACACTTTGATTTTATAAATTGCCTGTAATTTATTTTCAAGGTGGATAATTAAATTAGATGATCACCATAAATTGCTTACTTAATACAGATTTAACAAGTGACATGTTACTAGTGCAGACATGAAAGTTATGTTAAAAAATAATGGCATTTACAGAAGAATATGCATCATCAAGTATGGAATACGCAATGGACATTTAATAAAATGGTTTCAAGGGACAAGTAATTGCATCTAGAAAATATGAGGAATTTACTTTTTGTAATTTGCAATAATTTGTGCTGTTACATGCAAGGTAATAATTCATTAACGAAATAGAAGATATTCTCTTTTTATGTCAATGCCCGATACATTTCATTGGTTGGTACCTAAGGACCATATGTTAACAAGTGACAAAACCACAAGTTAAAATATAGTTTCTGGTGCCACAAGATGAAATATATCCGGTATTAACGTAATAAGAGAATTTTGTTTTTATTACAAAATAAACTTGTTCATTCAACATTTGGAACAGTAAACTCACTCTTTTGTACAAAACACTAGTCCCCACCCTCTTTTTGTAAATTTGCCTTGCTGTCATAGTCTGGTTATATTAACTAACTTAAGAAAGTGGTAGGATTGGGTTGCACTAATCTTCGCAGTAAATTTGCGTTTTTGTCAATTTTGATACTATTTGGTCCATTCTCCAAATAAAACAAGTTTTATTCATCACTTTTGCTCCTCATTTGGATCAATCAAAAGATATTGATATCTTCCTTTTATTCAGGTGTGACAAACAACAATCACTTGTCAAACAGGAAAAAGATGAGATCTCGTGTTTGTTTTAGAGAGCCATTAGAGAAACTGACATCACAGAAGTACCTGCTTGTTATTTTGTTACGAGAAAATGGAGACCACCTGAGTGGTTGGTGAACTATCAAATTGTAGTTTTAAAATAGTACTGAAAGGAAATTCTTAGTTCAGCCATGAAACTTCTTTGACTGGTAATATAAGGGTTAATAAAACAAGATCTTGAATCACTTTATTGGCCAGAAAATAAAAATGATGCAAGTAAATACTGCAGATATTGATCTGCAAACCTAATCAGAAGATGCATAGGGTTCATTTTCAACCTATTACTGCTTTGATCAACTAATTAGCAGAGTAATGTTAGATTGTGTCTCTCCCTTACCCAAGACCAAGTCAGGCAACTACCAGTAATACTTGTTGACTACACAAATGTTTGGGAAAGGCGGGGAGGAGAAATTTGGTATGTTCTGGAGAATTATTTCATAAAACCAGTAAAAGTGAGTTCACCATGAATACTTGTACATAAACCTTACAACACTTTCATCATGTGCACAGAGAAAGTGAACAATCAAACAAATTTTCATTGTCAAGAATCTATACATTGATAAAATTGGAACCGAAATGCTTGTCACCAAATTTAACCTGAAGATTTTGGCAAATTCCACTGACAAAGTGCAAAGAAAATGTTGGCATTCGTGATATTATATTAAAGGCATACAACCTAAATAAAAATGAATGAAATTATATATTTCTTTTTTCAGTTCGTGATTACTTATTTAGTTGAAAAATTACGATTCAGGCTGTTACTTAGGCCGAAATCATGCTAGTATCGGAAATTTTGTGATAAAATATGCGATTTTTCATTATTGTCTGGCAGACAAATTTCGCTATTTGCGATGCCTATATTCATGTAACCTCTACGTTGACCTCTCCCGAAGAATAAGAATATTAGCCATGCGCAAACATGTGTTTACAAAAATAATGGCGGACGCAGTCACGCAACTATAAATCGAAAGCGATTCTAAAAGGGGGGGGGGCTATCTGGGCAAATTATGGCAGCACACGCATATGTATTGTTGACCAGTATGAACAATGGAATAAAAAGAAGTCCACTTTGAGCCTAAAAACTAATCCAGAGGTCACCAAATTCTTGCTGGATAGGTGAGTCTCAATTTTGCAATGAACAGTCAAGTTTTTATACCGCTATTTTATTTCTGTATTGTTAATTCTTTATCAAAACTTTAAAAATAACATGTGATATAAACTGGCATAATTCAATTTATCGTGAAATAAAATGTCACAGCCCTGCAACAATATCTCTGAAACCCGCACGTACACCATGCTGTTGCTGTTTTTGAGGCTACCAAAGGGGATTTAATGATCATCTTCATTTTCGCACGCAACCATAAGACTTTATTTAGAGGCAAGCAGCCACTACTGTTTTTTTAAATAAAAATTATATATAATGTAAATGGTGATGGCTGTAAATGAAAGTAATGCAATACAGTTAAGTATATTTTATGCATACTATTATTTGTAAAGTATATATAATTATTGTGTCTAATGAAACATTTATTTTCCCTTGCTATATTAGTTATGAATTGAATGGTAGTGCAAGGAAAACATCAGAAACAGAGAGGAATGTCACAGAAGACATGACCACAACTGCTACACCTGGGCCAACAATTCATAGGATACAAATTCCTGCTGTGTCTGATATAACCACATCAGAATCAGATATGGCATCTGTGTAAGTATTACATTTTATTAAATTTTTTGTATATTTGTTTACAAATATTTTGGTAGATACACATCTAAGAAATTTATGTATTACCTGGAAGTGTATCATTCTATATTAGTTTAATATTTTGCAGTTGGTAAAGATTGTACATTTTGTTAAAATATGGTTTGTTATATTTAGAATAATATTTTTGTTGTAAATTGTTTGTTGGCATATGTCTTTTTTTTGTTATTTATATATTCCTCATCATGCTGTTTGTATTTTAGTTAAAAGGCCTCAAGGGAGAATAGTCTTTGACTAAATGAGTCACCCCTTTAAATAAATAAATTATTATTATTATTATTATTATTATTATTATTATTATTATTATTATTATTATTTCTTGAAGCATTATCATTCCCATCTTAAAAACCAAGATAAATGATAATGCTTTCTTTTGATACAAAACTAAAGATTTCAACATTAGTATTTACACATTTCAAAATTTTATTTTAAGGGATTTAGTCTTGTCTGAAGTTGAAAAACTTAAGAAGGAAAGTGTTATGATGGAAAAGTATAAACTAAACTAAAAGTAATGTATTATATACTGTGTGTATATATATATATATATATATATATATATATATATATATATGTAGTATTGTATTGGTATTTGTGTATGAACCAGAAAGTTGCTCCCACAAAAGATTTCTTTGCTGTGTATGAACATACAAGTTAAAAATGTGTAATTACAATATATCTTAAATATAGTATTGATGCATAATTGAAAGAATGAAGATATACTGGTTATCATAGTAAGAAAATGAATACATTGTATTATAAATACAAACCACACTAAGGCCATAGTTATGGTTTGTCTGTTTAGTACACATGGAGAGGGCAAGGGCTGTTTACCCAAATGCATATGCTTGTGTATGGGGGTGGGTGGTCTACTGATAATGTATGTACACATATACCTCGATAGTAATTTGTCTAATATGTAAGCTGCATGACTGGGTTCAGTTGGTGTTTGAGTTTTAGTGGACAATAGACAAACTTTTTAAAGTTATGCAGCTTATTTTGTTTGACGCAGCCAAACATTCAACATTGGTGGACTATCTGTTAAATTAAATACATAATATTATTAATCCTTGATCTTTTCTGTGTGGATTAAATATAGGCTGTTCTACAGAATAGGGAGGGTAATCACATGTACGCAGATAAGGTGTGTGTTAAAAAAAAAAAAGTATGCATGTGTACAGGGAAGGAGGGGTCAAGCTTTGCCCTTTTTTTGCGCACATGCCCATTGTTGGAATCAGATTTTGTTTCCGGATTTTTTACTTTTTTGCTTGCAATCTAATTCACACTGGTCTGAGCTATACACAGACAGGTGAACATTTGCTAAAGTAGGATAAATTGGGGATTGGAAGTAAAAAGTGGCCAGGATGAAAATGATGGGTCAGAAGAAGAAAAAACTCCCACTTTTACCCTTATGCAGATGCCGAATGATGTTTCTAGCATACCTAGGCATATATCTAAGCCAAAACTTCATGGAAGCAGATGTATTTTGATGTATTCAAAATTAGCCCACAAATGTGTTCCCTGCTCCCATTTTAGGTGAGAAGGAAAAAAACATTGTAGGGGTGGAATGAGTTGATTATTCTCTGCCTGTATAATGCTACTGTAAATTGGCATTTTCATCAAAACAGATTTATGGGGATTTATAAATTTTAAATAGTTCTCTGCATCTGAATCAATTTATTTATTTAGTGATTTTACTTTGTTTCAGAAGTACAATAGAACTGGAGAATTTCCAGAAGTTTGATTTTATTGTATGCCTCCAAAAGACATTCATATAAGCCATTAGCTTTCAGAGCTAGGAATCTGTTGGCAACTCTTGATCATAACAATCATTTACAGAGACGTGATTGTAAACACAGATGGAACAATAAGGTAATAAACTTTATTCTAGTTTGTTAACGTAATAATTCATTATTGCTAAAATATTAATGCTTTACCTGAAAGTTGATAAACCATCTGTTTGTGGTACAATTTAATCTGTTACAGAAGAAATTTTTTAAAATAAATTTTATAAACCAATTTTGGTTAGAATTAGTCTAATGTAATTATAAAATTCCGTAAATAATCTAAACATTTTTATTATATATGGGTTAGATACAGGTTTGCTATACTGACATTTTCATCTGTAGCAAAATGATTTGTTACATATAATTGTATGCAGTTTTTATTTGGACTTTTGAGAATTAAACAAATATAAAATGACATTGTAAGTGAAATGTTTGCATTTTCTTGTCAGATACCAAAGGTAAAAAAAGTGAGAGATGGTCTGCAAACCGAAAGAAAGCTGATCAACAGTACCTGTATATTCTGGAAATAATTATGAAAATATTGAAAATGAAGGTAGATGATAGAGTTGGCATGAACCAGCCAGTTGTTTTGGACATAAATGATCCTAGGTGAATATCTGATTTACTTGTTCCAATACACCACCACCTACAGAACAGATTGTTACAAAACAGAAATCTCATTTTAAGTTAAAATGATTTAGGCCTTTTAGTCCGGTAACACCTATTGATATCAAATTGTTATGGAGAGACTATTCTAGTGAATGTATGGTAACAAATGATCCCTACCAAGGACCCATATAGACTTTGACTAAGTCTTTCTTGAAGTGCCTACCATGAGCCAGCATCTGTTTGATTTCCAAGTAGCAGTGTATCTTCAGACCACTGTTGATTATGTTGTTAAAGCTTTTAAAAACATGCATTTGAACAACAAGATGTAAGACCTTTTCAAAATTTTCATACCCATTGCATTTATACTTGTCTTATATGTATGTTTAGATTGAGGTAAATGCAGTGTATTTTGGACATATGATGTATTTTTAAAAAAGCACAGCAGAAACTATACATCGTAATTCATTTAATCTTACAGGAGTAAAAAGATTAAAATCATGTAATTGCAAGTCGGTATTATTGCATAATAAAGTACCTTTTAATAATTTTATTTTCTAAATGTTTTGTGTAAAATTGCAGTCAGAAAGATTTCTAGCATACTTTGAAGAAGAAAAAATGTACATTGGAGCAAATTACTTCAATCCATACTCTTCATCTTGATTTCATTGCTCCCACTAAACATTACTGTACCTATCAATAGACAACACAGTGAAGCATTAAAATTGATATGAAACCGAACTGGACCCTTTTTTCAACAAAACCCATCAAAGAACATGTGTTGTGCCATGTGAGTGCATCTTAATTTAACTGCACTTTTTAGATTTATTACAAACATCCAGTATTAGGACTGCATATTTATGGTTTTATTATTTGCCTAAATACCGATAGCAACAATATGCATTGTTTAAAAGAATATTTGCTTCACTACTATATATATATATATATATATATATATATATATATATATATGTATGTATGTATGTATGTATGTATGTATGTATGTATGTATGTATGTTTTTTTAATGAAAATGAATTACATCAGAAAACAGCATTGAGCTCAACAACATTGTTTGAATTCCACAACATAGTATTGTCCCATATTTCTGACTACATTATTAAATATTATTTAGGCTAAATCTTCTAACACAAAATATTTAGACTTTGTTTTAATTAAATTATATATTTTCCTGAATTTATTTGCTCAGTTTTTTAAGAATACAGTGTAATGAAGTGGTTTATCACAGGTGCAGCGATGTCTGCCATTACAGGCTCATGTACAGTTTCAAACTGATTTTATAAAGAAAATAATGATGTTAACTTCTGTTTTGTTTAAAAAAAAGAAATAAATTTGAAATGATCTTCACCGATTATATTTATTAACAACAAATTACTATTTACATACTCGTGTTGACCGTTCCAGTGGCCTAGTGGTAAGAGCATCCACCTCAGATGCAAAAGGTTGTGGAGGCCTTGATCCCTGGCCAAGTCATACCAAAGACATAAAAATGGTACTAACAGCTGCCTCATTTCGTGCTCAGCATTAAGAGGTTAATGTAGGGACTGGTCATCCTACTGTCAGGATAATGTAACTGGGTGGGATGTCATGCTACATATCTGCGGCATGATGCCTCAGTGCTAGACATCACTATAAACTGCCACACTTCAAACATCATAGCAATATGACTGAAAAATTGTTCAAGGTATGTTAAAAATCCAAATCGCACTGTTACAATTTGAAACAGAATTTGGCATATTTTCATCACTGTACAGTAGGCCCAATTTCATGAACTCGACCAGTGATATACTGCTGCAAGCAGGGTTAATGGTCAGCAACTAAAACACCCCTGTGAATGTGTAAGCTAATTGGTATCAGCACTGCATAAATACATTTTGCCTTGGGTTACAACACTGCCATAACTTAATGGGTACATCATTGTCTGAATAAAGTATAACCAGTCATTTTACGTCTAAAAAATCAAGAGGTCAAAGTTTCCTCGCCTGGTAACATGACCCTTGCATTCCTGAATTTGATATGTATATCTGAGCCAGTTTTGCATTGTACTTTATATGTTATATATACTAATCAGTGTATCAAGCGACCCTAATTTTAAAATAAATGCAATAGGAAACACATGGGGATGGGGTGTGTGCTTAATTTCAATATTTGTTTCTCTGCAGTAGTTTGTTTAGGTGATGTACTAAAGTTTGGCATTGAGTAAATGGTAATCACTTGTGTCAAAAGCATAAAAACCAAGCACAGGATACTAAAACATCAATGTAATTTCTATAGAACTGTCTAGTATTTTGGAATGGGATGTCCGTAATCAATCTTTTATAGTAATGGTACACTAGTTTCTCATATAAAAGTCTCTGAGAGACAAAGAAAAAGGAAGAACGGAGGCAGAAGTTAGAT
Source organism: Unio pictorum (assembly GCA_030141615.1). Lineage (NCBI taxonomy): Eukaryota > Metazoa > Mollusca > Bivalvia > Unionida > Unionidae > Unio > Unio pictorum. The sequence goes on along the minus strand of JARLTB010000029.1, from coordinate 1,988,165 downwards.
GGACTGCAGGGAATTGGACTACCAGTCCAGAGAAAGATCATACAGATGAGTAGGAACACAGGACAGGAGGAAAATCTATTACACTAAGTCAGATGATAAAATAAGCCATAACTTGGTAGAGTTCAAGACAAGTGATAGGGTTTTAATTTGAGTTTCATTTGAGAGATGACTTATTTAATGATATTAAATTGTTTATTTGACTTTGATATTTTGTGTATTCATTAATTTAACTGTCGGCACCACTGACTGGGGGCTCTGAGCATTGCATCTCTCTATCACTTCGTACATTTCATTTCATTATATACTATATGTGTGTGTGTGTGTGTGCGTGTGTGAGTACCTAGATACCCTAATTTTAAAAGAAATGCAATATGATCATATATGGGGGTGTGCTTAATTTCAATATTTGTTTCTCTGCAGTAGTTTGTTTAGGTGATGTACTAAAGTTTGGCATTGATTAAATGGTAATCACTTGTGTCAAGAGCATAGAAACCAAGCACAGAATACTAAAACATCAATGTAATTTCTTTAGAACTATCTAGTATTTTGGAATGGGATGTCTGTAATCAATCTTTTATAGTAATGGTACACTAGTTTCTCATATAAAAGTCTCTGGGAGACAAAGAAAAAGGAAGAATGGAGGCAGAAGTTAGACGGACTGGAGATAATTGGAATACCAGTAAATAGGCCATAACTTGGTCGAGTTAAAGACTAGTCATAGGGTTTGATTTAAATTTCATTTGAGAGACGACTTATTTAATGAAAATAAATTGTTGTTTATTTGACTTTGACATTTTGTGTATTCATTAATTTAACTGTCTGCACCACTGACTGGGGGCTCTGAGCATTGCATCTCTATCACTACTTCAATTCCTCACAAAAACAAGACCGGGGTGGGTGGGTGGGTCTTTTGTAATAATTTAAATAATATTGGGAGCACCCCACCCAACCTAAATAACACAGAAAACCTCTATATATGCCATAATTATTCTTAGATGATATCATGATATCCTTCAGTTTTGTATGCCTGAATGTACTCTTGAATTCAAGTTATGTCTGTACATGCACATTTGTACTTATATAAGTTTAGTACATTTCATAATTTATAACAGTTAGTTTTACAGTGTATGCAGTTGTGTACATTCATCTGGGTATTCATATAAAGGGTATAATTATTTCTATGGTAAATGAACACATTTTAAAAAAACTTAAAATTTGATGCATTTAATTGGTGTCAAGTATATTTGATTTAGTTGTAATAAGACGGCTGATGATGCAAATATGTGATATAAGCATTCAAGGTTGCTTTTGATGAACTAGTATTTTAGTCTTAAAAACCTTATTCTGTTTTCAGAGCCATTTTGTTTTACATGTAATTGAAATTAATGAGCAGTATCTGGATAGAATAGTATCCTAGTGTTTGTAGTTCTGTTGATATTTACAAGCCAATCAGTATTCATAAAACACTGCAACAAGTTTTGCTTTCTCAACTCAATATGAATATGCATTATTTATCATTTAACTTAATGTGTTACTGTATATGCACAATTAAAATCATGTTCACCAGTGTACTTTTGTTCTTTACATCCTTTGCATCCCAAGACAATGCTAGTCAACTTCAATTCATCCTGTTTTTAATAAATAGTCTCCTTTGCTTTCAAAACATAGCCATACATATAATCATTCTTTAGTGGTAGGTAGCTAAAAAAAAGGTTTAACAAAACATGTTCATGCAAAATAAAAATTGCATATTACAAAAGAAATTCTTTATACAACTTAAAATCAACATAAATTATATTATTCACACATCATATCTTTGGATAGATCACCCAAGTCCTCATAGAGTAAAGCCATGGTACTGGCCAAAATTATTTATCCATTATATGCCATACACAACAGCTTGGAATGACCATAGCTGCCAACTGTCCAGTTTTTTACGTATTTGTCACGTATTTTGGACCTGAATATGGGTGTACGTTTATTTGGCAAAAAATACTTTTTTTAATTTTAAAAAAAAAAATAATAAAATTACTTTGGAATTGCCAGTTTAGAATGCGCACTCGGTTCTATTTTGAGAATATATCACATGTATATGCGAATATAGTTTTACCATACGATTGGTTCATTCGAAATTGAGGCTACCAGGCCTGTCGTTATCCGCCATATTGGATTTCGCAATAGTTTCCGCTGTTGCTGTATCTAGTCTTCGTAATATTTAGCTTCTAATCATGATAAATTGGAAGGCGGAATATTCGGAATTTTGGTCAGAAAAAAATAGGAGACAACTGGAAAGGATATTTGTGACGTCTTTATAGATTTGTGAAACCATATAGTAAAGGAGAAAACGACATTTTGCAAATTGTGTAACGTGATTACGCTATTGGGCATGGAGGCGCCCATGAAATGCAAGAGCACGAAAAAGATAATAAACACCAGCTTCCTGCTTCATCAGACATAGCTCAGTCTGAACTTATCACGTAGATAAATGCGAGAACCTTGATGTACATCGATCGAAATTTGATTTTTAAATTTCTTTTAGAAATAAACCTTCCTTTTTCAGTTCTTAGTGTTGCTTGCGATTTATTTTGCACACGTTTTCCAGACATTAAAATCGCAAAGGATAACTCTTGAGCTTGAATGAAAACATTTCAGTAAGAAAATTTCAGAACTGAGATAATAAAAGTTGGTACATTGCAATCGATGATTGAAAAAGGAACGAGGAGTGGAAAGGGCTCTTATAAATAACTTGAGTGTTGCACTCTTGCACCTTTTGAATGGGCACCCAAATGGAACATGGTGCAACTCCATAAGGTGCAACATGTGCATCTTTGACACTAAATAATTGTGTAAGGCACTGTCCAACTTTACTGATGGTTGTATATGTCATAAATAGATACATATGCATTGAAATTTAAAAATCAGTATTTGTTCCTGAAAATCAGTATTTTTGTACTCGGGGTGGGGGGTGGGTGGGTTGACAGCTATGGGAATGACATGTCTGTTGGCAGTACTTGGGTATCCTTAAGTCCATAAAATAAACTGCCTATTAGCAGTATGCCTTTCCCCCGGTTGTAATCATTATCTTCTGCTGCCAGGACATCTTGCATATACCTCTGTGCAACAAGGAGCACGACTTCATCTAAAACAACCAGGTCGAGGTCCTGCAATTTTTTTTTTAAATTGTCAGTAAAACAAATTCCAAATAAAATTAATGATTAAATGTTATGTGGGCAAATATTATTTTTTGTGTTATGCAATGAAGCAAACGTGTAAATATACAAACAAATGCGCAAATCACATCGACTATCGGATACGTGACGTGAGGTGGTAATGCAAATGCACAAGAAAATCAACTTTTCTGAGCCAAAGAAGCGACTTTAGCGAGACCTTTTAATAGCGGTTCTGATTACAATGATACAAATTATCATATTTTTAGTTGGTTTATCTTACAACGTAACACAATCTCACAAACACGACAAGTAAACACTTTCAAGAATTGCCCCATAAAGGAACCTCTTATTGTCAGGATTTTCCATCGTATTGACTTTTTTGCCTACTTCTTGTAATTTATCATATATAATGAGAAATCTATAAGCAATACATATATTGTGGGTGACTATAAAGAACCAAGGAGAAGGACAGACCAAGAAATACGAAGAAAAAGGCAATAATTACATCAAAAGAGAAACATGCTTACATTGACTTCCATATTTGTTGACGCGCGTCACGTGACACTGCCACTACGAACAATATCAGTAAATTCCGTTTCTGCATAATTAATTAGCAATCCGTACAGAAAATCTTTATATTTTCACTGATTAAACTTACAGTTGTACATTTTTTCAAACTGAATGACCTGTGTTACGTGCTTAGGCTCGAGTAAACAGTAACATAGAAAGAGTGAAAATAACAAGCTTGTAAAAACTTAATAATCAATTTATTGAGCACAAATATTTTCCAGAAAAGAAAAATAAACTTACGGTTTTAAGAATCAATTCCAAAATTAATACAAAAATAATTCAAAATATAATCCACTAGTGAAGTTGCAAAAGTCCTGGTAATAAAACCGTATGACCCAGATGAGAATCAGTTAGTTTTACTCTCAAGAACAAAAATTGAAAGATGTTTATAACAAAGCTCCACAATGTCCTTGGAATCAACAAATCATTTGAAAAGCTTGTTTACAACTCTGAAGCCAGGTCAGAAATGAGGTCAACATATGGTGTTTATTTGTAGAGTACAGATCATCTCCCAATGAATGAATCTTAAACTTAAAATGTCAAATTTGAATCTGACAAACAATTAAAATAAAAAATAAATGACTTAAATCAAATATACGTAACACCTTCTCCCATAAAATAAAAAGAAAGGTTTATATGATAAAAGTTTCTTTTTACCACAAACCAATTTACACCCGAGGTTAAAAGAACTTGTATAAATTGCACAGTGTATATAATAATATACATGTATTGTTATACACGGGAAAGAGCGTCTGCTATTAAATTATCTTTTCCCTTGATGTGCCGGATGTCAAGATTATATTCCTGCAATAACAAACTCCACCTTAGAAATCTTTGATTTTTATTTTTCATCTTGCCGATGAAAGTAACGGGGTTGTGGTCACTGAAAACTATAATCGAAGAAGGAGCTTAACTAAGATAAACTTCAAAATGTTGTAAAGCCAAAATCAATGCCAAACATTCCTTCTCGATAGTTGAATAATTTCTCTGGTGCTTGAAAAATAGCACTCTGGATGTTCAATATCATTTTTGTCTTCTTGAATTAAAACTGCTCCAACACCAACATCACTTGCATCGACAGATAATTTGAAAGACTGACTGAAATTTGGAGCTGCAAGAACTGGTGCCGTTTCAAGTATGGCTTTTAACTTGTCAAAAGCCTCCTGACATTTTTCAGTCCAAAAGAACTTGTTCTTCTTCTTCAATAAATTTGTCAGGGGTTCTGCAATTATAGAAAAATTAGAACAAAATTTCCGATAGTATCCGGCCATACCTAAAAATCGCATCAGTTGCTTTCTATGTTCAGGCACAAGGAATTTAGAAATAGCCTCAACCTTAGCATCTATTGGTTTAACTTGTCCATGTCCCTCAATATGTCCTAAGAAAGCCACACTAGCACGGCAGAACTCATTTTTAGATAAATTAACTGTCAAACATGCATCAGTGAGTCTCAAAGAATTTTCGAATTGTTGCTAGATGTTCTATCCAGGTGTCGTAGATTATGACGTCATCTATATAGGCATCACAATTTTCTAGACCAGAGGTGATCATATTCATGAGACATTGAAATGTAGTTGGTGACCCTTTCATCCCGAATGGCATTACTTTATATTGGTAGAGTCCATCTGGAGTCACAACTGCCGAGATATCCTTTGCTCTTTCCGTTAGTGGAATCTGCCAAAATCCTTTCAGAAGGTCAAATTTGGTGACATACTTGGCATTCCTGATTTTATCAATACAATCGTCAATTCTTGGTAATGGGAATGAATCTGTCTTTGTCACACTGTTCACCTTCCTATAATCAGTGCACATACGGAAAGTTTTATTTGGCTTTGGAACAAGTATGCATGGTGAACTCCAATCATTTTACTGGGCTCGATAAAATCATTCTCCAGCAAATATTTAATTTCCTTTTTTTAGGTATTCCTGTTTGAGTGGATTCATCCTGTATGGATGTTATTTGACAGGTTTGGAATTTACAATTTCAACCTCATAAAAAGTTTTGTCCTTGTAGGAACATCTGGAAATAAGTGCTCATATTCAAATAATAACTGTTTCAGTTCATTTCTTTCTTGCACTTGCAAATGTGAAAGTTTCTGGTTTAGATCTTTCATAATTTCTGAATTACAAAGATTCGTCATTTCAATATCAATAGAATCTGATGATATTCCTTCACTGAGTGGGACAGGTACAACTAAATTAATTACAAGTTTAACATGACTATCTCTTTCAATATACTCTTTTAGCATGTTTATATGGCAGAGTTGTTTTTGTTTGCGCCTCCCAGGAGTATTTATGATGCAATTTGTCATTCATTTTCCTGTCAACTGTGTAGGGACCATAATATTTGGCCTGAAGAGGATTTTGTGGCATTGGTAAGAGAGCCAGGACTCTATCACCAGGCTGAAAACTCCTTTCCTTCGATTTTTTATCATATCTTCATTTCATTTTAGATTGAGCAGAGTGCAGACTTGCTCTTGCGACCTCACAAGCCTTTGACAACTTGTATCTAAAATCGTAAACATAATCAATAAGATTGATCTCAGTATCTTCATTAGAGAGACGTTTCTCTTTCAATAACTTCAATGGTCCACGCACAGTGTCCAAAAACCAGTTCAAAGGGACTGAAGCCTACAGATTCTTGAACTGATTCTCTAACAGCAAACAATAGTAAATGAATGCCTTCATCCCAATCTTTATTCGTATCAAAACAATATGATCGGATCATATTTTTCAAAGTCTGATGGAATCTTTCTAATGCCCCTTGGCTCTCAGGGTGATAGGCAGACGATTTGAATTGCTGAATGCCCAATTCATACATAACTTGTTGGAAAATTCCAGGTATGAAGTTTGAACATTGATCAGACTGGACAGATTTGGGAAGGCCATACTGAGTAAAAAAATAAAAAACTTTATCAAAGCTTTTACTATTGTTTTAGACTATATTCCTCAACGGAATTGCCTCTGGAAACATTGTTGACGCACATATAATGGTCAACAGGTATTGGTTACCTGACTTCTTTTTGGGTAAGGGACCTACACAATCTACCATAATTCTACTAAATGGTTCGTCAAAGACAGGAATAGGTTGTAGATGAACCTTTGGTATCATCTGATTTTCCTGCCATTTGACAAGTATGACAAGATCTACAGTATTTGGCAACATCACTTTTGATTTTTGGCCAATAGAAGTGTGTCAAGATCTTGTGATAATTTTTAATAATCCCTAAATGACCAGCCAAAAGAGTTTCATGGGCCAAATTAAGTATTTCCTGTCTGTAAGGTTTTGGAACTACTATTTGATAGTTCACCGACCACTCATCACCAGCAGGTACCTCGGGAGGTCTCTATTTTCTCATAAGAATTCCGTTTTTAATGAAATAACAGACAGGAACTTAAGTGCCTTCAGTCTCACTTATGGCCCATTGAAACAAACAGGAGATCTCAGGATCTTTTTCCTTTTCGACGACAAGTGACTGTCGTTTATCACCCTGATTAGAATAAAGAGAATGAGTTGTTAAAAGAGAATCACTATGATCAATACCTTCAGATTGATCCAAACAAGGAGTAAAAGTGACCTCATCAAAAGCCTGACCTATACACGTATCAGCTAAAGGAATGCTGCCTCCATCAACATCATTCTCAAGCGGTTTCTTCGCCATAGCTCTGGTAACTGCACAAGCTTGAAATATTTCAGGGAATTCTTTTTCAATTGGATCAACTTTCTGATCCAAATCAGGCTTGTCAGTTATAAGTGGATTAACCACAACCTTGTCTCCAGCTAAGTCGTTGCCTAGCAATAAATGAATGCCTTCAACGGGTTAAACCGAGACTGTTCCGATTGTCACAGGTCCTGACACTAAGTCTGATGACAAATTTACACAATGGAGAGGAACATTAACAAAGCCGCACTCTACTCCCTGAATAAGAACACATTCATTAGAAGAAGTCTTCTTAGAAAAAGGCAAAGTACCTGACAATGAAAGACTGAGAAGCTCCTGTGTCCCTGAAAATTTTAATAGGGGTGGGATTGGCTGAATCACCCAAGAGTGATATAGAACCCTTCGATATGAATGGTTCATAATTATCCATAATAAAATCAGACTGGGATTTATTAGATCCAACAAATGTATTGCTTTCAATACATGACCGTGACCTCGACCTCTTAGAAATAAGAGCATTTGGAACAGGCCTCTCTTGATTCTGGTACCTATTTTTCAATTTGTAGCAATCAGAAATAACGTGTCTTTTTTTCTTGCTATAGGTACACGTCGGAAGAGAAGGATCTAGAATCAAGCTTCTCTGAAGTTTGATTTTTGAAAGTTGTGCTAGTTTGAGTTTTAAAAGGGCTGGTATTAGGCTGAAATACTTTTCTGCCAGAAGACTGGAGTAGAAGTCTTGTTAACAAAAGGAACTTTATGTGTCAAAGAATATTCGTCAGCAGCTCGAGCAGCATTCTCCAAGGTTTCAAACCTATGCTCATCTAGATAAGACTTAGCGTCACTATGGACACGGTTTTTGAACTCTTCAATTAATATAATTTGCTTCAGATTTTGATAATCTTGTTCGACTTTATTGGCTAAGCACCATCTATCAAACAACTGCTCTTTTTCTCTAGCAAATTCGACACGAGTTTGTCCAGCTTCTTTTCTGTAATTTCTGAATTTTTGCCGATAAGCTTCAGGGACTAACTCATAACCCCTTAGAATGCATTCTTTAACCACATCATAGTCACCACTTTGATGAACAGACAGTGAAGTGTAAATCTCACTAGCCTTACCAGCGAGTACACATTGAAATAACCGAGTCTAATGCTCCCTTGGCCACTTTAAATTTTCTGCAACTTTTTCAAAACGAATGAAGTATTCGTCTACTTTTTCTCTGAAAGGGGGCACTAATTTAATATTCCTTGCTAAATCAAAACTTAATTTGGATTTGAAGTATGAAGGTGTTTTTCACTTGCACGCTTTATTTCTTTCATTTTACATTGATATTCTCTTCCTTCCTTCTTTCTCTTTATCAATTTGTTTTTCTTGTAACCGAATGTGCATCTGCTCTTTTTGTAATTCAAATGGTCTTTCTTTCTCTTTGTCATATTGTAATTGTTTTTCTTTCTCCCATTCCTGTCTCTCCTCTTTTTCATATTGTAATTTGTCTTTTTTTCTCCTCTCTGTCATATTGTAATTGTTTCTCTCTCTCTCTCTCTCTCTCTCTCTCTCTCTCTCTCTCTCTCTCTCTCTCTCTCTCTCTCTCTCATATTGTAATTGTCTTTCTTTCTCCCTTTCTTGAAATTCCAGCTTCTTCAACTCTAAGTCCATCTTGAATTTTAATACTAATTTCTTTATTTTAATGTCAGAATCTGATGCAGACTTACTGACCGAAATCAAAGCACTTTTTTCCAAGACATTCTTTTCTACCAAATATTGGACCAAAATCTTTTTGATATCTTGTTTCGTTAAAGAAGCATAGACTTCAGAAAGATCATATTTTCTGGCAAGTTGAATCAACTCATCTTTTTTGAAAAGATCTAATTCTTATGAAATTTAATGAGCACAATTGTTTTCGAGATAAATAACAATAAATCCTCTTGATCCAAACGAATTGAAATACTTTCCAGTACAAGGTAATTTGAAATAACTCAAAACAAGACAACTTAATATTCTAACAGTCCAACTTCTACTAAATAGTTCGCTCCAAAACACAATTTGTATACCTGTTTTTACGTAAACAAGAAAGGGGTCACATGATCTTCTAGAATCTTTAGAACAAGTTTACGTTCAAAAAATCTCGTACATACCATATGACCCAGATGAGATTCAGTTATTTTTACTCTCAAGAACTAAAAATAGAAAGATGTTTATAACAAAGCTCCATAATGTCCTTGGAATCAACCAATCGTTTTAAAAGCTTGTTTACAACTCTGAAGCCAGGTCAGAAATGAGGTCAACATCTAGTGTTTATTTGTAGAGTACAGGTCATCTCCCAATGAATGAATCTTAAAATTAAAATGTCAAATTTAAATCTGACAAACAAACAATTAAAATAAAAATAAATTACTTAAATCAAATATACGTAACACCTGTAATTACTCATTATTTCTACTATACTTTTCATAACATCATGCATTTGCAAGAACAAAAAAGTCGAAAATCTTAGGTTGTATGCCTTAAACTTTATCAAGATAAAGTGTTGCCATTTGGGTTGAAAGGTTCACCTGTCTTTTTCAATATTTAATGAACATTATTACATCTGGTCTAGATAATTTTGATGTTTACTCGATGTCATCTGCAACATCATTTGAAAAGATTACAAGAATAAATTCTTTGATATGCAAATCTGACAATTTATCTTATTGTGCGAAATAGACTAGTTGAACCTATAGATGCTAAAGTTAAAGCCAGCTCTGAATTCCCACTGCATGTTAGTAAAAAGTAACTTATGGGATTTTTTAGGTACAGATGGAAATTGTTCCAATTCTACTATAATTTCTGTGCCCCTGACAACTTTGTTGAGCATTAAAACAGTTTCATGGTCTGAAAAAAATTCAGGAGGCTTTTAATACGTTAAAGGCCATACTTTAGAGTGAACCAGTTCTTTCAGTTCCGAATTTCAGTCAATCATTTAAAATTTCTGTTGAAAAGGGATGTTTGGGTTGCTGCAATAATGGTTTAAGAAAACAGCGGTGTAGATCCAGTGTTATTTTTCAAAGAAATTAAAGAAGCACCAGATAAATTATTCTGCAATCTGAAATCATTCTGCAATCTAGAATTAATTTTTGGCTTAGATATTGGCACTTTGATGTTTATGTTAGTTCATATCCTTTGTCAGATTATCGTGTTTAGTGAACAAAAACAATAAGGTGGAGTTAAATGTTGCAAGAATACAATATTGTCAGTAGGCAAAGAGTTCATGTATTCTTTGTAGGATTTCATCTTTATTTTAATGTTATATTTTACTAATAATGAAAAGAATACATTATTGCTTAAATCTTTATTAGGGGACATTTAATTTGCATTGTTTGTTAATTTGTTTATTCTATTATATATTGTCGGTAATGAAACCTTGCATCCAGCGACTGACTGTCCAAAATTAGTGTGTTTTGGTAAACATTTTTTTCTCGCAAGATCATCTTAAGCGAGTCCAGTTGTATTTGTTATTTCTAGACTACGCAAATTATCGTTTTTTGTGATCTTACAAGCAAGAATTTATTGAACATTTAACTTTTGATCCTCGTCCTGGGTTTTGTTTTGCGTCTTCGTCATATAACAAGTGTTTTTCTATAAGTCTGGTCGCTCTTTAAGGTCTTGCAGAATGTCACGGAATGATGTAGTTTTTAATCAGGAAATACATGTACTCGGGTTTCGTTTATCGTGTGCAACGATACCTGAGGGTGATTTATATATATGGGCAGTTGTACTTCGGAATCGTGAGTACAATTCGCTCTATGCCGCACGTGCAGGGTATTCTCGATACGGAGAACGAAAATGTATAAATACTATACTATATGTGAAGGGTCTTCACATTACTAAGGGTTTTGTCAACAAGCGGCTGGTTTAAAGGACTGTAGCTGTAGGGCTATTGATCCGAGGGAGGGGGGATTGGCACAACTTTAGCTGTAGGGGTAGGTACATTTTTGGTACTGAGTGATAGCTTTTGTATTACTATATTTACCTTAGCATGTTTGTTATATAGTTTTTACACAGCATAATGCGTGCATTTTCTACTCTTGTTTGCAAGGCATTTAGATTGGTAATGTAAAGCTATATTTTTTTAAAATAGAATTTAATTTGCTATCAGCATTATCGAACAAGGAAGGTTTACTATAGAATCTGTCATTTTGAAATTGTGATAATAATATAGTCTTTATAATTTACCGTGTATAACGTCATTACGTTATGTCTATATCAAGGTTAGTACACGGTGTCTGGTATATTTTCAGCTATTGATCCGAGGGTGTTAAACGTCCGGGGTGTCCGGAGCTGTCAAACGTCGGGAGCTGTGTTTAAATGCACTGGTGTGTCCAGAGCTGTTTAATGTGCCGGAGTGTCTCATGTCTAGCGTCCGGAGTGTCGAATGTCAAGAGTGACCCAGCTGTAGAGCTGTCTAAATGACCAGAGTGTCTGGAGGGTCTAATGTTTCGTAGTATTCCGAGTGTCCGGGGTCTGTAGAAATTGTGAAGTTTAATTGCACCAGCGGTGGAGCTGTATACTAATAGTCGATTATATATATTTATTTGTCATTTGTTAGCCGTGGGCTAATATGGGTTTGCGGAACCCAGTATATCTTTTGGGACTGGAGAGAAGTCGTTATCTGTCCCTTTATTATTTTCAAATATAGATTCGCTACTTGAGCGTATACATTTTTACTAGACTAGTAATCCTGCATTGTTTACTACGTGAGTGAACTGTATTCATCTTTTTTGTATATTTCTCTGGGGGTTTTGTATCGTTGTATCATTTATTTGTATCATTGTATAATTTGTTTGCATCTTCGAGTCTGTGCGTTATTATGTTTAAATAAATCCAATATTTGGATTACAATACGCACGCATATCTATCATCAAACGTGTTCTGTTGTCAATCCGAAATATCCGTCCCGGTTATCTTGTTACACAGAATCAAATAGTGAATTCAAACCTACAAATATAACTCAGTTTCATCTAAGGACTTTGTACAACACGACGATTCAGCGCACCGAATAAACAGCGTTGGATTTAATACGGATTTCTATCAAAAGTTTATTCAAAACTTGTTAGGACATGCGTCTGTAATTCTATAATTATTTTGGGGTTAAATTCGCACTACCGTATTTTTTTCATTTTCACTTTGTATTCTAAAGAGATCATTTTGAATGTACAAAGCTTGTTGCTTTCCCTCTTTTATTTTTTTCTTACTCATTCAAACCTGAAGACTAAATTACACTTGCACAGTACACATCTAGGCCTAGCTTTTTTTGTGTGCAGTGGTACAATATATTTTCATAAAATTAAAATTTCAGGTGTTTAAAAGTATCGCTTACGAAAATTTTAAAGAATGTGCGACTAAAACTATTTAAACCACAACTCTTTTGTTAGTCTTGTAAATAATTAGTTTGATACGGCGTAGGAACACTAGTCTCGTTCCGACGGCCTCTACCTATTCATACGACGGTTCAAACTTAGTTTCGCACACTCTGAATTAAAAAAAAGCATGGTGTACTCCGCTAATCCGTTGTTTGAGACTTGTGTATACCAACGCAGTGGCCAAATGAAATGCTGCGAGTCTAATTCTTATGTAATGCTGCTTATTCTACGATTTTCAGGAGTAAAAATCAGATTATTTATCTCTGATATTGGCAGTATTATGTTCATTTCATTCCATTTTTGTTAGTGTTCATCAGTATCATTACTTTTGTTTTACGGAAATATCTGCCCATCCAGTCCGTATTATATCAAAGTATATACCTCCAATCATTGGAGGTTCTGTTTGAATTTAATTTTTTTACGTATTTCAGCAGTACTTCCTGCCGTGCTGCCACACCTTTTCATCTTAATTTTTATGAGTACTCTCACTCACCATTAGTGTTTCTTACTTGAATATTTCTAACGCGAACCGTTCGTGTTTCTCTTGAATATATTTATCAGTCCGTACCAGGCAACAGGTTTTTGAATGCTTTTTTGTTGGAACAGAAATGAGACATTAAATGTAATAGAGTAAAAGATACGAAGTGAAGTGTTTTCCTTGAATAAAGGCCGTAGAATATTTATCGGAGGCAAAGAAGGAAGTATATTGGATCTACAGAAAAAAGTACCATCATGTTTTACTCCAATGACAGGAAAGATTTTGAGAAGACAGAATGTACAAGAAAGTGATGAAAAAGAAAAAGAAATTGTAGTGAAGACAGTGTTACAGAGGTTGGAATGAGCCTTAAGCGAACGTACGATATAGTGGAGAAGATGTTGAAGGCTGAGAAATATAGCGATCGACAAATAGTGTTTTGGATAATATGAAGGAATACTAAGATATTTTCATATAGTAAGATTGGGAAGGAATTAGTAATGGATACAAAGAGAAGAAAGGGAAGGAATTAGTAATGGATACAAAGAGAAGAAAGGGAAGATGAATACGAAGATATTCCATATAGTAAGATGGTGAACGAAGAAGTAATGGATACAAAAATGGACAAGAATTGAAGAATGATGACTATTCTCATGATCTTTGATTAATCTTGAGAAATAAATTGGATGATCAGAGAATTGGATAACGGAAATTGGAAAGAGCGATTATCAGATGAATTCAAGAGAGATGCGATTGAAAAAATAGAATGTAGATATATCTACCTTTGATGGCTGTAACCCTAGAAGGACATTGATATGCCAGGTGATATTGGATTGTATTTATGTGGAATTCTTAGTGGATTAGGTTACATTAGAATTTGGAATGGCTACAGATAATTAATTGGACTTGATGCAATGTTATTTGTATATACGTATAAGAAATTTATTTTTGTGAATTAATCGTGCCTTTGACTAAAGGTCTTATGTACACATGTTGAATAAATTCTGTTGAATTTGAAGTATGCGTTTCTGAATTTATTATCTTTTTTTATTGACATTAGGGCAGTATGATAGATCTGGTAATAATCTGGTAACTATCTAATAGATGGTCTATGGATATGACCTATTTGGTTGAGAAAAGTATTTTATTGGGAAATTTATGCTTTCTATCGGGTCAGTGATTCGTGCAATGAACGCCCACACCCATTTTAGTATATATTTTATTCTTTCTATGTATCTGTGTTAATTTAATATAGTATGGAATTGGATCAAGATAAAGGAAATACATTATTAGAATAATATGTCTTGTGGTATTTAGACTATGGCAATAGATTATGAAGTAGATTACGAGTACTAAAAATGTGGTTACTATCCGTTTACTATAGATAGATACTATACCAAACACTAGTCTCGTTTATTATGTGTGTATGTATCTGTTTTGTACTGGGAATATTATTGTATTGTATTGGGAGGAGTGGTTGTTTCTACAACCCACGCCCATCGAAATTATCCTTTGGAAAATTTAATACGATTCAAAGGGTAGCATTTTGGGGAAAAAGGTAAAGAGAAGCTACTCTGTCGAGAATAAAAGATATGAAAAGTTTAAATTATGAAATAGTAATCTTTTGAACGATTGTATAGAATAAAGCGGCTATTGCAGTAGAAGATATATTATTTAGGATTTCGAGCTGTATGTTTAAGTTTTTCATTTATCGGATTAGAGAAAATCATATGGAATGAAAATGACATTTAAGTGATACTATTAGTGATATGATCTCATAGAATAGGATTAAGATTAAAAATTGATCTTAAAGATGCGAGTAAATGATAGAATTAATCAGCATTGGATTTGTGGTACCCGCGCTCATCAATGCCGGCAATGATTCTCATCACCCCAAATTCGTGCTGTTATCCGTGATTGTGTATATTTAAGAATTAAATAGGTTAAATGTAAAGTATAATGTGAAAAATATAAACATATTTCTATGTCTACGTCTGTATGCATTAAGGCATAATGTTGATGAGGATTTTATTTGCCTACAATAAAAGAGTATTATTTATATGAATTGGGAATATAACGATAGTATTCGAGATAGCCCAAATAATACCACGTGATAATATTACGTGACCCACACAAACTGAAACCATGAAGGAACCTCCAACACCAACCGTTGGAGGTCTCAGCGCTGATCGTGAATATGCGCCGATCTGTTTTCAGGGCTGGGCAAAATTAAAGAAAAGCGTCATCATCAATATTGTGACCTCCAATGGATTGGGCGGATGACTCAGAGTAGAAATCAGCTCAGCCGTCTGGGTGGGGCGCTCCGTAATGTACGTGTCATAGTGTACGAAATCAAAACATCACTACTTGCATAATAATCCAATATACAAGTCTTCTGTAAAAATCCATGTTCATACGACTTTCTGGTCACTAGTATCAATAACTTTTTTCAAAACTAGTGCCATATTGGATGTCGCATTGACGCAGTTTCCAGTCATGACCAACTCTACACAAGCTGGAATATCGATATTGATCGGCCCATCTGTTCGGAATTACCAAATAACAATATGAAAAGGATTGGTCGTCTGTGTAACTTATTTTCTCACAAGGACAAACTAAACCTTGGGAGTTTATTTGGTTTCATTATAGAACTTTTGCATTTTTGCTAAATGACGCAAGATGCACAGGATGTATTTACTAATATAATAATAATGTCCAGTCTAATATTAGTAGGGCCAAAATGAACAAATCAATTAACCTCCCTGAATACTTTATTAAAACAGAAGAGAAAACAAAGCCATCACGAAGTTTTATTAATTTATTCTTCCAAACAGAAGAGATCAATTCCTAAGCAAAATTACGCCTTCTACAAAAACATGAACAAACTATTATGAATTCAGGCAGTGATGAATAAGACTGGAAATTAAATTTTTAGGAATTGTCCATCCAAATTAGTTATCACGATTTAGCGGAAATTCTGAGAATAACTAGATTCATTTCCTTGTTCTTCACACGATGCCACACCAGCACATCTTCCGGATATTAAGTTTGGATTTCACACATTTTTATAACAGTATACAGTCCTCGTATTGCCTCTGTATTGTGCGGGAAATTTTGGACTATAGGCACAATTTTTCAATGTGTTGACAATTATTCTTCCTACAGTTATACACAATTTTTCAATGTGGTGACAATTATTCTTCATACAGTTATACAAGACTAATGTAAATCGCGTCAACGTCTATAAATGATTAGAAATAATACATGCAGAAAAGATACAAAACTATTAAATGCAAATTTTTTTTTAATGATTTTACAAATTTGTACAGAATAGGCTTGGGATCGAAGCTGTAAGATTAAATTTCACATGCCTGGTCAGTCGATCGATTTACGACAATGTGCATTTGACTAGGTTGACTTGTCTCTATACTCAAAAAATATGACTACTATAATTTAATATTCACACGATACATAAATACTACATTTGCGTAACTTTGCTCATTCTTTACTTCACGTTTGTTCTGTACACAATTACATACTTAATAATTAATATCTAAAATGCAGTGACCTCTCTTACCCATACCTCAACGTTCATACAATCACTTGCACACATATCAACCAGTTTATGATCATTACACTTCACAATACTAACAATATCCACTAAACGTGAAAGTTGCACGTCATAAATGCAATACCCTCCACGTTTGAACGAGAGTATCTAATGCCTTCCATGTTTTGAGAACAGAAATTTAAGGTTTGTCCTAAAAGGAAAGGTGAATCAAATGCGCTCAGATTTATGAATCCACCTTTAAATGAACATATTACACATTAGGCCGGCTTTTCCTTTCAAATATCAGATTAACAGTTATGGTAATTTATTCTGGGAAGTAAATAAGACAAAAAAAAAACAATCCATTCAATAGTCTACACAGTAACAGATCAGAAAATATCTAATCAACGTGTCTAGTATACAAGAAAAGGTCACTGGTGTTATGAATGACACTGTTAACTGGCGATGAAGTCATTTCATTACCATCGTGGCGATTTTTCCTCACGTTTTTGCCATGGCTTTCCTCTATTCTTTTTCTTTCCGTTTCCTATACAAGAAAATTTAAATGTATTAAACAACGTTCTCATTCGCACCAAGATTACAACCATCTTTTATTGTAACATTTCAATTTCACGATACTCTTAAAAATGTAGTAGCCAGTAGCGAATTTACTACCAAGAATGTTTAAGAAAACTTGCACTGGTTTCAACATCGATTTTCGCGAATATAATCAATGTTGGGGTAATGTAACCCAGCGACTGGGATTGCCATATTTTGGTTCCAACACAATTTTCTCAACCAATTTTGTCCAACTAAATAACCATGCACCCTTGCAATTCAGTTAGCAGACTAAACTTAGAATTCATCTGGTACTATTATTGTTCTTGCTCTATAAATGAACACAAATGAACTTTATTCCATTAAACGTTTATGATGGGAATAAAATGTTTATCACAACCTTTATATAATTTTTGTAACAATCAGGATGTGTCAAGTTTTCCATAACATTCTAAGTTGATAAAATGTCATCCAACGTATACCCAAATTAAAATGCAACTTACAAGAATGGGCGAATGTTTAGCAATATGGTCCATAATCCTGTACAAAGTAAACACAAGTCAGCCATATTGACCATACGATTCATTTTGATCCTGGACATGTCAATACGTTTTAAAGGAGCATGTAGAACAATATTTTCAAGATGGACCCTGGTCGCCATATTGAGCATCAGATCGGATTAGTGTTTATTTAGGATCAGCATAACAAAACGTCTTTTCACGAAAGAATGTTATGACCGTCCATTCAGGAGAGATAGTGATGCAAATTTCACGACGATCGCCAATGGTCATATCAGAATTCGCACATAATGACCAACTTGACACTAAAAGTAACTGGTGAAAACTATGTAAATAGGACTTTGCTTTCAGGACCGTGTGTGATAATACAAGATTTTTAAGACTACAACTGTTGCAGCCATATTGTACATCAGATCAGTCCAGTTTTGATCATTTATACAAATTCTGGATGAAACCACTTGTCAAATTACGTTTCGAGATGGACACCGGTGGCTCTGTTGGACATCAAATTTGCTAGATTTTCAATTTTCAATTCGGAAAAAAAACTTCTTGCTAAAATCCGGTGTTATGACCATCGGCTGAAGGGAAGCAATGACAAGTTTCAAGGCCACTGATGGATTCGACTGGCCCAATGTTCGACATTCGACTGGCCTGGTGTCGGAATAATGTTATTCCGATTTCCAACTGCGCTGGTACGAAGGTATCAGCAGACTAACAGCATTGAAGATTATAGTGTTAGTGCATGCAAATACTTAACCCATTTTAGTAATGGTTGAACAGGTCAAGTGAATCTTTGTTGTCAAGGTAACAATCTAGTTTCATGGCAGGGACATTAACAAAACCAGTTTAATTCCAAACACAAATTTCTTACAAATCGAATGATATAAATATCAATGACCGCTTTATAAAGCAAGAATAATAAATAAAAACATTTGCAATGTTCAGCTCACACGAATTGGATTGTACACAATTCCAAAATCACAACACTAAATGCAAAGTCAAAAGATCTTTTTGTGTGGGTGTTGTACTAAGCTATAAATTCTACTGGTCGAGTCACGCATTGAAAGTACAATTATGAAATGTTACCAAAGCCAGTTTAGCACGAATTGTGGGGAACTGACCTAAATGTAGACAAGGGCGTCATCGGGATGCATCCTCGTCAGTTTCTGGATTTTAAGGACCAATCATGTGTGTAAAGGGTGTGCCAAAAGAAAAGCTATTTGGTCATGACCTACATGCAAAAGCTGAAACAAGCTAGTAAAATGTAAACTGTAGGCCACTGATCTTGATTAAGGGCATGGTACTAAAAATTCAATCAAGTGCACGTTTCTAGCATTAACAAATGTTTATCTTCTCCGGTTTAGCAAATTGGATCACAGTTACCTACTTTTAAGATGTATCGTACTTTCTCAGAGGACTTGTCAGTAATAAACAGATTCTATTACAATATTTATAAAGTGAAAGAAGAAAACTGCTACAAAAATACACCAAAAAAAACCAAGCCTTTAGCCCAATCATTACGGACAAGGTCCTACGAAACACTCTTTTCTGAAACTGTTTGAAATTCACCAAATCTAACATGTATATGTTCGAGATTTCAGTGATCCAGCACTCTGGCCAATGTACATTTCTTAGTATGGCCCTCGTGGTGATTTAGTTGAAATTGAAGTATGCATTTTGCTCACTTACTGTGCACTTTTTGACAGCAAACTTTAGAAATAGTGTATTTTGGCCTCTGGACACACCGATAGGTTGCATCACAATCTTCATCCGTAAGGCACGCGAGTGGCGTGTTAGATGAGGTCATCATTGGTTGACCATGTGGACACACCTTTACAACTGGAAATTAAAAAAAAACTAGACCATGTATTCAGTCATCAAGGTTTGTGAAATATGTTAAAATTAAAAGCATGGGCTGCGGAAAGAGTCTTGTTGAAACTGCAGAATTTCTATGGATTTTGAATTAGTTTACAACAATTACAAAAATATGGTGCCCTATAAAAATACTGTTTGCATTATACTGCATCACAATACTGACCCAAGAACAACATTTGCATCTACAGATTAGATCATTTGTACAAAATAGTAAGGAAGCGTTCTGCTGCAAGTTGATGGTAAAAATGAATTTGATGCGATTTAAAGATTCCCAGAGTTTGATGAGGCGTATAAATGAACAGTTTGAGATTGTGCCGAGTTTGGTATGGTGTCGAGACACTGGTCGAGATACGAGGCCATCAGAACCAGACCCTTATCAAATGCGCTCTTTCCCACCAATACGGTATTTAACGACTATTTTTGTGACAATGAATACAAGTTCCAAATCAATAGATTTAAGCTAGTTACGGGTTTAGGCTCTTAGTAACTCCAAAGTGAAGACAACAAGATTTCCAAGATATGGTAAAAATGAAAATTACTTACGGTTTTACATAAATCTATCCAAAAATAATGAAAGATTAATACAAGAATTAAAAAATAGAAGTCTTAGTAAACAATTTTAAGTTCGAATCCCGATGAAATCCAAAATTTAAGGCGATGACTGATGCTGTAGTCACTGGTGTCAATGGTTTGAATTTCAGAAAATATTCTAGTTTTGAATTCTTTGTAAATTTTGATAATTGTGAAAGATTTTTGAGCACATTTCCAGGGAATAAAATTTCTTCGAATCCATATAATTTGAAGAATTTTTTAATTAAACTATAACTGGTCACACTTTGGCGTCTTAAGTGTTTTTAGCCCAATTGCCTAAATTCTATGTAGGAAATTTTTACACTAATGCAAGCCTCTAAACATTTCCCGTACGAGGGAAAAGTGATCATTTATAGAATCTTGTACACTAAACTGAACTTCTGGACAAGTATCAAATCTAGTAAATAAAATCACATTTTAATCGCATGTAATGAAATTAAAACTTACTAATTATATCAAATCAAATATAAATTAAATCAAAATGTACACAACACTTAACAATGTGGAACACAGGTTATGTAGAAGCCAGTTTTGTAAATTTTTGGTTAGCTGTGACATGTAAGGTTGATTTGCCAAGACAGTCTTCCACAAAGACTCGTTACGTCATCTGGACTCGTTTTACCATAAATCCACGTTTCTTGCTCACAAGTTTGGTAACTGCAGGTTAAAAATAAAGCAGTCCTTCATAAAATATTTACCGAGTACCGCCATTGTAACCTTAATCTTAAGGTTTTCATTCCAAAACTGAAAGGATCGCTTGTTACCCAAGTGCAGCGAGAGTCGTCCACAAGATTTAATTTGTTAAGTTTTGGGTTTAACGCAATTTCTTAGCATGTTATGCGCTATACATGGTAACCTGTATATTTGGTTGAGTAGACAACTACAAAATTTTAGTAATCCGTAACGCAATCCATAAACGGTAACGCAATCTTTTGACTCTTCACCCACTCGGGACCCTATAAAGGGTCGATTAAAGCACGTGGTTTTACGACTTTAAATTATCTCAAAACAATCAACAATCAATCAACACTATTTGCAGATCTGTTCATTACTGTACTTTCAGAATGGCATTTAAAGGACGAAGGTAATAGCAGTTACCAAGTTCACAAGCAACACAAATAGGCTATCATGGAAAGTATCTCAAAATAGCTTTAATCAAATGAAAAGTGACGACTTTTAAAGACAAACTCTTTCGTACATGGAGTACCCCAATGTAAGTAATTTGTATCCATGTATACCATGTTTCATTGTATCGCATGACATTCATAAACTCGTACCTGGTGTACCCTAATGTAAGTTATTTGTATCCATGTATACCATGTTTTTTTATTGTATCGCATAACATTCATAAACTCGTACCTGGTGTACCCTAATGTAAGTTATTTGTATCCATGTATACAATGTTTCATTGTATCGCATAACATTCATAAACTCGTACCTGGTGTACCCCTAATGTAATTTGTATCCATGTATACAATGTTTCATTGTATCGCATAACATTCATAAACTCGTACCTGGTGTACCCTAATGTAAGTAATTTGTATCCATGTATACCATGTTTCATTGTATTGCATAACATTCATGATGTAGAGCCGAAATAAAAATTAACCTTAACATTGACCTATGACCCTTACGTCAGGGTACCGAAACATTTACAGTCTTAGAATCTTTTCATCCCTTCATCTTAAATGGAATGAAATTTTCGGCAGTAAGTTGTTGATTTTGATCTTTAAGATGGGAATCCCAATCTAGTGTGAAACCTTCTCTAGATGACGCTCAAAAAAAAAGTAAATCTGGTTGAATACCTTAATCTCTGCTTTAAACATTAATTAGTTAAGTTTGAATGGAAACTAAAAATACGAGACCTGAACTTATCATATAGATGGTATGCAACACCATTTAATTTAAAAAAATGAGTCAAACAGGAAAGTTAAATATTTGAAATTTGCTTGGTCCTAAAAACAAATGGTGGGGGGGGGGCCTTATTTCAAAACTTTGGTATCCATAGTGAACATGTATACAGGTGCTAGGGGTGGGGTTATTGGAAAATGAAATCTTTGTACAGTTCATGTTGGAACTAGTCCAAGAGCCAACAATTGGATTCATTTCTCACGTGGTCTTGTTTTGGTAGTTGTATGTTTATAAACTTTACTTGCATCAACTAGACTCAATCTAAAATGTACTGATTATTATGTGAAAAATTAAAAGCATAGACAATCTCATTTTCCTCAACTTACCAGTTTCTGCTGGTTTCTGGGCCATTGTTATTGCAACACATGCTAACAATAGCATTAGCAGAGTGACCTTCTGTAGCCACATCATGTGAATGATTCCGACAGAATAATCAAAAATTGATCCCCTGAAAAATAGCATTACTAAAATGAATTTGAATTACACTCAGAAATACACCTACCTACCTACCCACCCACCTATCCACCTACCTACATACACACACAGATACAAGGCTTTTCAAACTACTTAGTTACATACCTAGTATTTACTCTAGAACTACCAACTCCATTCGTGACTTGATATAAATATACAAACCTATATCCAGTGATGAACTGCAGAACCCAGTAAAGCGAAAACTAAAGCCATAAAAATTTAAATTCTCTTTAGATGAAAGATATAAACTCATTGTAATCAAAGTTGTAAAGTTCTTTCATAACCCGATGTACATATACAAATTTATTTAGGGTTTCTAAATACCCTGAAAATGTCTAATCAAATAAGGCATTGAGAACCTTGCACTTTTGCGCGCAGGGAGAACATGTACATGTAGTTTTAAAAAAAAGACTAGCTGTTCGTAACTACCGCGTTCAAACTGTCCCAGCAGCAGAGAGGCGAGACAAGCCTTTCTTGCTGGAACGAAAGAAAAGTTTCCTACGAAAAGCTACAATTACAATGTCATTAACGCCATACCGATGCCTCCTAATTAACCGAGAGTTACTTTATATTTTGTAGATTCTTTCAAATGTGTATGTTCTGTTTACCCACCGGACTTTTCATCTAGGTCGTGTTGACCATCTCTCCGTTGCTGTAATTAGATCATACAATTCTATCAAGACTTACACGATATCGCAACCTAGGATCATGTAGATGTATCGTTATAAATCCCGTGTGGGCTAGCTTGCGCACGTGTTTTTAAACTTGATATCTTAATTATTGAAATCTTGGATTATTAATCCTTGAAGTACATATTTGCAGTTTTATTCCTCAGCATGTATCACCTCTGTTTAGCGGTTAATATAAATAGTTTTCCAATATATATATTCATTAACGAATTAAAAAATCTCGAAGAATCTATAGTCTTTATTTTATAAAAATCAGACAATATTTTCTCGAGCCAGACAAAACTAACGATACAACTTTTAACAACACGCATATATCTAATATTTTAGCTGTATATAATGGAGGTGATACATCCTGGACTAGACTATCGTCCCAAATTATAGTTCAGACCAGCACTACATTACATTTTAAAGTGATTTTTGAAATTGTCTCAACTGAAAATAAAATGCTAATTTAGTTTTGCAGTTATTCACAAACTGGAATTTGTTTTGTCGACTTCCTGGCAGTTTGAGCTGTACCTCTGGTGTTAAGCATACAAATTTACAAACGTATGGATTGACTATATTTTGAAACTTTTGTCCGTGCATTTCCGGAGGAAATTAGTGAGATGTTCACAAGGTGAATGTGCGTGTCAATTTGTCAACAATCTGAAGTTTTTCGACTTTACCCTTTGTGGCGTTCAGCGTTTACAAAATGACCTAATAACTATCTGCATAGTAATAGCATCTGCACACATCTACCGCGTTAAAACTGTCCCCCATTTGCATATATGAACGTCAGAAAACTTGTCAAGACTACTTTCAGACAGTCTTCATAAAAATTTGGAGAGGCACAATTAATATCGTTGGAGGGATTGCAGTAAACCCTGCAGACAGTCGTTTTGTTCAGTTTGAGTGGTCTTCATACATACGTTTCCACATTTATATAACAATTGTTGGTAGTCCCATCTTTTGAGGGATTGTCCTAAAGCCTTGTAGAGGTTACCATAAGGAGGTGAACATGTGCATGCGTCTTTTATCGTACAAGTGTAGGATACTAAGTGGTAAAAGGAAAAAAGCTCTTTTGAGATCTGAAGCATACTAGTGTAAGCTTAAAAAAGCTACAAGAATCTCGTAAAGTCATTGTCTATCAGGTATGCGTAATGTAAAGACATCAAACGTAATAACAAATCACTAACAGTGACGCAAGTTTAAGAAACTTCACTAATCCAAATGTTATTCCGGAAATTACCGTGACGGTAGGTGTGTTTTCATAACAGATTTACCAAGTGCTACCTGTAGTGTCAATTTTCACATGCTGAAAAAAAGATTACCACGTGTTATCAACTTAAATGTAGTGTTAATATGTGCTTTTAAAACTTTTCGACTGCAAGACTACACTTGCGACCTAATGTTTTCTACCTTAAATATTGTCAGAATTTAACGTTTCCTAATTTCATTTTTTTTTTCTCTGTATTTTATTAGATGCTGTAAAGCGCTTCGAGCTTTAAGATTAGGCGCTATACAAAGTCCTCATTATATGGTGCATTCTTTGAAAATTAGTGAAAACTATTGCAATTCATCCAGAAAAAGCATATGTAAAGAATTCCTGGAATAACGTTTATTAGACACCTGCAGTAAAATATTGCCACACCCAACCAGTTTTAAAATAGTTTATAGAGTCTTTGGTCATGAAAAAGGATAAAGAAAACTCCGAAGATTCTGGAATGCTTTCAAATTAATCAGAAAGATTGCACACGTACTGAAAAGTATATATTTTGGGTATCAAAACCGCTGTAATTTCTATAACTTTCATTTCAAGGACAATATCCA
This sequence comes from Unio pictorum, assembly GCA_030141615.1. Taxonomy (NCBI): domain Eukaryota; kingdom Metazoa; phylum Mollusca; class Bivalvia; order Unionida; family Unionidae; genus Unio; species Unio pictorum. The sequence continues at coordinate 1,962,914 of JARLTB010000029.1, read as the reverse complement.
GATAATCACTTTGACAGTTTGGGGTTAGGAATAGGATACCACATGTACATTTAGTTATTGGGACAAGTACAATTTGACACCACACCGACAAGTCATAACACAACCTCTTAAATGCTGAGCACCACATGAGACAGCAGTTATTACCATTTTTATGTCTGTTACAACTCTGCCGGGATTCGAACCCGCGGTCTCCCATCCAAGGTGGACGCTCTAACCAATTAGATAACCAGAGCTGTTACAGCTATGGGGATCCATAGAAAACATACACAAGGTCTGCACAAGTTCTAATCATATGACAGTAATGAAGTTTAATTTCATTAATTATGTCACGTGCGTGTAAAAGCATATAGAATATATTAATACTATGAACAACCTTCTTATGAAGAATAAAATATGTGCTGTCTTTTATAGCATAAAGCATAAATTTATACCTAGGTATTAGATTTTTTCCCTTTAAAATAAGTACAAAACTCGTAACATACACAACTAAATTCATATCGGTCATGTTCAAATAATGCATGTAGCTGTAAAATCTCAAATGTACTTACCTTGGTCAGAAGTTAGCCTATTTCTATTCTAAAGGAATATTTAAACTAGTACTAATTAAATACTAACACAAATCTTTATATATATGGACCCCAATAAACATCATCGCAAATAGTGTTAGGCATTTCGTGAAATACACGCGCACTGAAAGCGTTTCGAACAGTCTGGCATAATGTACGCCAGTTTATATCGTACAACAAGTACAGCATCATAACTTCAAAACTTTGTTGTCATTATTTAAATATTCTCAGTATACAAAATTAATCGACTGTAATTCAGATTGTGTAAATTAGTTTCTTAGTTTATATAGTGTGGTATGGTCACGGAATTGTGTGTAGTAAAATATTTATACACAATATGAGTTTATCTCGATTTTCTTTACCGCGTACAGCATGCTATGGGATGGTTTAATTTCGGTCGGACTTATTTCACAATAGTGAGTACAGTTTACCCATTAATGCACGCACAAAGTGCTACAATCCGATTTCCTCAAGTTCTCTAGCTGTGGACTTTCGTGTATGAACCATACTTTCATATTTATTTTTTTTTAAATTATTTTTTTATTATTATAGCAAATTCTATAATTCATTTTGGTGATAATAATGCTACAGTGTGTTTATAAATCCTATACTTTGTTACCGTTGGTGATAGAATTATAGAGTGTATTTATAATCCTATTCTGTATCACCCTTGTTGATAGAATCATACAGTGTTTATAAATACATGTACTTTACTTTGCCATCCTTGAAGATAGAATCATTTATCCTATACTTTGTTAACATTGGTAATATAACCATACAGTGTTTTTATAAACCCTGTACTTTGCCACCCTTGGAGATAGAATCGTACAGTGTGTTCATAAATCATATACATTTTCATTCTTGGTGATAAAATCATACATTATTAATATTACTCTATTACTATTCGCATGAAACGTTATACATGTATCCATATGTCAATCTTTTTTATTTATATGTTATGTACACTGTTTCCTGATTGCTTACATGAAATTACCTGTTTCAATTAGTTCTGTTTGGGAGCGATATCATTTTAAGTTGTTGAACGCGATGATCATCATTCTGTTAAATGCATTATTTGATAAATCAACACGATGACAGTGTTAGATCCATTCATTCTGTTAGATTCATTCATTAATCAGTTACATTATAAATAAACATCGCATTCACTTAATTGCTTTCAGAGTTGTTGCTAAATCCAATCGCAACCATGCAATAACATTATAAATAAACATCGAAATCACTTAATTGTTTTCAGAGTTGTTGCTAAATTCAATCGCAACCATACAATAACATTATAAATAAACATCGCATTCACTTAATTGTTTTCAGAGTTGTTGCTAAATCCAATCGCAACCATGCAATAACATTATAAATAAACATCTCATTCGCGAAATTGCTTTCAGAGTTGTTGCTAAATCCAATCGCAACCATGCAATAACATTATAAATAAACATCTCATTCACTTAATTGCTTTCAGAGTTGTTGCTAAATCCAATCGCAACCATGCAATAACATTATAAATAAACATCGCATTCACTTAATTGCTTTCAGAGTTGTTGCTAAATCCAATCGCAACCATGCAATAACATTATAAATAAACATCGCATTCACTTAATTGCTTTCAGAGTTGTTGCTAAATCCAATCGCAACCATGCAATAACATTATAAATAAACATCGCATTCACTTAATTGTTTTCAGAGTTGTTGCTAAATTCAATCGCAACAATGCAATAACATTATAAATAAACATCTCATTCGCGAAATTGCTTTCAGAGTTGTTGCTAAATCCAATCACATCGCATGCATTCACTAAATTACGTTCAATGCTTTTACTAAATCCAATCCCAAACCGGAGTCATCTTCTTACCGACATGTTAATGAATAGGGAATGGCTGTCTTTATAATGACAAGAAGTTGGTTAAATTTGAATTCAATGTATACCATGCAAAAATGAACAGTATATCTCCTCTTTTGTCATATACGTGTATTTTATATTTTAATTCCTAACAATGTAACCCAGATATTTTCTGACGTATGATCTCCTATTTAAATGTCTACCAAGGGAGCAGTACAATTAAGTTTTGTTTTATAAAATAAACAGCAATTTATTTTAGAATGTGTGCCAAGTGTACGAATATAAATATAATTATTATACAGAAGTCAATTAGATTTAATATTATTAATCAGAAGCAAATTGTGTGAAATTTCACCTCTCATTTCCCTTACGTTGCCTAAAAGAATCAATTAAACTGCATTAATACATTCCTGCATCTTTCTCAAGCGGTGTTTTTAGCTTCTATATCTAGAAAGTCTATGTAACACGGCTTACAGAGCATCATACACGTAATCCAAGGGTCATGAGTTCGATACTAAGTAGTCAAGCCAGACCAACTCAGCTGTCTTAATGTATCTTTATGAAAGGTATTTATCTCCCATTTCTTTGGCATGATACAGCCAGTATCGTCTTAAAGGTCCGATTAAAATCAACAAAAATAACAGAAAAATTATGCAAAAGACATCATCTCCGTCACGATCAACCAAGAAATATGCATTGTGATTTACAAAATGTGTACAAAAAAAACAAACTTCACATTGCCCTGAAAGCAGTGAATGCATATGGTTCATTTGATCTCAGATGCGAAGTGCGCTAATATTTGCACATCAGAAAATAACAGTAGATATATGAGAGAGAGAGAGAGAGAGAGAGAGAGAGAGAGAGAGAGAGAGAGAGAGAGAGAATATATGTATGGCAAGAACGCTGTATCACTGATTTATTGATATACCACAAGAGTTTTTATTTGAAAAATGTATACGACTGGTATATCAAAGATACAACGTAAATACTATATCATATTTAATTTATATCACATATTTGCATTTCCTATGCAGTCAATAATGACTACCAGCCACTGTGCAATGAACTCTGCTCAACCCTGTCCAGTCTGTCCACAATGAACTGGAGTTCTTAATCATTTGCGAATAATTGCAATATCCTTTGCAAATTGACAAGTGGTGTTTGGTTTTTTTTTTGAGGTCTTGAACTTTGATTTTTATTCATATTGGTTAAATAAACATAAGAGACACTTATGATTTAAACAAGATAGATAGTTTAAGTACATCACTACACGCACAGCATTGTTAACCGCTTCAGCATTGAACGCGCTGACGTTATCACAGCAGCTAGCATATTTAAACGAGATTGTGTGTGTGTGTGTGTGTGTGTGTGTGTGTGTGTGTGTGTGTTGAATCTTTAGCGTAGTGTCAGTGCTGAGCGCCAAGTGAGGTAGCTCTTCTTGGTATGACTCGGCCGGGCTTAGAACCCACACCTGAGGCGGACGCTTTAACCACTAGTCCAACTGAGCGGTGTCTTTAAACGAGATGAAAACATACTAAGCGAAATGAGGTATAGGCGAAGGTAGTTCAGATATTTTAATGTATTTTCAGTTAATCGATGTCATTCTTGTAATAAAGTTAACATTGCAATAACATTATAAATAAACATCTCATTCACTTAATTGCTTTCAGAGTTGTTGCTAAATCCAATCGCAACCATGCAATAACATTATAAATAAACATCGCATTCACTTAATTGCTTTCAGAGTTGTTGCTAAATCCAATCGCAACCATGCAATAACATTATAAATAAACATCGCATTCACTTAATTGCTTTCAGAGTTGTTGCTAAATCCAATCGCAACCATGCAATAACATTATAAATAAACATCGCATTCACTTAATTGTTTTCAGAGTTGTTGCTAAATTCAATCGCAACAATGCAATAACATTATAAATAAACATCTCATTCGCGAAATTGCTTTCAGAGTTGTTGCTAAATCCAATCACATCGCATGCATTCACTAAATTACGTTCAATGCTTTTACTAAATCCAATCCCATTCCGGAGTCATCTTCTTACCGACATGTTAATGAATAGGGAATGGCTGTCTTTATAATGACAAGAAGTTGGTTAAATTTGAATTCAATGTATACCATGCAAAAAAGAACAGTATATCTCCTCTTTTGTCATATACGTGTATTTTATATTTTAATTCCTAACAATGTAACCCAGATATTTTCTGACGTATGATATCCTATTTAAATGTCTACCAAGGGAGCAGTACAATTAAGTTTTGTTTTATAAAATAAACAGCAATTTATTTTAGAATGTGTGCCAAGTGTACGAATATAAATATAATTATTATACAGAAGTCAATTAGATTTAATATTATTAATCAGAAGCAAATTGTGTGAAATTTCACCTCTCATTTCCCTTACGTTGCCTAAAAGAATCAATTAAACTGCATTAATACATTCCTTCATCTTTCTCAAGCGGTGTTTTTAGCTTCTATATCTAGAAAGTCTATGTAACACGGCTTACAGAGCATCATACACGTAATCCAAGGGTCATGAGTTCGATACTAAGTAGTCAAGCCAGACCAACTCAGCTGTCTTAATGTATCTTTATGAAAGGTATTTATCTCCCATTTCTTTGGCATGATACAGCCAGTATCGTCTTAAAGGTCCGATTAAAATCAACAAAAATAACAGAAAAATTATGCAAAAGACATCATCTCCGTCACGATCAACCAAGAAATATGCATTGTGATTTACAAAATGTGTACAAAAAAAACAAACTTCACATTACCCTGAAAGCAGTGAATGCATATGGTTCATTTGATCTCAGATGCGAAGTGCGCTAATATTTGCACATCAGAAAATAACAGTAGATATATGAGAGAGAGAGAGAGAGAGAGAGAGAGAGAGAGAGAGAGAGAGAGAATATATGTATGGCAAGAACGCTGTATCACTGATTTATTGATATACCACAAGAGTTTTTATTTGAAAAATGTATACGACTGGTATATCAAAGATACATCGTAAATACTATATCATATTTAATTTACACATATTTGCATTTCCTATGCAGTCAATAATGACTACCAGCCACTGTGCAATGAACTCTGCTCAACCCTGTCCAGTCTGTCCACAATGAACTGGAGTTCTTAATCATTTGCGAATAATTGCAATATCCTTTGCAAATTGACAAGTGGTGTTTGGGGTTTTTTTTGAGGTCTTGAACTTTGATTTTTATTCACAGCATTGTTAACCGCTTCAGCATTGAACGCGCTTACGTTCTCATAGCAGCTAGCATATTTAAACGAGATTGTGTGTGTGTGTGTGTGTGTGTGTGTGTGTGTGTGTGTGTGTGTGTGTTAAATTTTTAGCGTAGTGTCAGTGCTGAGCGCCAAGTGAGGTTGCTCTTCTTGGTATGACTCGGCCGGGCTTAGAATCTGCACCTGAGGCGGACGCTTTAACCACTAGTCCAACTGAGCGGTGTCTTTAAACGAGATGAAAACATACTAAGCGAAATGAGGTATAGGCGAAGGTAGTTCAGATATTTTAATGTATTTTCAGTTAATCGATGTCATTCTTGTAATAAAGTTAACATTGTTACCAACCATACAATTTTTTTCTATCCTCCATTGCCATGTTTTCCTTTTCCGTTGCCTCCTGTTTGTTCATTTGCCCATCATTCATAGGTCCAGAGACATCGATGCATGATATAGACGAAACTCTGCTATGCTTGTTTTCTAACGGTTTGTTTGCTGCAATCTTGCTACCGAAGGTCCTGAGAGAGAGAGGGAGAGAGACAGAGACAGAGACAGAGAGACAGACAGACAGACCGAGAGAGAGAGAGAGAGAGAGAGAGAGAGAGAGACAGACAGACATGGTGGTTAGGGAGTCGGAGACTGTAACAAGAAAAACGTAAAGACAAAAAAGCTTTGTAAAATTTAACAAATAATTTTTCCCCCAGCGAAATAATGTAACAATGAGAACAAGAACTTACATTTTTATGATTCAAATCCAAAATGAATCCAAAATTTAAAAAAACAGAAGCAATATTATAAAAATAAGTAATAAATCAAACTGAGTTCGAATCCTGATAAAATCCAAAACGGAAGAGATGACGTCAAAAATAGTCCGGGAAGTGCTGCAGTCAACAATTTTTGTACAATCCCAGAAAATATTAATCCAGTTTTGAATTCTGTATAAATTTCGATTAATGTCCTTGTCCAAGAATTAACTTTAGAGCACTGGTATTTCCAGAGAAAAGAAACACTTTTCTTTAAAATAACTTGAAACAAATAAAATAATTAGCCCAAGCTGGATATAACATAAAACACCTGGACGTATCTAGTGGTAAGGCACAAATCAATTATTTCTTTCCATAAAAAAGTAATAATTCTAACTACAACGCAAAGCGAATTCCCGGACGGAGGTCAAGAGTTCATCCTTCTGGGAAAACTAAAAGTTTGTAACAATAAACAAATGTTATTTCCCACGTAATCCAAGTATGTTCTATATTGGCTTATGAATCTTACTCTGTGAAAGATTTTTTTTTTTAATTTTAAAAAGTTGTTTCCTAAAGCCCTTACTGGTCCTGAACCAAGGTCAGGAACTATGTCAGCATTAGATACAAAGTTTCTATTATAAATTATTTACTTTGAAAATAGAAAAAGGACTGAACAATATCAAATCCAGTAAATAACGTTACATTACTGTAGCATGTATTGGAATTAAAAAATATTAATGCAAACAAACAATTAAATTAAATCAGATATAAATTAAGTCAAATAAACATCACAATGAAAATAACATTTTGGAATATTTCAAGTGCATACAGCCAAATATGTGCCTAATAGATCAATTATAGGTACAATACAATCCTAAATGATTTACTGATTGTGATCCAAAATATCGATAATATGGACATTTGTTTATGTTTGTAACCATATTATGATCAGTTACGCAACATTAATTCAAATTATCTGTTTGAACATTTCGGGTGTCACTTAATTATTATTAGTAGTAGTAATCAATAATGCTTGAAATAAACTGGTTCATTAGAATGTAATATAAAATTATGTTATAATTCCGCACTCTTTAAATGGCTTTACCAAAATTAAGAATGTAAAGGAATGCAATTTATTTTAGACTTGTTAGAAGTGATATGTTGCGATTTGGCCTTAGAAGGTTACATCGGCGAAACTGCGAGGAACATTATGGCCTCCGTGGGAGATTAATATGGGAATGACACTTGAGCCTCAAAGGGAAATTACATGGGCAACGTTGAGGCACTTGACACTGGGAACCCTGTTACAAGTGGCTGACCTCAATCGGGCGTGAAATTAGTAACAGTGTTCGAGTTGATCTCAATAGGCTCTACTATAGTCAAAAGGTGTTTATAGACTGCAAACCTAGACAATAGATTGAAATCCCAAAAATAAGAAAGATTTTGGCAAGAGTAAAAGAGTATACCATAATGAGGCATGGGAGTGGCTATGAAAATGCCGTTGTTGCCAACCGTTGTTAACCAAAAACAGCATAATAACACCGGTCTTCTTCTCTTCCTCAAACAACATATGTATCGTATATCAAGAATGTATTCAAATAACCTTGCCTCTCCACATAAATCCGTCTCTTTCAGATAGCCGTATCTGTCATCTTCGTGATAACCCATGAGGCTGACACATACATGGGATAGTCCAGGCTGAAAAGGTGAAATTAGGGTAGACGATTGAAAACTTGCCCATATCTTGTCGTGAGAACGAGTGAATTCATGAAGTGAGCAATGGTGATTTATAGTCTAAGGCCGAATATAAACGGATTGACAAGAGCGTTGCAAAATTCAGTTATTTAGAGTCTCTCTTCCAGTCAGTAAAGAGCTATGTGTTACGTCACATGCAGTATATAGGGGAGCTAGCGCCCGTGTCTATGCAACCTAAATTGAGCATGTCGATAACTAAGAACACTATGTATTGGGTTGCACCTGGAGTGGAGACGAGTCATGGCATGGCAGCTACCAAAGCAACCATTGTTATTCTTCCAGAAGAGATTGATTTTAATTGGATTTTAGCCAATTTTCCCTCCTCTTCGCAAAGATTTGTACCTGTACCAGTACCTTCACCATCTTTTCTCTCCGCAACGCAGGTAGAGGATTGTAGACAGGTATGGAAAGGAGAATTATTGAAGTATTTCTGCAGAAAGAAGCAGAACACATCTTTGTCGTTCAAGAGCAACAGCAAGTTGAGGACAGAAGAAAACAAGAGGAAGAAGAGAAAAGAAAGTGCGAATAAGAGAAGATGACGGTGAAAGTCAAACATTGACAGTGCTACTAGACATTTTGGCAGAGTTAAGGTATCTAAGACAAATGTACCAGACTTGTTTAACTCGCCCTACGAAAAAATTACCTTCGTGTGCCAATCATTCCAATCAGTTATCACTCCCTTTGTGCTGACAGTTCCGTATAGGTCATCAAAAGCAGTGACCATTACCAAATCATCCACAGTAGCAGGTGAATGAAGAAGTATGACTTGATTGCGGATATCAGGAACCATCAACCTTTCCAGAAATGAAAGACTACACAAAGATTGCCCAATCAAGTAAATCTTAAATTCTGTTTCCCATGTTGTTTGATTGATGTACGTGTGTGAGTGCCTGCATGTAGGTCCCTATTGTAAAACTCAAAACCAATATACACTTAGGTTTTCTTTGTAGTATTCACTCCTTTTTGAAAATCACAATGAACGTTTCACATCATATCATTTAAGTCCATTTTTCTTTTCTTTCACTTGCTGTCTCTCCTTTATATTTTCTTGACTAGCATGGATTCTTCCTCTGTTCTTCTCGTGTTCTGTTTGTTTGCTGACCTCTCTTAACGGAATGTTATCATTTTCGGATGTTCTCTCCTCCTCTTTCTTGGTTCTCCATTTCTTAGGCACACTGACTACCAATATCCTGTATTATTACAGGCCGTTATCTCGACCTTTGTGTATCTGTATTCCTGTCGTCTTGCATTGACCTTGTGGACATATGTAACCCTCTGTCCTTTCTCCTGACAGATGTAGCTAGTATATTAAAAGGGGCGTGAGTAGTATGTCGTCCTTTCTGAAGTAAACGTTCGTATGACGCCTGTCAACGTTTTGACCAGAAGCTAAATCTATTTTGGCTCTCTTCTTGGCCGTTGGTGAATTGATAATTTGTCTAACTTCAAGACACAAGTTCGATATATAGGGGTCCAATACATCTAAAATTTTGTCAAATAAAATTGTACAATCAAGATGAAACAATCTCACCCTTTCAGTGAGAAAGAACAAGAAAGTAAGAGGCCATGACGTGGCATATCGCCTTGCACACGAGATTGAGTCATCGATAAGATTCAATACATACAACAGCCCGACGACAAGTTTCATGATGGAAAAAGGTACATTTTACGTGACTCACTTATCCCCTCCAAAGTGGAGTGGACAACGCAGAAAATGTTATTGGTGGGCGACATTCGCAGAACCAAGCACAGCATCATTTATATTAACAACACTCAAGATCAAATATGTTCAGTCTGAGCCATCGTCGTGGGACGAACGTATGCCAACAATAACGATACGGAATATTGAAAACGAGTATTCGGCAATCGGACCGTGCCAAACAACAAAGAGATGTAGTGCTCTTATTACAGAAAACCGGCCTATCAAGAGAGATTGCCTTGTGGCATTCCAGAAATGAAAAAAGTACACGTTATGGCTCCACGCTACACGTTGAAAGTGTATCTGCAAGTGGTGCGCCGACCTCTGGTGTTTCGAGGGACCAATTTCCCATATGCAAGATTCGTTTACGTCTATCATTATGAAGAATATTTCGCTGCCATTACCAGTTTTTTCGAGTTCCTTGGATACACATTCATTACGGAGTGAGTTGTCAGTATTGTTTATCCGCTAAATACTGCCTTTCCAAATCAAGAACGAATTCGTTGCTCAGCACGTCAACCGATTCATGCCCGAAAACACCTTAGCGGCTATACTCCCTCAAACGACAGAGCCCACCAGATGCCGGTACTCTACCAAAGCTGCGCATTGGTAATATTACTTGTGGAAGACGAATGAACATGCAAGAAACGGAGGAGCAGAAAGGACTTGAAAAATATTCAGTGGATGGTTGGGACTTAAAACCAGAGATAGCGTAAACCAGAGATAGCGTACGAATGTAACGGTTGCTTGATTCACGGTTGTCTGACCTGTTAACATGAACGTCAGAGGAAAAACGAATCCGTAGTGTACAATAGAATTGTACGAGATCACTTTACTACTTCACGTGCAGTTAGAGCATGAAGGATACAAAGTGTATAAAATGTGGCAGCACGAGTACGATCGACGTTAAAAACCGATCCCGGGTTTAAGCACTGTGACATATTGTAGTTTACTTGTTAGTTCTAGTTAATAACTGCTCCCCTTAGTAGTTGCAACATTAGATAGGGACTGCTCCCTGGATAGAGGGCGCCGCGATACAATATAGAAAGTTATGGACGTGTACTGTGAAGGTGTGTTAATAAAGACTGTTCAAGCAACCTGAGACCCCCTCATTTTCCATGACATGGTGTCAGATGTGGGGTTCGAACCCACGCCCACATTCGTGAATGGGCTGAGGCCATTATGGATGATATACTCATTTATGGCAGAACCTTAGAGGAGCATGACAGACGACTAAATTTGGTTATAGAAAAGCTCAACAGGAGTGGACTGAAGCTAAACAAAGAAAAATGTGAATTTAGAAAGAATAAATTGGAATTCTTTGGTCACGTGATTAGCCAGGATGGCATACGCCCCAGTCCAACAAAGGTTGCTGCAGTGAAAGAGCTTCCTGCTCCATTAAATATCAGTGAGCTTCGTCGCACCATGGGCATGATCAACTACCTTGGTAGATTTCTCCCAGACTTATCTACAATAATGCGACCAATTTTGGACCTGCTGAAATCCGACACAGCCTGGTATTGGGGCCCAGACCAGGATTATGCCTTCACGAAAGTCAAGGAGATGCTGACATCCACGCCAGTCTTAGCGTTTTATGACCCTAACAAGTTAACTGTTGTCAGCGCTGATGCCAACAGTTTTGGAATTGGTGGGGCAATATTCCAACAACATGGAGAAAAACTCAAGCCAGTTGCCTTTTGTTCAAGAACACTCACCCCTGCAGAGATTAAATATGCACAGATAGCGAAGGAGTGCCTTGCATGTGTGTGGGCTTGTGAAAAGTTTTCACGATATCTTGTTGGACTGGACTCGTTCAGATTGCATACAGACCACAAACCTTTAGTGTCATTGATCAACACACATGATTTAGATAAAGCCCCTTTAAGGTGTCAACGACTGTTGATGCGGTTAAGACGCTTCAACGCAAAGGCAGAGTATGTTGCTGGGAAGCTTTTAGTAGTTCCAGACATCCTTTCTCGGAGTCCTCTCCTGGACCAGGACGCCACGTACGAAGAGGAAGTGGAAGTTTTTATAGAGTCAATGGAGGCATGCAGGCCAATTTCCGATACGAAATTAGAACAAATAAAAGAAGGTTACAGGAGTGACCACAATCTGCAGACTGCAATGACCTTCACCAGAAATGGATGGCCGGATAAGAAAAATAGTTGTCCCCTAGATGTACAACCATACTTTGCTGTACGCAGTGAACTCTCAGTTCAGAACGACCTATTTCTCTTCAGGGACAGGGTTATTATACCTACAGTCTTGAGGCCCCAGAATTCTGGATAACATTCACGAGGGTCATCAGGGATTAGCCAAATGTCGTGAAAGAGCCCAAAGTTGTGTATGGTGGCCAGGAATCGCGAGACAGATCCAAGACAAAATAGAGACATGTGAATTTTGTCAGATTAGAAAGCCAGCACAGAAGAGGGAACCATTGAAGACAACCTCTCTACCAGACCGACCATGGCAGAAAATTGCAATTGATATTTGTGAAGTCAAACAAGAAAGATACCTGGTAGCTATTGACTACTTTTCACGCTATCTGGAAATTATGCATCTAACAAACATAACCTCCCAGCAAGTAATTGGAAAGCTAAAGAGCACATTTGCACGATGGGGAATCCCAGAAATTGTAGTTTCAGACAATGGGACCCAGTTCACTTCATCAGAATTCAAGGAATTTGCGGAGAAATACAACTTCAAACAAGTATTTACCAGTCCTCACAACCCACAAGCGAATGGTGAGGTAGAAAGTGGTGTCAAAATAGCAAAATCTATACTTATGCAGGATGATGTATTCCTTGCCTTGATGGCTTATAGAGCCACACCGACGGCTGCGACAGGTGCCAACCCAGCCCAATTGATGATGGGACGCCAGATGAGGACCACCTTGCCCATTATTGAAAAGAAGTTAAACCCCAAGTGGCCAAACCTCAAAATCATCAGGCAGAGAGACCGTAAGACAAAACAAAGATATGAATTATTTTACAACCGGCGCTACACTACACGCAATTTGCCAGATATTAATGAGGGAGACAGCGTCAGAATCAAATGGCATGGAAATGATAACAAGTGGTCAACACCAGGCATAGTTATTCAAGCCGACAAAGATCGAAGAAGCTACTTGGTAAAAACTCCCCAAGGGATATACAGGCGCAATCGAATCCATGTTATGCGGATAAAAAGCCCTGAGAACCTACTTCCAGTTGAGACAAATACGTCTACAGACATTGTAACAGAGTCCCCACAGTGTACTGTCAGGAGTCATTTGGATTCCAGCACAAAGTCTCTAAATAACATGGAGCCCGTACCACCATCGGATGAATGTACCACCCAGTGTGACCCAGTCCAGCCAACCCCCAATAGCCAAAATACTCCAGTGCGGACGTCAACCCCCAGCAAGCCAGCGGTACCAAATGGGTCCAATAGCCCAAACACTCCAGTGCGGACGTTAAGTGGGAGAGTCGTCCGAAAACCAGCCAGATTCAATGATTTTGTCTAAAGTGACTTTTATAAATGTGCCAACGCGTAGTTTAGTATTCGATTTCTGAATTGGACTTTTAGGTTTCTATAGTATTATATTCAGGACTATCTTGTGCAAGTTTACAGTAACCTATTATATAAATCAATTCCGTTAATTTCTATCAGTGGACATGTCAGATACAAAGACAGTAAATTCATTGTTTACTTATTTAATGTTTTCATATTAATGGAATTGATTCATTGTGTTTCTTATTTACTAATAAGCAAAATCTTATGTTCTGATAATCTTAGAAAAGGGGAGATGTGACATATTGTAGTTTACTTGTTAGTTCTAATTAATAACTGCTCCCCTTAGTAGTTGCAACATTAGATAGGGACTGCTCCCTGGATAGAGGGCGCCGCGATACAATATAGAAAGTTATGGACGTGTACTGTGAAGGTGTGTTAATAAAGACTGTTCAAGCAACCTGAGACTCCCTCATTTTCCATGACAAGCACATTAAGGAACGTTACAAAATGGTGGAACCCTTAGACCCACACGACAGTTTGTTATGAAGGATGTACGAATGTTTCATGCTCGCTTTAACAAGCGGACGAGGAGAAAAGAAAATCAGTCAATTACATGGACGTGTTTACTGTTTCACTGGGTGTGCAAAAAGTGTCTCTTTCAAGCAGGACACCCAAACGTGACAAACATCCGGCAACACCAAGGCCTGATCAAATGCAAAGTCTTGCGTACTTATCACTTGCAACAGCATGTTGGACCCTACCATTTTAGGTAGCTGATGTTTCCTTTGTGCCGTACATGTGCCGAAACCTGTAACCAAGACCAACGTAATCATAACATCAAGGATGAACGTGCTTTGCTAGAAACGTGGGTCTACGTGGTATTGTTTCACGCTCTTGAACTGTGATACCAATTTTTTTCAAAATTAACCTCTTTCCCATAACAGAAAATGGACAATGACACAGAAGATTATTTTCTCGGGCTACGTCGTTCCCTTTATAAACTCAAAAATGGAGTCATCTGCTATCCTTCATGGTGCAAGACTCTCGAAGACCAATCCATATTCAAAGAGGAACACCAATCTAAGAAAGTTATCACTTTAGACCTCGTCGAAAAAAAAAAACTACGGAAGACGCCCGTTTGCCAAAGTCATGTTGAATTGTTTGTAGGGAAAATGGCACAAAGTACAGAAACCTCCCGCTACTAATACGTGACTTATAACAAAAAAAAAATTATAGGAAAAACGCAGTCCTTTAAATACTGTAGTATCGTCATAGACTGATCTTACAAGAAAGGTTATAACGATATACATAATGTACCCAAACTATGAACAGTACAATTGCGTCAGTTGCTGTCTCACCATCATGCTTCACTAACAAGAACAGAATTCGCCCATTTATTTGAGGGGCCCCGAGTGGTCTAAAGCACTATCCGTTACGGATCACTGCCATCTCACCTCTGTCTGCGTGGGTTCGATTCTCATATTCGGCCAATGTGGGTATGAGAGAAAGCTTGCCAGTAGCTTCTCGTGTATCGGTGGTTCTTTCCAGGGTTGTCCCGGCTTCTTCCTCCACCATAAATACTGGCCGTCATGTATAGCCGATCGTGTGCTGAAAATGGCGTTAAACCCAACAACAACCATTTATTTGCTTCGCTGAATTAGATGTCAGATTAGACTTATAAGGAAATTTTTAAAACCTGTACGCTGATGATGTATATCGACATACTGCTAAAGGAGTGCTGGCTTTAATTTCAGCCGTTTGGTGTAAAACCACTTGCAAAAACAACCATGTTCGTGAATCTTGTGGTCAGGACTGATACAACTTTGAGGTTTAAACAAATTATATTTTCTCGTGTATTTGCTTTTCAACTATTAGAAGCAGTTGTAACTTATTTTGAATGCAACCTATTTTCATTTCTTTAGTAATTGCCAATGATTTTGTCTTAAAAGCAGGCGGACTTCAGAATGAATATATACGTGTTCTATGTGGAAATACTTAGGAGCTGAAGAACTACACATTAATATCTGCAAAATAAATTATCCATACAAATTCATGAAAAAGATCATACGGGTATCTATTTGACTCCATAGTTCAACTGCTCACCGTGAAACTGAGATAATGATAGGTTAAAAGAAAAACAGAGAGAGAGAGAGAGAGAGAGAGATGAACAGACGGACACAGAGAGAGCTGGGAGTGGGGCAGCTTTGCATGATTGGCCACAAAAGACTGTACACCTTACCATCTTTTACGAATAATGCAAATCTGTTCGAGTCAGTGGTTTTGATAGTCGTCTCAGGGAAATCTTTTAATTCCTTGGTGAAAGCAACCACTTTGTTACTTTCTAGTCTTTCACAATTTCCTAAAATGTTCATCAGTGCCTGGAATGCAGTCGCACTGACTTTAATGTCTTCAAGCACTCTTTTGGGATTCAGGCATGCCAGGTTTCTTACAAGAGCGTACCATACCAACGATTTTGCAAATATCTTCATGACAACTCCTTGAAGATATTTTGTGCAATTCAAACTAAATCATTGCATCCTATTTTCTGAAGTTTTTTTTTCTTCTTGAGATCAGTTTTGACTGTCTTGATAAGAAAGCCAACTTCAACTTCTGAAGCCTCCTTCAAGTCTTCCCACTATAAGAAATCAATGTCAGTTTTGAAGGATCTGTTATTAAATCCAGTTGCTCATAATTGGCAAACAGATCCAATAACCCCCGGACAACATCAAAAATATCCTTAAAGGGAAGCATGGCGCTATCACCCTGAAATTGCGAGAATGGTTCTATTGATCTTTCCACGGATAGAAAGACATGGGAAAGAGGGAAAAAATATAATGTCTTAGATTTCATCAAACGATTTCTAAACTGGTGGTTTCTTTAGGCTATTAACTTACGTTGAAAAATATGGAACGAGATCTAGTACATCTTTTCAGCAACACATACATTTTCAAGCAGCCTGTGCTTGCAAAATGTAGGTGACAAATCCACATATCCTGATGTGTTTTGAAAGTCCTCAAAACTTGCTGGAGAGTCCTTGAAAACAACAATACACACTGCTCAGGGTGTCTTCAAAATTTCTGACCACTGAATCATACATCCCTGAAGGCATTGCGTAGTGTGGAGGCCACAGGAACCAGTCTGGAGCAGAGAGCCCAATCTCAGAATTCAACATATCTAAGGTCTTCAGTGTTTGCATCTGGTCCATCCATGGGCAGCAGTAACATATTTCGAGTTCCTAATACCGTGGCAACTGGACTCTGTGAATTGAAAAGATTTTCGGCTGTTGCAAGGCCCAAGAAACACGAGATAAGAAACTTGGTCCATACCTACTGTGACTCCTGTTTGAAGAACCGTACATAAATGACTGCTTCTGGCGCAGTTTTTTGTCTGACTTTCATAAAGAAGACGTAGAACATATCAATTAGATTTCCTTATTCTGTATTTCAATGACTCGAAGAAAAGAGCCAGTCCATGGGAATATATCCTAATCACATGTAAATTTCGCAACTATGGCACCGTCAGGAACATCAAGGCAAACTTTTTGGCTATATTTTCGTTGCAACGAAAAGAACTGTGTGTACTCACTGTTCTTCAGGTCAACATACTATTTGCCTTCAGTATATCATTTGATGATATGAATGCGGATGGGCTGGATTTTGACTAAACTTTGAAATGTGATTGAAGAAATTCCCATACTCGTAAATATCTTCAGAGTTTCGGCAATATTACACTGACTAATATAATGTGACATAAAATGGTCATGGGACACGATTTGAGTGGTGTAGATGGGTGGTAGTTCAAGCTCCGTGACCCCGTTAAGTGTTGGCCTCCACTATTTTATTTCAATCGCCTCCTTCATCTTCTGTTTCCATATATTGTACTCTGATGTGATCACCTTGGTTTGATTGGGGACAATGGAATGTCTCATATGGCTACAATGTTCATGTATAATAGATGACTGTTGAGGTGTTCCTTAATCGTGGTTCATAGCACGGCTTATTTCCCCAATGCAATCTTTCTCACAATCATTAATATTTTATATAATGAACTACATCACGTTTTTAAATTGTCAGTTTTGACCATCACATGTGTAAGTTGATGTTTTAAAGAGCTGTATGGTTTGTGATACATGTTGACCCTATACTCTGGATGGGACTTCTGAATTACCACGGATATCGCATGCCAATGTTGGTTCTATTTGGGCGTTTTATGCAGTGAATTTTTCACCTACTTTTCTGGAAGTTTGAAAATCAATTCTGATTAGTCATTTACACTTAGTGCTGCTTTCACATGCACTACTTCCTCCAGCTGGTCTGTCTCATCAGTGGCTTGGCAATTAGCTCGGAACATTTAAAATCTTACTATTGACCTCTTGTGTTCCAGATGCTGATTGAAAAAAGGGTTCAGGTACATGTCCAAGAATGGTAGCTTAAGAATGGTAGCTTGCCATTTTCTTGTTCTGAGGTTTACTGGATAAGTGGATCAATGGAGTTAAAATAATCACTAGTCTTGAACATAGTACTCGTGTAATTTAGTCAAGATATCATCCACATTGACGATGGGTTCTTGACCAACTGCAGTCTTTTTCTCAAAAGACTCCATGTATAGACTGGAGACCCTATGACCTCTCTGTGTCTGTTGGCAAAACTGCCCATTATAGGTAAAGTATTTGCTGTCCAACAGTTTCAATGAGGCACACATGTTCACATCTAGATTTCAATAGTATTGTCTCTCTAATTTCCTTCATTCTCATAGCTCTATTCAAGGAAATACTGGTGAAAAATTCTGATACATCGTAAAAGACCAGTTTTCTACATGGTGGTACTGCTAAGTCCTTTGTCTTTTGGACAAAGTGTACGCTGTTGATGATATCCTGTTCTGTTTTGCCCACTAGAGGCCCTACGACAGAAAATAGATAATTATTACAGTGCACTGCCTGAACTAGATACTATGGGACATACATCTTGTGAATTTGTGTAACAAATATATTTAGGATGCTTTTTGATGTGGGGTAGAGACGGTGGTATAATACCTACACTTATCAATCAGTTTATTTTTTTATAGATGTTGCTGGGTCTCTCAATTTCTTATGCATGTATTTGTCATTAACCAACAGTTCCCTTGGCCCCTGTTGAATAAAGCTGTGGTGCATCCTATTGTCAACCAGTAGGATCACAACTTTCATCTTTCGCTAATCACCATATGGCTCTACTCTCCTTGGCCATGTTTTTCCTGATAAATTTACTATTCATTAGAACACTTACAACCTCACTACTCTCCTTGATCAGGTCTTTCCAGGGTTTATCTCCATCAAAAATGACATTTCTACTCGGGAAAGCCATCTATTGGAAAGGTTCACAACCCATTTTTCGCGGTCTGTTCTTTGATTCAGAATCAATATTCACATGTTTGCTCCATAAATTTATCTGACATTTGAAATTTGGAATTCCCTCTCATTCCTGTGCATGAAGAGCTCCTAGACTTCCTTTACTTTTGCCAAGGTGGGAGGGGGGAATTTAATTTCTCCACTATAGCTGAAATTTCTTGTTGGATCTTATTATAAGTGAAGGTGGCTTGTTTAATGTGTTCTTGTAGCAATTACTTTTTAGCATGGTTTACAATTAGTTGTGCCATTCACCCACAGGCATTTTTTCAATCAAATGATGTTTGCCATGATATATATGTGGTGGCACCGAATCTTAAGTCCAATTTCAAATGTCACCTCTCTTCCCGTTGATCATATGTCAAGGCCTTTCATGGCCATGTTGACTTAGGATACAACTGAAAAGGTTGATTCCTTGCTCTGGATAATTCATTAGAAGCATAAACATCTTCAACATTTTTTTGCCTTCATCAGCAACTAATTGATCATGTGACTTGTAATAGTCATGAGGATACTAGTAGTAATGACAGGAAGTAAAACTTAATGCAGGTTCACAGTGCTAATTCCACTAGGTTGCACCGCTAGTCAACCCGGTTCATATCAACGGAGTAGCAATAGTAACATGTCTAGAAGTTCAGCTTATGAATCTTCCAGAAATAAGAAAAGAGTTAAATAAGAAAAATGGTAAGGTATTGGGTAAGAAAAAGTTGCTCATTCTGAGGTAAGTGAGTATTAACATTTCTTAGCACAATCCAACCAAGTATTATTGAAGTTGTTTAAAGATGCCAACCTTGAACATCGGTTATAGCCGAATATTAGCTGAAGTTTACTAGAGTACAAGTCATACTTTTTATATGATTAAAGTATGAAATATGGGATTCATTGCTATTTTGTATTGGTATTAGTGACCTGAATGCATCCAGTCATCAAAAAAACTTTTTTAATTCTTTGAGAAATGTCTACGGAGTTTTGTTTAGTGCGCAATAGGGCTTCGAATTGTTGCTTACAATTCACCTGTCATACATGTACTATACAATAACTACAATGGTGGACACTTCTCTTCTGATGTGACCGATTTAAGAATAAATGCTGTTATTTCATGCTATAGTTTGTGCAGTGTAACAATTTTGGAACCGATGTTTAGCTCAGGCATTCGACATACATGTATCCCAAGTTTGGCTTACTATCAAATTTTCATGATGGCAACCAAATTGCTGTAAATGAGGTCACATCACTTAGAACCCAATCTAGATGTCGATCTTTTCTTTGAAAATCCTATGCACATGCGACTCCCAGCAACCAATTAGTGACAATATTTTCAATGGTGGCCATATAAAAAGTCCACATTTTCAATCAGGACCGACTAGATATAATATGACCGACTTTTGGGGATTTACAAAATGAGAGGATGTATTTTCATTTAGGACCAACATGAGTTTATAACAAATGTGCAAAGGTTCAATGAGTTTTCAAAGTGGTTTAATTGACAACAAACTTGTGCTAACGATTGTACAACAGGGCATACAATAAATTTCTCCATTCTATGGCTAGTTCAGTCAACAAATCATGAGAACGTGCAAAAACGTTGCCCTACATGAATACTTTATTGAAATAAATAATACAAGTCTGGTTGATAACAGAAATTAAGGTATGTATACATAACCCTTCAGTAAAATACAAAATTTTCAAAACAATTTAGAAATAGATTTGTCTTTTAAAAAAAATGTGAACAAGATGTAACAATTCCTTAAAAAGATTAAAATGGATGTAACTAAGAATCAATTCCTTAAAAAGATTAAAATGGATGCTGATTTTCATTCATATGAGTATTGTGAATACATGCAGAGATGAAGAAAACTTTAAATGAAAATTGATGAACATTCAAAAAATTTGCCAATCTTAAAGGGAGAATCCAGCCCAATCAGGTGATGATAATAGTTAGGATTTGCACATTTTTAATATGGCTTACTTTTGACACTGTATGCATAATTATATCTTTGTTTCTCTAAATTAAATTGTTAATTTAATTAACAATTGGTAAATTATTACGTAATTGTATTCCACAAGGTTTACAAAATCCATACAGGATTCACTTCAGTGAAAACTGTACATGACAGCTACTGACTAGAAACACATTACTTAATATTTAAAAATGCATTATTTTTTTTTATAATTTCTTTGGTTAGATTGTCCCTCAGATGTTGAAGCAAATTTCACATGCATGGACAACAGATAGATTCCAAATTAATGTGCCATGTGACAAGGTTATCCAATCCTTCAAAGCATGCAACAACTACATCGGTTAATGATGAAAGTATTTATAAAATTTGGGATGACAATTTATCATTCACATCTGAATTTTATGAAACTACATATTCAATAATTTACAACTGAAAATGCTGTAAGCTCACTTGCATGCCCTTACAATAATACTTTCACAAATGTGTGCTCTTTCTCTCTTGTACACACAATCAGCAGACCTATCATGTCACAAATGCATTGCAATGCAATCAAACCCCTCAATGCGAAAATTGCATGCCTCTATGCCAGTGGAAGCATGGAGAAATTAAAGCCGATTTAGCCAAAAAATGACGGGACAAATATCCTCAAATTTTATTAATGTTGTACATAAAACGAACACTATTGCATGAACACATTTGTAATTAACCTGGATTTTCCCTTTAAATATCAAATATACTGTTATGGCAATGTAGGCTGGAGAGTAAAAGGTATATGAAAAAAAAAGCAACAACAACAAAAAAATTCATCAAAGAATCGTGCCCTCAATATTCAAAATTCTTACTCTCAAACCTGAGTTGAGGTGAATGTCAATACACTAAACACAATCAGTAGTCAAATCTGTATTGATACACTAAACACATTTAATAGGCTATTTCATATCTACATGAGAAAAGTTCACTGGTAAAACTTGGTACTCGAAGAGGTATAGATAGCTGTCCAGAAAATTATTTCTTGGCCTTCTTGGCGCCCTTAGCCCCTTTTTTCCCCTTGGCCTTCCTCTTAGTCACCCCAGAACCTGAAAGGAGGAGAAAAATGCATGTGTTTTCACATTTATTTTTCAACAATGCAGTGTTCATATTAGCAATGGTCCAATGATATACCTTCAACTTTCACAAATTGTATCTTTTTATCTAATTTTACAATTTGTATCATTTTATCCAATTTTAAAATTTGTATCATTTTATCCAATTTTACAAATTGTATCATTTTATCCAATTTTACAAATTGTATCATTTTATCCAATTTTACAAATTGTATCATTTTATCTAATTTTACAAATTGTATCATTTTACCTAATTTTACAAATTGTATCTAATTTTACAAATTGTATCTAATTTTACAAATTGTATCATTGTATCTAATTTTACAAACTATCATTTTATCCAATTTTACAAATTGCATCATATTATATTTTTTTTTACTCAAGACTAAATATTTTTTGAAACACTCACCTCACAAGAAAAAAAAGTTGAAATCACTGATAGTTACATAAAAAATGAAACAATGTCTTCAGCAATTCCTACAATTTTCCATCTTGTATCTCAAATTTGGCAGTGCTCAAAGGAAGAACAAAAATTTGACACCGGCTCAGGGATGGAGACTATAAAAGAATCACAAGCCCTGGCCCAAATTCCACAAGTCCTGGTTACAATTAAACACATTTGTCCTGTACAGTTGTAATGCTTTAACACAAATCAATCGTCATTTATGGATGATGGGCATCTACTGATGTGTTTATGTTGTATTTTCGAAAATTATTTTTCAAAACAGGACTATCAGGGGTTTGTGGAGTAAACATAATTTTAAGCATGCTGTGGAGGTCAACAGCTTGAAAAAAAAATTTGCATTTCATCTGCACAATCGAAGCTTTCATAGTAATCACAAACAGTATGTAATACATTTTGTGAGTGACAATATAATGGCTAATAGATTCAGACTTGAAAATGTTAAACAAGAGTAACCCAAAATATTGAATGCAACTAATTTATGGATTCCAGTCATCACTGATGGATTATCAGCTAATATCTTGTATCATGTTTAATTAAAGCATTATCACACAAATCAAAATTGTTTACTCAAATGGAATCTACTTTTTTTTTTTTGGGGGGGGGGGGGGGGGTTAATGGCTTTACACCATTTTCAGCACAATATAGGTTATACATGGCGACCAGTATTATTGGTGGAGGAAGAACCCAGACAAACCCCGGAAACAACCACCGACCCACGAGAAGCTACTGGCAAGCTTTCGCACATAACTACATTTGCCGAATTTTAGACTCAAACACACGCAGAGGTGAGATGGCAGTGGTCCGTAACAGACAACGCTTTAGACCACTCTGGGTCCCTTTTAGTTTTAGTAACGAAAGAATAACACTCTTTGTCCTTTTAGTTGTCCAAAGTCTCTTACACAAACTGGGCACAACTCGTTATCATAGTCAATACTTCCGTCGGACAATACTAAACAGCTCATATTTCATGCCGCAATTTTAAGTGAAGAATCTTCAGCTAAGCACAGAACAATATTAAACAAGTTTGCTCTTGCAAAGAGCCACCAACCATTTAGCCTCACAATTAGTAAAAAGAGGAATAAAAATTAGTGAATTTTGAAAACAATTAGTGAATAATTATGCCATGACACTAGCTCTATTGACTTTGATGGTCAGTATGTCATTATATGAAAATCTCGAAATAAAACAAAAAACATTATTTAAAGTTATTACATGTACAAATTTATTTGCCACCAAATTCACTAATTAGCACAAACTTAATGCTGTTTGTCATGATATGATGCTGGGGCAGACTTGAACTTCTCAAATTGGGCTATAGTAAATTGTTTTTAAAACAGTTCAGGTTTTCTCGCCTTGTTAATGTCGGAAACTAAAAATGTTGTACATTTTCAGGAGGCAATGTCTTTTTTTTTTAAAAATATGTTAAGAGTGCTCTTAATTTTCTCACGTTCTATATGCGTTTTGCTAGCAGTGTGATTTGACAGAATTCTGCCACATGTCCACAAGCACTCATATTGTTGCTTATCTGTCATAATAAATCTGTCATAATAGTATAGAACATGTATGAAACGTACAAGCCCATGTGTGCATTCCCAATTCTAAACTTCACAGCACACTATTGTGCAAATAGTAAATTTAATGATGACTGATAGTTGAAGGCAAGGCCAACAATTAACACTTAACTTTTTTATATGGAATACAGGTCTTTTTCTTTGGAGGTGAAACATTTTATCTGTAATGTAACTTTATTATGAAATGGTATTAATCCAGAAGATGAAACGTTGAATGGTTAATGATTAGTTGTGTGTGCGTTTGCAAAAAAATATGAACTCAATCAAACTACGATATGTACTAATCTTTCAATATCTCAACAATGACTACACTCAAAAGTGCTATCTTCATTTAGTGTTTATTTTTTTTTTTAAAAATACAGATGTTATGAGTATGTGCCACCTTAAAAAAAAATCTGTAGGGCCCCCGTTTTCTTCACGAGAAGTTTGTGTTCTAAATCTGTTCTGAATCTAGATTATATACTTTACAACGCTTGCTACTGGGCAAACTCTAACAACCGGATATAGTACTAATCACATCACGACTAGCAATACTGGACTTTAATTGGCATCAGTGCCCACTGTTGCCAATTTGACTACCACTTAGCAGGATACAGTTTGTTTTTTTATTCCTGATTTAATCCAACTGAGAATTTAGGAATTCATGATTTATTTTTGTGCAGTGTGAATCTATTAATACTTATCAAATGTCATGAATTTCAGGCCAAAATCGTGAGGGCTGGCATGTATGCTGCACATGCATATTTAAGCAATTCTGGAATCAGGAAACATGTTTTAACAAAGGACTACAGATTCTTCTATTGCTAGGGGTAGTCCATGTTCGATTAAGAACTCAGTAAAAATACACCACTGCATTCATAACATTCATGTCCACAATTGAGTTGCCTTAGTATTGAAGTTAGTAAGGCCAGCCAGCTACTTCGAGATATCTTTCAATTTCAAGTGATATTCCACATCAAATTTACAAACATTATGAATATAAAAATCATTTCCACGCAGCCTGCAATGGGCATGAATCTGTCCAAGAATGGAACAAATTTTGTAATTCATCAATTAGTTTTTCATCCATATGTGAATCTTTGCTCTACCACATGTATTGACTAGAATGTATCGGACGACCATAAGCACCAAATACCAACAGACTGGTTCTGTTTTAAACAAAAAGAACAAAGAATCTGTGCACAAAGAATAGAAGTTAGAAAACCAGTCTGTTCTCTCCTAAGCTACTATAAATAGTCTGAAATCAGCATGTTTCGTGCAATTAAAACAGCTACTATAAATATTATACTGTAAGGAAAGAGCACAGAAAGTCGACGGACAAGCGTAATCTAACGTCAGTTGTTTCCCTTCACATTTTTTAGCCCCCACCCCAGATATTTTATTTAGTCCACAGTCTGACACCCTCAACCCTGTTCTGACACCAAGAAGATTTTTTTACTCAGTCTTGCACCCCGAGGGAGTAACTGCTTATGTCATAGTTACATAAAAGCTGTCTTTTCTAGAATATGGTCTTTGGGATTAATGTGTTGCAAGAAAACCAACTGATTTTTATGAGAGAGGTATATAACACAACTAATAAATCCATTTACATTTATGCATAAGGTGTAATTTAGTGAAATAAAGAGTAATGATTACAACAAAAATGTAATCGTTGGCATGTATGACAGCAAGTATCACACTAATGGCCTCCATATTACAAAATATGTATGTCCTATTCTTCTCTCCAAATTTCAAAATATGCATGTCCCATTCTTATCTCCATATTATATTACAAAAAATACATGTCCCATTCTTATCTCCATATTACAAAATGTGTATGTCCCATTCTTATCTCCATATTACAAAATGTGTATGTCCCATTCTTATCTCCATATTACAAAATGTGCATGTCCCTTTCTTATCTCCATATTACAAAATGTGCATGTCCCATTCTTATCTCCATATTACAAAATGTGCATGTCCCATTCTTATCTCCATATTACAAAATGTGTATGTCCCATTCTTATCTCCATATTACAAAATGTGCATGTCCCATTCTTATCTCCATATTACAAAATATGCATGTCCCATTCTTATCTCCATATTACAAAATGTGCATGTCCCATTCTTATCTCCATATTACAAAATGTGTATGTCCCATTCTTATCTCCATATTACAAAATGTGCATGTCCCTTTCTTATCTCCATATTACAAAATGTGCATGTCCCATTCTTATCTCCATATTACAAAATGTGCATGTCCCATTCTTATCTCCATATTACAAAATGTGTATGTCCCATTCTTATCTCCATATTACAAAATGTGCATGTCCCATTCTTATCTCCATATTACAAAATGTGCATGTCCCATTCTTATCTCCATATTACAAAATGTGTATGTCCCATTCTTATCTCCATATTACAAAATGTGTATGTCCCATTCTTATCTCCATATTACAAAATGTGTATGTCCCATTCTTATCTCCATATTACAAAATGTGCATGTCCCATTCTTATCTCCATATTACAAAATGTGCATGTCCCATTCTTATCTCCATATTACAAAATGTGTATGTCCCATTCTTATCTCCATATTACAAAATGTGTATGTCCCATTCTTATCTCCATATTACAAAATGTGCATGTCCCATTCTTATCTCCATATTACAAAATGTGTATGTCCCATTCTTATCTCCATATTACAAAATGTGTATGTCCCATTCTTATCTCCATATTACAAAATGTGTATGTCCCATTCTTATCTCCATATTACAAAATGTGCATGTCCCATTCTTATCTCCATATTACAAAATGTGCATGTCCCATTCTTATCTCCATATTACAAAATGTGTATGTCCCATTCTTATCTCCATATTACAAAATGTGTATGTCCCATTCTTATCTCCATATTACAAAATGTGTATGTCCCATTCTTATCTCCATATTACAAAATGTGCATGTCCCATTCTTATCTCCATATTACAAAATGTGTATGTCCCATTCTTATCTCCATATTACAAAATGTGCATGTCCCATTCTTATCTCCATATTACAAAATGTGTATGTCCCATTCTTATCTCCATATTACAAAATGTGTATGTCCCATTCTTATCTCCATATTACAAAATGTGTATGTCCCATTCTTATCTCCATATTACAAAATGTGCATGTCTTAACTCCAGAAGCAATTACAAGATTGGAGAATATACAATCTGACCATGGCTTAGTGACAGGGACACAATGATACATTGGGGGGGGGAGGTATTTTGTTTATATTTGGGGATATAAAAGTCCATAATGCATATGTAAATCTTAAGACATTTTATTTTTACTTACCCTTATGCATCTTTATTTATGAAATGAACCTAATATGTAAATTAAAACCACCTTTCACGAAAATGTATATCATTATTAATCAACACCTACTTGAATAAATTAAAATCTACTTTTGCCAAAAATGCCAATAAAACAAAAATCCTATCAACTCTTTTCCTTCATATATGTGCTTTATAGTTAGGCAGTCAGTGTTTGGAAAGTGGTACTTTTGCTTTTGTTAATACTGCATCGGATATTCCTTCAATGCAGTTGTTGTAGGGTTTAATGCCATTTTTCAGCACACGATAGGCTATACGTGGCGGCCAGTATTAATGGTGGAGGAAGAACACACGAGAAGCTACTGGCAAGCTTTCTCACATACCCACATTGGCCAAATCTGAGACTCGAACCGGCGCAGACAGGTGAGATGGCAGTGATCCGTAACTGAGAGCGCTTTAGACCACTCGGGTCCCATCTCTTAACAGTGTAAGGCATTTACTTAAAGTGATAAGGGTCAATGTCTTACTGCCTAAATAAACAATGTTGCTTAGCATATTCCAATTTACCTATCAGCCAAAGTTTTTTTTTAAAATTACATATATGACCGATCTGTAAATTGTTAGCAACAATACAAGCTCTGTGGTTCCCTGAACAACTGATGGAACAAGAGGCCAAATTTTCAGGACTATATCACATACTTGGCAACCAATATCAACATTTTTCCACAAATTAAAGTCTTATGGTGCTAGTAAATGCCTACACTTTTGTCTTTTCTTAATGGAATTTAAAAATGGAAACGTGTACAGTGCCATAATGTAAACCTAATGGAATAATTACCCTTTGGCCTTCCTCTCCCCTTTGTTGCACCGGCTGCCTTCTTTGGACTCTCTGCCTCTGCTGCTGCTGGGGCTTCATCCTCGACTGAAAAAAAACAACAAAAAAACACAAGCATAAATATTTTGAGGTCCAAAGAGAGACAGTTTAACAGGGTCGTGAACAATAATTTATGGTACATATTGAAGGTTCAAAGACAGTCTGCTGCTGGTTTGGAAAATTTTTTGATAACTGGTGTTTGAAAGGTGCTCGTTTTACTGTTGGAGAACCATATGAAGAAAGTCCTCGACTCGAAATATGACAAAATTGTAAAACCATAAATTTCCCTTTGCCAGACAAAACTATGCCTGAGATTTTTAATTTATGGAGAGAATGCTGAACTTGTACCAGAATTAATCTACATTGTAAGTTCAGATGAATGTGGATTTTCTTTTGTTTCACGATACTCTAGACAAGTAACCAAATTCTTCTTGATTTTTAAAGTTTTAAACAGTCTGAGTCCCATGTGGCATAGATTATTTAACATGATTAGAAGCTGAATATTACGAAGACAAGATACAGTGACAGCAGTAACTATTTGAAAAATCCAATATGGTGGACAATGAGACAGGGTATCCTCAATTTCAAATGAACCAATCGTAGAATTCCAATATACATGTGATACATTCTATCAAAATAGAACCATGTGAACGTTATAAACTGAAAATCCCAAAGAAATTTTATTATTATATTTTTAAATTAAAAACATTTTTGCCAAAAAAAAAACATTCACATCCAAAATACGGGACAAATATGGAAAAAACAGGACTGTTGGCAGCTATGTCATAAATTCTTTCTTCCAATATAACTGGTTATAAACTGATGTGTGCTTGCCACCATACAATCGCTATACTTTCAAATCTTGTACATACAAAAGTGGATCTCAATCCTGAATATGAAACAGTGACATTTATAATCCTGTACATGTCATACATTGACATTTATAATCGTGTACATGCATACTGCATTACAGAAACTTAAAATCCTGTAAATAACACTGAATTACAGACTTACAGTCCTGTACATGAAATTACACAGACATTTACAATCTTAATGTAAAAAAATGTCTGCCAAAATCAATGCCTTTAATCTAGTCTTTGTTGCACATACTCGCCATATTCACAAGTGAAAAATAATAAGCAAAATTACTTGTAAAATTTTACTATTGTACAATAAACACATATGACCTTTGGTTTAATTCAATAGTGCTTAAGTGAAATGCAAAATCGCGATGTTACTACAGTAGTAACTGAAATGCAAAATCGCGATGTTACTACAGTAGTAACTGAACTGCAAAATCGCGATGTTACTACAGTAGTAACTGAACTGCAAAATCGCGATGTTACTACAGTAGTAACTGAAATGCAAAATCGCAATGTTACTACAGTAGTAACTGAAATGCAAAATCGCGATGTTACTACAGTAGTAACTGAAATGCAAAATCGCGATGTTACTACAGTAGTAACTGAAATGCAAAATCGCGATGTTACTACAGTAGTAACTGAAATGCAAAATCGTGATGTTACTACAGTAGTAACTGAAATGCAAAATCGCGATGTTACTACAGTAGTAACTGTGCCAAGGTTCTGGAGAGTCTTACCAGGACTTTTAAAATACCGGACAACAAAACTTTGTAATCTTTGCAATACTTTAGGGCATTAGGTTTGCAAGACTTGACAAATGTACTTGCCAATGCCCAGGAGATGCTCAACTTTGCAAGGTGTTCGCCCAAATGCAAATTGTTTTACAATAACACCAAGCTATGGATCAGCTTGTAATGCCTTATGCTCTGTACCACTCCAGTATATATAAAAAATATTATAAAACTAAGAAAGCACACACACACACATATATATATATATATATATATATATATATATATATATATATATATATATATATATATATATGCTTTCTTAGTTT
Organism: Unio pictorum; assembly: GCA_030141615.1. NCBI lineage: Eukaryota > Metazoa > Mollusca > Bivalvia > Unionida > Unionidae > Unio > Unio pictorum. The sequence goes on along the minus strand of JARLTB010000029.1, from coordinate 1,932,975 downwards.
TACTTAAAGTTTTGATTATTTACATTATAATGTAACATTGTATGATGGACTTTATTTTGTCTAAAATTTAGTTCATTTAAGTCTGACCCAAATTGATTTTAATACATAGCTAAAGTATTATCTGTGCACGAGTTTAAAATCATTATTATGAATAGAAGTAAATATGTTTATTTGGGTCCAGGTCTAGCTTAAGGATCAAGGTTATGGTGTTTATTAGTAAACATCAAGATCATTCTAAAAGGTTATTTTCCATTAGATAATGTTTTTTTGTTCTAACCAAAAACTGCCAATTGTGACCTCAGTGACCTGTAGGTGAGAAGAGAACCGCCAGGTTGTGTAAACTATGTGGAAACATTATGCTGTGCAAGAGTCCTTCCAACCGAGTCCTTGTGAACACTTCATGTGTAGCACATCTGGGCAGGTGGACTATGCTACTGTCGATTGTTTTATTTCACAGTGTGTTGATCCTGTCCACTATCCAAACAAATACAGCCCAGTTTGTTTAAATGGTAATGAGTGCACTTAACTATATGTAGAAAAAATTTACTCAGTTTTGTCAGTTGTGCTTTAAGATCTCCATGTTTTAACCCTTTAGCTACGACTACCGCATCTAAGCGTCTACTGTAAATAGCTCTCAAATACCAGTGACGCATATCTGCAGTGCCGAAAAACCTAGCTTACAACCCCAGTGTCGCACAGATGCGTAAAGTTCAGCAGTACTCGAAAAACAGTGATGCTCATGTACACAGAATACCTACGTGTTAACTAAACGTTGATTGGTTGAAAGTACGAAAGTTTACACGTTTGATTATCATAACCAATGAGAGGATTGTTTACTTGACATTTTGATACAAGTTTGAATGCTGAGAGGTTAAATTTAGACACACTAAAATGAATTTTCCGCCGTTTACGAAACAAGTGTTTTCGAGATGAACAAAGATGGATTCCGATTCAGATATGAGCAACTTTAACGGGTCCAGTGCAAGTGATATTGAAAAGTTTAATGGATCATAATTAGAAAATGGATCAGATATTGATTTCAACATCAGATACAAACGATTTTTAATCGGATGACAAGGCGGACGTAGTTTCAATTGTACAATGGAGTGACGACCTCGCCGTATTCGAAATCAATGTTTTTGATTCTTACGTTGGTTCAACAGACAACAATCAAGCTTGGACCAGTGAATGAAAGATTTTTTTACTCAAGATTAATTCCTGAATATCTGGTAGAAAATCTTGTGAAAGAAATAAACAATGTTGTTAAGAAAATAGGGGACCAAAAGCAAGACATCAAATGGTATGAAATCAGCATCACATATGTGGGCATTAGTCCTACATGTAAGACATAGAACATGGTAATTTTGCTATACATATATTGTAATATACTTGATAACATTGTCATTTATGTGTGGATAATTGCTGTTCTGAGAGGTACCAATTGCAACATTTTAATTAGAGTGGATTTCATTCATGTTTTTATATGTACATATGAAAATATTGGATTTATTTTATGGAATTCAAAACAGTTTATGTGACTGGGATTTCTTATATGATGGGATATAGGAGTATATATAAAGTAGAAATATATGAATAACAGACACTATACAAGATAAGCTGTTTTTTATTTCACTTAAATCTAGTAAAAACTATTGAAATAATGAATATAAATGTAACCATGTTTTTATTGTCAATTTCTGGAGTCAGCCTTGATGATGCTCTAGTATTCAGCCTAGCAATCAGCCCGAGTAACTGATATGATAACACAGAGCAGTAGTGAAACTACAAAACAGCTGTAGTAGCTAAAGGGTTAAGGTGTATTGTGTGTCCAGTATTTCATTTTGTTAAATTTATATTTACAAATTACTAAATTCAAGTAATTATTTCTCTGGAAATACAAAAATGCTCGAAAAAAATTCTTGGACAGAGACATTCACTTGAATTTATAGTGAATTCAAACCTGAAATAATATTACTGTTATTCCACGAAACTTATTCCACGAAACTGTCGACACATCAACACTAAGCTACCACAGATATATCATCACCATTAGTCATCAGTTAGTTATCTAGTCTTGTACTGAATATTGTTCAGAACTATAAATTATTAGGACTTGTGCCTGTAATTCTTGGATTATTTTGAGATTTAATTGCAGCACCATTCAGTCGTTTCTCATCATCACTTTGTATTCTAGGGAAATAAATTATTTGCTAAATTTTACAAGCTTGTTTTCTTTCACTTATTTTAAGAGTGTGATTTGTATTTTTTTTAAACATAGCTTTAACAATTATTCAGTCATATCACTGCAATGTCTGCAGTTTATACAGTGAAGTCTAACCCTGGGGTATCATGCCGCAGACATGTAGCATGATGGCCCACCCAGTCACATTAAGCTAACACTAACAGCTGTTAGCACCAATTTTTTAAAGTGTTTGCTATGACTTGACTGGGTATCGAACCACTATGCCACCAGAGTGGTTTAAGAAAAAACTTGTACCTATATATATATATATATATGCATCTTTATTTCTCATATACTGACAAAATTATTCCATTACGGAACTCCCTCCACCAAGTTCCTTTCATCTAATGACCATTCCTTTCATCTAATGACCATTCCTTTCATCTAATGACCATTTCTTTCAGACGATACATGTTTAGAGTCTATTTTTTTAAGTATTTGCTATGACTTGACCGGGGATCGAACCACTAGAATACTGGAGTGATTTCAGATGATACATATTCCGAGTCTATATTTTCCTGTCAATGTCCATCTCAAATTTTCATTGTTATCCAATATTTTTATGGCCAGTCATATTTGTGTAATCTTCTGCTTTTGTTCCATAAGTCTGAAACTCATGGGTCATTTCAGTGAGATAAGAGTACAATCGTAATCTAAACACGAGATCTTCTTTTCAATGCTCAGATACAACATGACTGATAATGGCGTTGACGAAAGACTATTTACAACAAAATATAAAGAAAGTCTTTTTATTACGAACCTCATGTATCCAAAATTATAAAATAAATATGCATATTATTGGATGTTACAAAGCTTTCTCTGGTATCTTCATCTGAATACTGCTACCATCACAACATACATTAAACCTGATCCATATTAGTATCTCATACAAGTGTCAAAATGTGTATACCTGCTGGAGTTTCAGCTGGCTTCTTTTCCTTCTTTGTCTTGGCCATGATATAAAATCTGTAACAATAATAATAATAATGATTAATAATAAAAATGCATGCATGAAGCATCGGTTCCCATTCAACCATGCCAAAAAAATATCTAATTGCATTGAATTAAAACTTCCCACTGATAAAAGTTTTATTTTTTTTCCGATTAGTCTTTTCTTACTGGAAAAAAAAACAACATCTCAGTATTTGAAAAAGTAAGCTGGTAATGTTTAGTATTCTATTATTATTCACAAAGTTCAAAGTTTTAAATATATTTGAGGATTCATAACATGGACCAAAAAGTACCTAATATGTCATAAAATGTGACAATTCTGACTGGTCGATACTGCATGCAAGGTTCCAAATGGGTTTCGGAAACAGCATGACAGTTCTGATTTTGATTAAACTCAGAGCTACTGTCATGTGTGAAGACTGTACAGCAACTGCTTACAAGTCTGGTGATCTATGTTACTACCATAATCACTAATTTTATCAGTCAATCAAATGAAGTCTTATATCTTTAAGTTTGGAAGGCTGAACAGTATGTCTGAAAAGCATCAATGTGTGCTGAATGATCTGATTCGCTGATTTCTGAAATCTGCATTTCCATTGGCCAATTGAAAGGTCGACCCCAAAGCCTTCACCGTCAGATCTACACATAGGTCATTGGAAATCTAATTTTCATCAGATCGAATGAAAGCAATAATACCAACATTCATAGCATGCCTTCTGATTATCAAATTTTTGCAGGAAGTAGTTTAATATCCAGATATATTTCAGAAGTATATGGAAAGCCAATTAAAAAAGAATATTAAGAAACTCGTTCACAAAATGATACTACAGTTGCCAACTCATTCACAAAATGATACTACAGTTGCCAACTCATTCACAAAATGATACAGTTGTCAACTCATTCACAAAATGATACTACAGTTGTTAACTCGTCAGCATAAATTCCAATCCAACTCACCAAAGGTACGAGTCACTTCTTGCAAACCATGAGTGTCTACACGACACAGAACTTGTTCCATTAGTCACACTCATCCAATCAATATTTAAAATGGTGGCCTATTTTACTGGAAGACACTTTAAGTCATTATTGTTAAGACCCTGCATTTGTCTTTAGTTAGAAAAAAAACTAAGGAATGCAGTCTACAATAATGTGACATCACAATAGTATGTAATTAATCATGCATTGTTAGGAATGTAAGAAGCAGTGTTGAAAAAAACACTTCCAAGATGGACCATCACATCCAGTGATAGAAGATTGAATGCACAGACATGTCGCATGATGTCCCACCCAGTCACATTATCCTGACACCAGGCCAACCAGTCCTAACACTAACCTGCTAATGCTGAGTGCCTAGCAAACCAGCTGTTAGTAACAGTATTGTAAGTCTTTGGTATGACTGGTCAAGGTTCAAACCCACAACCTCACATTTCCGAGGTGAATGCTGTAACCACTATGGCACAGCGCTATTAGTAGTGCTAAGGGTATTATTAGAGTAGTACTAATCAATGAAGGCCATCTGCCAATACAAATTTAATATTTATAAAAAAAAAAACAATTACAGAGTATACAATTTTGGGTTGTAAAAATTCTGTCCATCTTCATTCCTATTAATTTCCTCAGGAATATAGGTATCTGACTGCAACTCTATCTTGGGTTGTCTATTATGCCTGTCTATGCCTTGCCATACTCATACAAAGGTACATCATAGTAAATCTGTTAATTACGAACGAGCTGCCAGATAGTGCCCAAGATCAAAGTGTAGACGATCCAACACCAAGGAAAACTGATCTCTGCCACCAGTTATTGCAGAACAAAGGGCAGAGAACAACTTGGTGTAGCTGCCTGATAAACAACCAAATATGTATTGATACCAACAAATGATATGTGTCTTATCTTGTCTGTTTTTATAAATATGTAATTCTGCTGCAAGAAAATAAATTCCAGATCACACCTACATACAGTTTAGACTTGTATTGAAAACAAACATCTAGCACACAAAATTGATAATAGCCGCAGGACAGTGGGTTGTGTATTGCTGCCAACCTTCCAGACTCGCAATACATTTCCTTTTCCCTGGTGGTGAAGACATTTTCAAGTTAAAATGCTAAATGGTAATTCAAATCAATGTTGGTGGCACATGCATAGAGCAAAATTCCAGTTAGTCCACAGTAAAAGCATTTGTAAAACTACTCTTACATATATACTAAAATATGTACTACCAGGCCAACTGTACCAATCAGTTATAAGTTCCACTAAAATTGCAACCAGCAATCTCAACCGTTTTGGCATTTGTCGATATTATGACTAGCATTTAGTGAGAAATTGGTTATTTTATTAAAGATTTAAAATAATTGAGAATCAGGGAATTCATAATTTTGTGTTACATGAGGCAAGAATTGCTTAACAAGTCATGAAATTCATGCCAAAATCATGAGAAATGGCAACTAAGGGTTGCGTTATTCCACATGGGTTTACAAGTTGTCAAAGACAGGCTTTGAAGCGGAAATACATACATTGCCCCAAAAATACCTTCAGCCAATGGTAGCTAAACAGTCAGAAGAAATAGTCGTAAGCGTATCAAATGTACACCACTATACAGACAAAATTGGCTACAGACTTTTGCAGGTTTTGATGAAGAGGTGATATCAGCCTCTAATCCCAGTCAATATCATTTTAGGTGTAGTACTGATTTTTCAGCCTACTGTCCACAGGGATAGTCACTACAAATCTGGGTTCCTGTCACAAATCTAAAAAAAAAAAAAAAGATTCCAGATCTTCACAGACCAGAAATTAAAACATCCCAGACCGTAAATATGTGACAGGTTTATTCCAAACTACTTGAAAATTTCAAAGAGATTAAAAAGGACATGATTTTGTCCATATGCTATAAACACAAAAGTGCAGTCACTTACCAGTTTCTAGAGTCAGCCTAAGGCCAATTTGACGCAAATAAGCCATGCACTCACAGAGTGATTTAACAAATATATCTAAAGACAGAAAGTAATTTTCAAGGGATAGAATTACATTTTATGTTTAGTAGCATATAAACCTTGTTTAAACATTTTCAAATGCCACACTCACATAGGGACCTTGCCAAAAATATCCTAAATGGGTCCTATGTTTGCTTAGGTCATTCCTGTTTACAATAACATAAATGTAAGACTTTATCAATATTTATTGTCATTTTTCACATTTCATACATTTCCCAGACCCACGGGGAAATATTCCCTCACTATTTCTGAAATATTTATATTTAAACTAATAAAAGATTGATATATTGCAATGTATACAAGAACTTCGAGGAAAAAAGCATTCTTTTTAAAAAGTCTAACATCACCGATATGTTCTCGAAAATACGTTACACAGACTAGTACTTGACGGCAAAAAAGCACAAGGGATTAAAATCCATCACAAAATGTATGGTTTTAAAAAAAATCCTATCTGAAAATGACCGTTGCTAATGGCTAGTGATGTTTTAGCGCCAACATAGTAACTCTATTTTCTTGGAAAACGTGTATGGAATATGACATCACTGCACAATAAATTCAAATTTAACATTTTCGTCCAGATGAGAAAAAAATGAATTATAAAATAACACAAATTAAAATACAACGTTCAAATGAAACTAAAAGTTTGAATTCAACCAGCGTGTGATACACAATTTTACATTGTTACAAAACACTTAATTCAACCAAATTCTTACAATACGTTTTTCTACATAGTTACAATTTTGTTCCATTTGTAAGACGCAAATCTTCGGGTTAATTATAAAAAAATAACATCTAACCAGTCATACAATTTCCATTTCGGTAGAAATTTTAAGCAAACTAGATCCATTTTCCCACGAGATCAACGAAATTATCACGAGTATGAAAATGAGGCAAAATGCTACTCCCGTCTCGAATAATGAAAAATTGTGCAATTTCCCAACGCGCAAATAATTTTTTTACTTCAATTTTTACGATGCTATTTATTCTTGTATGATGCAAACATATACACAGACAAACAATCTAACTGGGAAAACTCGATTTTGTGAGCTAAGAACATGAATTGTTGTTTAAAAAAAATTCTACCTCAAGTGTTGGAAAAATTAACAATGGCGGATATGGCCATACATTGTAGCAGCCTTGATCTTCAGGCCGCCAACTTGCGGAGTATTGTGCCGAGATCATTATTATTTTAAGTGAAACTTATCGCAAACTTCACCTTACCTGTTTTCTAATTTTTCATTTCAGCGATTTGTTCAGTTGAAACATGTAATAACTACTTACCTACAGTGCTTTTTTTCGCCGATCTCTCAAACAAGTTGGGAATAAAGCGTAAGTGACGCGCTAACTTTGAATACGCGGAAATAAACAAGGTGCGCGCTAGATTGATTGACCCAATCACTGTGCTCGTAAGAACATCTATTTCAACTGCATATATAATTAACCAATGGTATTTTAGATAACTTCCCATTGACCTGTTACGTGGCAAGACCTAATTTGAATCGTGTATATTTCATTGGCTTTGCATAATTTAGGATACCAAAAATAGGAAAACTTGTTTATATGCAGTCTAGGCGCGTGTATTGATTGCGTTAGAAGATGGCCATAGGGTTGCATAGCCATAGGGCTAGCAAGAAAAAGAAAAATAGCAAGAGTGAATACGTAAAAAAAAATATTTGATCTTGGGATTAATTGCTTTTCGTCACTGTTGGCATGGTGAAATAGTTGTTATTGTATACGCGAATCTCGCAGCAAAATAAGACCTTTTTTTAACATGTTCATGTACTGCAGATGGAAGAAGCGATATTGTTCGAGTTCGTTCCATACAACATCACGAATTCTTCCTTACTGGAACTCAGTAAATTTTCAGGTCTGTGTCATGAAATGTAAGTTAAAGTACCTGACTCGTTTCACACTTAGTATTTAAAACAAATTAGGTACTTTTATCTACATCTAATGACGCTGACCTGAAAATTTACCGAGTTATATTTTATAAACAGGAAAAATTCGCGATGCCGTATGGAATGAACTAGAATCGATTTTGAAATGTTGTTACTTCCCTACCCACTGCCTGATGATGTGATTACACATTTTTCATCACATTATTTTAGCAGCTCATCAAAAAAAAATAGAAAGTCGTATTATTTTCCAGACGTTTAATTTTTATTTTTTGCGTTTTGTGTCATTTCATTGAGTGAAAACAAGACAATCAAATCATAGATTATGTTGTAATTTTACAATAAAAACATTGATATAATCCTTTGGTATTCTTTTCTAATTCTATATTTTAGGTGACATATATATATATATATATATATATATATATATATATATATATATATATATATATATATATATATATATATATATATATATATATATATATATATATATATATAGTTTGTGTGTGTGTGTGTGTGTGTGTGTGTGTGTGTGTGTGTTCCTCTCTCCGTAAATTCGAACTCGAGTTATGGAACTGAAATTAGCCATTCGTACGTAGCTGAAAACACGTATGGTATACCGGTAATTAAATACCATATACATGTAATTACGGTCGCCTGGAATTCCTCGGACAGAAATTAAGGCATATAAGCAGTGCCGTATTAACCCATGGCAGGGCCCCTAGGCTTCGAGCTTCTTTGGGCCCCTCGACATCCACCCGCGAATTTCGCGCTCTTTTAGTTATTACAAACTTGCCAAAAATGATTTGAAAAGGTGGAATTTAGCAGCAGTCTGATTGTTATGGCATGGAGTATGAATTTTATAATGTGGAATTTTCAATTACGCAGCATTGCCACAGCTTGGCTAAAGGTTGCATGGGCCCCTGCTCTTGGTGGGCCCCTAGGCTTCAGCCTAGTCAGCCTTATGAATAATACGGCCCTGCATATAGGTTACTTTAAACAGTCACTAGTATACACCGGAACAGAAAATATTTTCCCGATGTTCCACAGGGAGATGCGCCAGGGAGATGCGCACAAATATGAACATTTCACTTGTTTATTATAATGGTACTTACAGACATTATTAGCAATAATATGCAGCAAAAAAGGAACTAAGTGTCTTTCCCAGAGACAGACAGACAACCCTGACTAGCCATGTATAAAAACCAGCCAACCTGAGATTCTTGGATTACGAGCACACACTTGATTCCGAGTAAATTTATGTATACATGAATTTACTCAGAATCAAGTACCTGTGATTACGAGTCTGTCGCCCAGCCATGTGCGCTCACACAACCATAAGCATATACGCGCGCGCGCACGCACACACACACACGCGCGCATTTATGTGTGAAATGCTTACAACGTTATTTTTTTTTCAAGATAGATCGGAGAGTGAATAAAAATAAAACAATTTGCAATATGCATTGGTTGTATAGGAAATCCTGAACAATTGGAATTCAATAAATATGAATGAGTAAATTCAGCGAGGAAACTTTCTTTATCGGCGGTCTGTCTTCTTTCTTCTTCTGATCACATAATATTGTACTTACTTTGTCTATTTTGACCCGCCGGTTAAGATACAGATGGGTCATATTTGGGTATGTTGTAACCCGTCTATTAAGCTACAAGTCCGACGTTTTAAAGTATACAGTTATTGTCAGTAGTTCAACTAAGCATTTCTATTCGTTAACCAAGATGCAAATATGACTTTTAAATATTTTGTGATAACTTTGCTTTTTCGCTAGATTGTACTGTAAGCCGTTTCATATACACAACTGCTAGTAATATTACTGGCTATAAGTTATGTAATGTAAACACTTCCAATAAGTACGAGCTACAACGAGTCTCCGTCGAAAGGGGGTTTCACGGTTACTAGCTCACCAGAGGGCGTATCGGTGCAGCTCACTTCCGGATAGTTCAATAATTAAAGATGGCAGAGTTTGAGTTTGTTTATTTGCTTTTTACCACTGACCATTCTTCGACTTAATGAATTACCTATGAAGACTCGTCCAAGCGCCACCATTAACAAATTAAAAATGCATTAAACAATCGGGATAATCATGTTCCCATACCTATTTATTGCGGTAGATGGAAATTACAAATTCTTTGTGTTCGACTAATTGCAGTTCTCAATAATTGGATCACGTCTTTGCAGACATGAATGTAAACAATACATTTTTTTCTCTAGCGTTTATGACAGAACTTCGCAACATCGCATGGAACGGTTACAGTCACCAACACCGTACGGTAATTGAACTTTAAAAACATTCTTATTTGGTGATACAAAGCTTCCGTATGAATTAAGAATTCTTAATTTTATTGCCATTCACAATTTATTAAATAGTCCAAAAAAATTGATTTGAGTAAATATATTAAAAAAGCACATGGACAACGGGTTATGAACCAGAAAACAGCAATTCCCATTTTTAGCCAAAATAATTTGCAACCACTTATGTGTAAGGATAAATTAGAAAGATTTAGATATACAAAAGAAAAAAAAAACAAAGAACGAAAACAACATTTAGAAAATGCTGTTGTATAAAGGGCAGAAAACAACGTTCGCTCTAATATTTTTCCTGTGTACACGGAATTTTGAAACTGCTGCGCTGCATATGTATTTGCTACTAAAACTTGTGTGCGCAATTTTGAAACTGCTGCGCGGCATTTTCTAATGAGCTGTGCGGCATTTTCTAATGAACTGCGCAGCCGCGTACCTTAGAAGGAACTTTGTTAGACACCACTTTTGTGCAAAGTCAATCAAAACTTTCCAAAAATATACACATTAAATTGAGAGAGAAGAATTGTGCACTGATACTAATAAAATAGAAAAAGAAATAAGCAATGGGAATATGTACTTGAATAAGTACATTCGAAAGTAGACGACGCATTCAATAGGGGGTTTCACGGTTACTAGCTCACCAGAGGGCGTATCGGTGCTGCTCACTTCCGGATAGTTCAATAATTAGAGATGGCAGACGTAGATCAAGAAAATTTGACAAACCGCTGACATTTTGCAAACACGATCGATATCTCACTATCTTAAAATTAAATTCTATCAATATTTGATAAATTGTTGTTACATCTTTATTTTTTTCTCACTAACTTGCGCTGCAAACAGCTTTTAAATAAATGTTTTCTGCCCGTTTCAGATCTTCATTATCTTTCCATTACTACATTATGTACTAGTTTGTGTTATTTGATTGTGCAAAAGTGTATCGCTGCGTAAAAAGTTCTTGCAATTTATCTCGCTTGAAGAATGTTGAAAAGATGTTTATTTTTTTTTTTTTTACAGTTTTAATCATAGCAGTAAATTTATGTTGAACGACAACAAAAAAGTTCTAACTTTTTAAAGTTCTTTTATTATTGATTTAGACTGTTGCATTTCTATTAATGTTAATTATATTTTAAATGAAGTAATGAGTTTCTTTCAAAATGCACAAATGTCGTCCGTGCTTGAACGGACACGCGCTCGTACGAGTCTCCTTGATGATCATTCTAATTTTATTTCCTGGAACGGATGGAAATTTTAGAGTATATAATGTGGAGAAATATATGTTAGACCTACTATGCATGTAAAGGACATTTGTGGTTCTCACCTATCTGCCTGTCTTTCTGTATGTGTGTCTATCACATTTCATCTGGTGCATTGGTATCCTCGAATGAATGTGTTTGCATACGTATATTACATAAACGTACTTCAGGTGAAAAATGAGTATAATTTGATACTAAGAAAGAACGAGTGACCGATAGAAAAAAACAAAGATGAATATTTGTGAGTATTTATTTATTATTGACTTGTAGGGCATTTTCTTAGAAGCAGTGTCATTTTTTAAAATAATACTGTTTGCAATTTTACATCCGGTCACGTGGATCAATATTGAACCAAAGTAGTAGGACGAAATCTATGAAATAATTGTATTTTTAAAACTTACATCTTTAATGCAAGGAAAGTTAAACAGAATTAAGCTAACTTTAATAAGGCTGTTCTAAATGAATTTGCAGGTGTCAATCTGAAATCTTGTTAAAGACCCTAGCAGATTTGAAAGTTATTGCATGTACCGTCCGATACTTGATGTTCAAAATTCTAAACAAAAATGAAACAAGATAAAACATCATTAATCTGAAAATTGTATAATTTGTACACCCAAATATTAAACAATATTCCATCAGCATTAATTACACTCCCTTATCGATAGCTAATGTAATTATTGCTTTGTCAAATTGATCTGAATACAATAATATACTGTTCCATTTTTAAAATTTAAAAAAAAATAACAACAACGTTTCTGATTTAAAATATTTAGCATTACATATCAGCTGCTGGATTGAATTCGTATTATAATTTTCTTATCGAACTTGTGTAATAACGTTCTTAACTCGTGTTATAAACGAAATATTAGCCTTGCGAAAGTAACTGAGAAAGAAGGATATATCAACATATCAAAAATGCAAATTATTGAGATTATTTTTCTTTAAAGTTATGTAGCCCAAAAGGTGCAAGAAATGTTTAAAATTGGAGAGCAAGGTGAAACGTTCCTACAAATGTGTCTGAAATTATGGATAGTGAATCTATATTATCAGGTATAATATAAATATGGACAGAGTATTTAATTAAATTAATTGACATTCTTAAAGTATGGAAAGTAAATATTTAATTATCTGATATAATGTAAGTATGGACACTGAATCTAATTATCTAATTTATGGTCTATAATTATTCTCCTAGTATGAACAAAATAAGTTTGACATATATAATTGATTCATTGGTTTTCCTTTGTTAACTTTATGTTTCGCTAATCAAGTGTAGAACAGTAAACTATCCGGAACTGGAGATTTTTTGTGGGCATGCGCATTGGAGCTAAGGGAGGTAATTTTAGGCGCTACGATCAGTAACTCCGTTGTAACCGTGAAACCCCCTATAAGGTATGTTCCTGTTGTGATTCCTTTATAAAGGTGTGTTTCCGTTATAAAGCTGCAAAATAAAGAATAAATTGTTCAGAGATCAATTGATGAAATGATGTAAAGGTGTGTTTGTGTGTGTGTGTGTGGGGGGGGGGATTTTTAACGTAGCTTTAAAAAAAATCGCTACGATGTCTGCAGTGAGGCAGTTTATAGTGATATCTAGCACTGGGGCATCATGCCGCAGACATGCAGCATGATGTCCCATCCAGTCACATCATAATGACACCAGGCCAACCAGTCCTAACACTAACCTCTTAATGCTGAGCGCCAAGCGAAGCAGCTGTTAGTACCATTTTTTAAAGTTTTTGGTATGACTCGGCCGGGGCTCGAACGTACGACGTCTCGCTTCCGAGGCGGACGCTCTAACCAGTAGGCCACCTTAACGGGCGCAACTGTCGTGGAACCAATGAAAATATCATTCCGGGAAATATTTTTTGTCTCCAGTAATTATTTGCTTGGTCTTAGGTTTACCTAGAACTGCATAAATTAAGTCCCTGCTTGGTGTCGTCAACAATCGTGCTAGTTGTTTTTTGTTGTTGTTGTTGTTGTTGTTGTTTTTTAATTTAGTTTTTGTTGATGTTGTTGTTTTGTTTTTGTTGCGTGGAGAATCGCATTTCTGGCAGAAACCAACTATTACCCATCAATTAATTTTTCCCGCTCAAATATAATTGTTGTTGGTCTAATCACTATTGCCTGACCAGTATTAAGTATTACACCAAATGTGACCGTCCTTTTGTCAATTATTACAAGTTTTAATATTCTATTTATAAACTTGCTATATCACAAGTTACACAGACCGCACTTTCTAAACTCCTGATAATAATGTAGCATCAAACACGTTGCAAGTTAACATCAGGATAGTTAACATAAAATGATGCCACATTATGACAACAGATGGCGCTGTGACACGCCACTATTTTACAAAACGATTACTCCCCTGACCCTAGCAACAAGAGGTTATACGATGTTACGGCATGTTTTAGCGTCTTATTTAACATATAATTCTTATTAAATTACCGCATTACGGTCAGCTGATTTCTTAGAGTATTAACATTCGGATGGGAGGTGGCTTGCATGACGCACAAACCAAAATAAATGTATCATATTGTACACAATTAGATGTGTTTTACAAAATGTTTTATTTCCGCTGACCCAGCGCCGGATTAAGCACCGTGGAGGCCCATAGGCAGTCAAACTTTTGGGGCCCCAGACCCACGGTCACGGTCTCATGGGGGCCCCTGATGGGGCTCATAAAAGTCGCGGGGCCCATAGGCAGTTGCCTACTCTGCCTAATGGGTAATCCGGGACTGCGCTGACCCTTTCCACCCCATTTCTGCTTTCTGTAGTAGTAATGACCTCATGGGTTTGAGGAAATTATCTTTCTTGTCTATAGCTTTAGAGAGAGAGAGAGAGAGAGAGAGAGAGAGAGAGAGAGAGAGAGAGATTACATAGATGAAGATTCTGTTTATTCTCTCATCCCTTTAAAATGAATTTTCAGTTTACAGTGGCATCTTATATATAAAGAAGTAAGGTACATATTAAAATTCTACAGAATGTTATATACGTATGACATGGCTGATTTTGCAATAGCCAGTAAGTATTGTGACTAGTTGTCTGACAAGTATCTCGTAACTATAATTTAATTTTAAAAGAACATTTTCATACATTTATGATATGCTTTAATCCACAGTTATCAAACTGGAAACATCATTATTTTATTAACTTAAATCATATTCATCCATATATGAGGTGATATTTTTAGTATAGATAAGATGACTGAGTGTATGGTACTTCACCGATAAGCATTTGGTGGCGATTATAACAATATGTGTAATATAAATAACATTGCTACAGGTAATTAGCTCATTTTGTTTTTATTAGTAATACTACAATACAGTACAGAACTTGCTTGATATATTTGGATAAGAAATTAAAAAAGATTAATACAATTTTTTAAAAATAGATCTTCCACATATGTGTTTGTTTCCTGTTAGAAGAGCAAAACCACCACCACCACCCCAATACATATAATGTTTTAAAACACTTTAAAAGTTTTTAAGCCTCTTCACAGCTCAGGCTGTTTTAGCAACCACCCCCATAAACATCTTCATTTATCTGTGGCTGATCAGTTTGGTGTCAGTAAGACTTATTACGGAATCTCGAAACATTTTGATTTGCCGAAAATTAAAAGTGATGTTTATAAGTAACATAGATCTTGTCAGAAGATATATAAGGCACATCATCTGCATTTGACCATTCGACAAGCCATTTAGCAGAAAAATTATATACTACTGTCGGTTCCTTACCTGATACCAAGTCAGGTAACCAATACTTGTTGACCACAATGCGTGCATCCCCAAGATTGTCAAAAGCTATTCTTTTTATGAAAATTTATGCAAAGACTGATCTAAAAGTTTAGGCAATGTTTTTTTTAATACTTGTTTGCCTTCCCAAATCTGTCCAGCAATTTTATTTGTGATTATTTTCAACAGCTTGTGCATGATTTAGACATCCAACAGTTCAGTTTTTGTGCATAAATCTTAAAAAGACAGTGATCAGTAAAATCCTGCATTGTATAATTATTGAGTACGATCAGGAGAGTCACCCCACCCCACCCCCGATTCTAATTATTCCCAAATGAAAGACCCCATGATGACCCTAAAACAACAAAAGACTGTCCCAAAACACTCTTAACTACCAAGGATGCATGTAGGCAATTAAATAGAATAAAAACCAATAAAAAGACTGATCACTAAAAGTCTAGCCTGTATAAGTATCAATAAAGATCAGTAGAGGTTTTTCTCTACATGCAGGAGGAAAGAACCCAAGACTGTCCCAAAACACACTCATCGACCCAGGATACATGTATACAATTACAATAACTTAATGAAATATGGATTTTGTGCATTCTCTCTCTCTCTCTCTCTCTCTCTCTCTCTCTCTCTCTCTCTCTCTCTCTCTCAGATAATTCACTAAACTACTTTTATATTGCAATGAGCACGATACTTTACAAGATGGAATCATGCGTCACTACATTCATATTTCAGAAATTCTGTTAAATTTTTTTGTTTTTGTTTTTACAAATCTTTAATGTGACAAAGAGCAGCTAAATAATTAGAACTTAATGCTATTCTTAAACCAATTTATTATTATTATTATTTTTATTATTATTATTATTATTATTATTATTATTATTATTATTATTATTATTATTATTATTATTATTATTATTATGGTAAAATAAAAATCTCCTGTAACATGTATTTTGTCTCTAATTATTTCCACTTTTAGAGACACAAATTATTAAAGATACAAACCGGTGTTAAGGCTGTTTTTGTTTTAAAGAAAAGACATTCAAAGTTTTAAGGTTGAGGTTCGGTACATTAACAATGCAAATTAAGTATTGAAAAATAATCATACACGATATCTAATATTTTTAATCTCAAGTAAACATTCTTATCACGATATGAATACGATTTTTCACAATTTGATTATTTCTGCTTTTGCGACATAATATTTTGTAGAATGAAGATTTCGATAAGAATAAGAAAACCTTTAGGAATTCTTAATTTCTTCTTAATATATTTTACCTATGAACTTTGTATGTGCTATTGGTTTTGCTATGAAGTATATTATATTCGCCTGAGCTATATTTGATCTAATTTATATTTAATTTGATTTAATTTAATTGTTTTGTGTTAGTTTTTAAAAAGATTATATTGCATACCATTGTAATTTAAGTTTCTTCACTGGATTTGATATTTTCCAGAAATGTCATCAACTACAAATACACCTAAAAAGAACATTTAGCGGCAATTCAGGAATTCTTTAGCAGACTCACTGATGCAAGTTTGAAAATTAATTTATCCAAAAATGAGTTCTGCCGTGCTAGTGTAACATTTGTAAGACATATCGTGGGACAAGTTAAACGTATATATGCTAAGGTCAAGGCTATCTCTGAATTTCATGTGCCTGGGATTGAAAAAGCAACTGATGCGATATTAGGTATAGTTGGATACTATCGGATACTATCGGAAATTTTGTTTCAATTTTTCCATGGTTGTGGAACCCCTGACAGATTTATTGAGCAAGAAAAACAAGTTTCTTTGGGCTGAAAAATGTCAGGAGCCTTTTGATAAGTTGAAAGCCATACTTAAATGCGCGCTAGTTCTTACCGCTCCAAATTTCAGCTAATCATTTAAACTGTCTGTTGATGCTGGGATTGGGGTAGTATTGATTCAACAAGACGAAAATGATGGTGATCATCCGGTGTGCTCTTTATTCTAAGAAATTACACAAGCACCAAAGAAATTATTCAACAGTCAAAACGGAATGTTTGGTTTCGATATCGGCATTACAACATTTTAAAGTTTACATTAGTTCAGCTCCTTCTTCGATTATCGTGTTTAGTGACCACACATCCCTTACTTTCATCGGCAAGATGAAAATTAAAACTATAGATTATTAAGTGGAGTTTGTGTTGTTATCGTACACATCAAGGGAAAAAATAATTTAATATTAAATGCACTTTCCCTAAATGTATTATTATTTCATGAACACTTTGCATAATTCATAAGAGTCTTCTTTTTAAAATTATAAATAAAACCTTATGTATAATTAATTTATGATAAAAAGAAAGCTTTATGACATAAATCTTTCTTTTTTATGGTGGAAGTGTTATGTACATTTGATTTAAATTACATTTGATTTAATTTAATTGTTTGATTGTTAGTTTTACATTTATTTTATTCCATTGTATGCTATTGTAATGTAATTCTATTAACTGGATATGATATTTTCAAGAAATTCAGTTCAGTTTTTCGTAAACCTAATATTAGAAACTTTGTATTCAATGCTGACCTAGTTCCTGACCTTGATTCGTGAGTTAAAGTAAACAATCTTTTTGATGCTTTTTTATTCTTTCGTAGAGTAATTTCATAAAGTAAAATCGATGCCGTACTTGAAGTACTTGACAAATAACATGTGGCAATTATTGCGTATATATATATATATATATATATATATATATATATATATATATATATATATATATATATATATATATATATATATATATATATATATATATATATATATATATATGTGTGTGTGTGTGTGTGTGTGTGTGTGTGTGTGTGTGTGCACAGATGAATGGATGACTGAAAAAATCATGTTAGAAATTGAAGAATATGAAAATAATATAGGTTATATATGAGTATACGTATTTGGTTTGTACTCTCTGCCTCTCAATCTAAAACTTCTTAAACATTTATACTAAGTATAGTTTAATCTGGTACTTTTGATCCACTATAACGAATCGTATTTTTTTTTGTCTCGCATAAATCGTTAGCAGTGAGTCCAAGACTCCCAACATTGGTGGTACTTTATTTTGTCTGGTGCAATAAAGCCTCCCAACAGTCCACCCCCCTCCCAAAAAAAAAAAAAGAAAATATAATTTTTCAGAATTTAAAATAAAAAAGTTTTAAGCAAGTTATCTGACCCAGCAAAAAAGGTTAACCCGAAGTTTTCTCCTTTCTTCATCAAATGTACTATTTACAACTTTCACAAAATAGATTACGAGAAACACACACACAAACATACACACACACACACACACACACACACACACACACACACACACATGTGCGCACGCGAAAGAAGTGGAAAGAAAGGTGGAACTGCTAAAGTAGTTAGTCTTGGGTTAATATTGGAAATGTAAAAAGTTAACTAGAGAACAGAAAGTATTGATGTATTTGATATACTGTGAATTAGCCAGAGTTCACCAGTGTACAACTGTTATTTACAATTTCTTCTCAAAAACCACTTTACGAAAGAAAGTGTGCATGACTTTACAGGAAGCATTCTGACAACAAAGCCTCTCAAATTCTTTTAAATGAGACAGATACGTCATTGCATATGACCGTCTATAAAGGAAAAATTGTTTGTGCAATCTCTTATAATAAAACAGTACGTCCTACTTAACTGAACCATACTTAAAGGATAGCAGCGTTTCAAGAGCCAATCCGCCACCAGATAGGGCCACCGCCTTGAAAGAATAAGAAACTTCAAACTTCTCATAAATCGCTCCACCGAGCCGGAGGTCATGGGTTCGAACTGGCGCTCAATATTAAGAGGTTAGTGTTAGGACTGGTCGGCATGGTGTCAGGATAATGTGACTCGATGGGACATCATGCTACATGTCTGCGGCATGATGACCCAGTTCTAGACATCACTATAAACTGAAAAGTTGTTAAAGCTACGTTAAAAAATCGTAGTCTCTCTCTTTCTCTCTCTCTCTCTCTCTCTCTCTCTCTCTCTCTCTCTCTCACACACACACACACACACACACACACACACACACACACACACACACAAAGAATCCTGCTAGAGGGCTTTCAAACTTTCGCAGGTAATGCGGTTCAGCCATAAAATATAGCCACCATTATTGATAATGTAAAACAACTAAACCACCACAACAACAAAAACAAATATTTTATTAGAAAACAAACAACGCCCATCATCAAAACTGTGACCTTCTTTAGACACAAAACATCCAGGCATGAAGGCCTTTTGCATTTGTACAAATGATATCAACAATGACCGCCGTTACTGACGATGGACATAACTTTCACCGACCCTCCAAAATTGATCCGTAGAATTGTACTAACGTTGACCGAAATCTTTCTGGCTCTAAGGTCTTTCAAATTATAAAAATAAATGACGCCTATTCGCTTTTAAATATGACCACCATTACTAAAAAATACCAAATTTTTTAATGACTTTTCCAAACTAGCCCAACATAATTTGACCAAATTGACAGAAGCACTTAGAACTGAAGGCTTCTAATTTTTTTTACAGTTGGTGGCAAGTTGACACTAAACATGAATGCTGATACTAAAATTAGACAAAAAACTTTAATATCTTATTCTGAAAGAAAATCAACGATTAACATAATTTGACAACATCTGACAGAAAGTGCCATTGATTTAAATTTTTACAGTTTATGTAGATCATTCAGATCCGTCATCCGAGTTGGTCGCCGTTACTAAAGAAAAGCTTATTTATACAGCGTTATCTTAAAACAAAAGGTTTAACATATGTTGAGCAACTTTGACAGAAAGCTTCCTGGCATTGCTGCGTTTCAACAGTTGACAAGTGACTCTGATGTGAATGAAGACCCAAAACTCAACATTGAAAATAAATTTATTTATTTATAGGAATCAACAGAGTTGGAAATTTCGACAGTAAACACCCTACTGACCCAGACTATTAGAGAGATGTCAACAAGTGAGAGATCTCAGGCCCACTTGTGCCTCATGGATTCACGGCACATTTTGGTAGGATTTAGTGGTTCGCATTACACGTTATGGATCGGCGTTAAAACTCGTTCACTCAAAATCCTATCCAAACGTTTTGGTGAAATGAACGACCACTGTCCGAAGAAGTATAACCGGATGGGACATAAAATATTTTTTAAGTAAACATTTCATATACATGTATATAAATAAAATACAAAAACGCTTGTGCCTTTATATTCATACTATTTTCACCTACCTTTATATTTAATTTAAATTCCCAAGATGGGTGTGTTGATGAGAGATTGCTATCATTTTTTACTCATTTTTTATATAATGACGCCTAAGTACATGAGGGGAAAACCATCTTCTCCCTATATAATATATTTATTTGGCAATATACCTAAGACGACCTATATTCCTCTCGAATTTTATTTAGTCAAGCCACGAAAAAATACCTAAATCTGGGACAAGTGTAAATGGGTCACTCATTCCAGTCTCCAAGTCAGATTTGTAACAAATATCTACATGCAGAAGAAAGTAGCATTATTATCCCGTATTATTATCAGTTTTATCCCGTATTATTATCAGTAGCATTATTATCCCGTACCATTATCAGTAGCATTATTGCAATTATCCGTATCATACTGTCGAAAAATAAGTCTATTTGCTGAACTCTTGGCGTAATTTTTCTATGTTCGCTTGTACCCAGTCACTGAAGGTCTTCATTTTGGGATTGTAATTTTGTTTTGTGTACTGTACATTATATCGCTGGTCCACACGTAGGAAGAAGTCAAACATGTTGGCAAAGTCTTTGGCCCAAGGGTATGGTAAACTGCGGTATTCAGTAAGTGTGATCTGAAATAATAATAATAATAATAATAATAATAATAATAATAATAATAATCTCGTAGAGCGTACCACGTTCTCCTTATAAAACTGAAACATGAGATTAAATATATCATAAAGAATTTTATAGGAAAATATTTATCTGCAAATCATTTATTGTTTCAAAAACCATGAGAGAAAACATTAAAATTATTTCAGTTTCAGTAAAGTAACCATCTCGCCAGTAACGACGATGAGAGAACGTACATTGTACATAACGGGGAAGACGGTACGTTCACTATACGCAATGAGGAAGGCGGTGTGTACACTGTACATCACGAGAAAGATAGTACGTACATCGAATATAAGGAGGAAGAAGTACGTACACGGTACATAAACATGAAGTACGTACACTGTACATAAAGATAAAGATAATACGTACACTGCATATAAAGAGGAAGACAGTAATACAATGTACATGAAAAAGTACGTACACTGTACACAATCGAGAAGATATTGCAATAAATTTTCTGTCAAATTTCAAAAGTTGACACATTTTTATGCCGTTGAAATTATTTGAACTCGGTTAAAATTCGCCTTTTTAAAAGTGAAAACATTCAGCCCGTGTAAAGAATTATATAACGTGCATGTCGGATAATGGAAGGATGTTTTGCTAACTTACTAGTATAACTATATTTTTAAAACGAAATTTCTTCCCTTTAGAAAATATCTTTGTAATTGACGCGAGATGTTTACGCATTTTGTGCAAAGTTCTTAAACATTGGAGGAGAAAATGTTGAAGTTAAAATAGTTTAATTTGTGTGATTTTATTTGTGTCTGATCACTTGGCAGACTTGTACATTCATGCAGAGATGTCTCATTAGACTAATTAGCGGGACATTGTAATTATTATATAAATAGGTAGTGACTTTCTATGCAAACGCAATAAGTAAGACGATCCAGTAAATGTTATACTTACTGGACATTTTCAAGCACTTATTGGTTGCTACGCAGGGTATGAACGGGTATTTTTGGCACCCTATGCGAACTATGACCCCCATAGAGGAAATAAATATTCACTTCCGTTTAATTTACCGCCCTTTAGATGGTGCTCTAGTTTCTTATTTTGCAGTTTATTAAATTTTAAAAAGAATTTACCAGGTTTTCATCACAAGGTTTACCGGCTATTTGAGCTTGTATATATTATGTATTGTTAGAAGAACTTTTAGTTCTCTTTATTTTGATGTTGTTGTTGTTGTTGGGTTTAACGCCAGTTTTCAGCACAAGATAGGCTATACATGGCGGCCAGTATTAATAGTGGAGAAAGAACTCGGGGAAAACCTCAGAAAGAATCACCGACCCACGAGAAGCTACTGGCAAGCTTTCTCACATACCCACATTGGCCGAATCCGAGACTAGAACCCACGCAGACAGTGGTGAGATGGCAGTGATCCGTTTTGGGTTATTGAGTATACAGCTTGGTCTTACATCAGATGTGTACTTATTAAAATAACTGCTACTTCCGCTTGTTCAGTTTCACTCTCTGGACTTCAAAGTTAAATTGTTAATAAAAGAGCCAATACTTTGTTTTACATTTTATATATTTGTTAATTTAATTAATGTACTTTCAGAAACAGGTACTGTCTATCAGGGCAATTTGTTTTTTACCTATTTTAATAACTGCTCGAGATAGTGTATTTTAAACTTATTGAGGCTCTATTTTGGAGCACATGGAAGCAATCATTTTGGTTAGTTGTATGCTTAAATCATGTACAATTTCCCTAATTACAATATCCAACAAAAGTTCAGCCAAAGTACGTGAACGTAACAAAGAGGTATGCCAACATTCTCTCCACTGCATGTTGCAAATGCAAACAATTTCACCTTACACTTGTCACTCTCTCAGAAGGTCGTAATATGTAGAGCGCCCCCATTAGCGCGGTGCCCCAGGCAAAAGCCCTGTTTCTAGGTAATATTTCGTCACAGCAGACATATGACGCAACAATATGTAAAATCATAGACTATCCATATTTTGTTGTATCATATATTTAAGAGTGAAATAAACAATCATATTGGCGAGATAGTTTTCTTCATTTCCCATCGTGCCATGTGATACATGACTGTATGTGTGTCTACACAAGTTGTGACTGCAGCAACAAAAACGTGGGTATGAATAAATAAATAGGAACTGAACTACATTTCAGGCTGGAACATTATTTTTTCCTGAAGAAATCGAATCGAGCCCCCCCCCCCTCTCTCTCTCTCTCTCTCTCTCTCTCTCTCTCTCTCTCTCTCTCTCTCTCTCTCTCTCTCTCTCTGTACTGATATGTATATGAAAAGCCAATGCAATTGAGGCTAATTTACGAAAAGAGTGTCGTGGGGTGGAGTGCTGAAGAATGAGTTTATTCTTCGAAGTATATAATTAAAACAGACCAATTTCCTTCTGCAAAAATACCTGATATAGTTTATTTTGTAGCATAAAGAACGATACAATTTAACTCTTATTTAGAAAAAGATTGCTGTCGACATTTGTGTTTTATTGATGTGAAATAAACGTTGAAAATAGCGGTTTATTTTTTTCATTTGCAGTCAACACCTAATTTTGTGTTGTTGTTTGTTGCTTTTACCTGTCAGTTTGAATTGAAAACTAGGTGTATGTTTCGTTGTTTGTTACTAGAATTTCTACTGAATGGAGTGACAACGGAGTCGACCATTTTTAATGATGATGTTAACTATACTGGTGCAGACCAGTAAAATCACGTCACGTCATAATGTTTATTTATGTTCGATTCAGTCAAAAACCGTATGCAAATACAGTATATTTTGAATCATTTGTAATCCCTTTCAATGTATGAAACCAATTTAAATACAACCTAAAATTTATAAAATCTAGGTAAATAATAATATATTATTATTATTATTTCTGTTAAATATTATGATCTTGTCTAGTATTAATGGGGCTCCCAAAATGGCTCCATTGTACTTTGGTATGGCATACATATGCAACAGTACAAATACAGCGGTCTATGAAGATATATTGAATAGTGTGTTCTGGAATACAATATTAACGTGTTGTAATAACCTGATTTCAAATCTACGACGAAAATAATACATACCTGTCTGTCTTTGAAATTCATAGAGGCAAGGTGGCGAGACAAAGTTGCTGCCATTTCTTTTATGGTAATTTTGTCGCCGGCAACGCTCAGCGTCTTGTTCAAGAACTTCTCCTTGTTCTTGAACACAAGTTTGGCTATTTCTCCAATGTCTTCCACACAGACCATATCTAGAGGGGTAGTGCCCATTGGAATCGCTGTTTTGTCGTTGAAGAAAACAAATTAATTAAATTTCCATACATGAAATGGTGAAATCAATACTCAAAACGTGATACCATCAACAAAAAACCTACACTTCTATTTACGGTTTACACTAACACCAGTTAACTAGAATTCAAGACGGCAAAGATTATGTCAAGAGTTTCACCAGTTCATCTACAGGCTATACAGGTAGGTAGATGTTTTAGTATTTTTCTTAACCCCCCCCCCATATATATATATATATATATATATATATATATATATATATATATATATATATATATATATATATATATATATATATATATATACATACATACATACATACATACATACATACATACATACATACATACATACATATCAGTTTATCAATTTGCGTCTGAGGCAGTTGTAATTAGAGAGAGAGGAGAGAGAGAGAGAGAGAGAGAGAGAGAGAGAAAGAGAGAGAGAGAGTTACATACCTAGTCTGAAATTTTTTTGGTCAGAGTTTTCTCGGGTTTCAGGTAGTCGAATAAATTTTCATAGTAACACGGGACTAAAATGTAAGTCATTGGCAAATTTTCCTCCATAAAATATTCTTGAATTTGAGCCTTGGCAACTAAATGTCTTGCTGCTATGCCTATAATGTTCAACGTATTCAGCTGTGTTCCATACAAAACATGTTTTACGCCAGAGGCTGCACATGCTTTTGCAAAATTTCGTCCGATTTTTAACTCTTCCTCAATGCAATCTGCATTAGAAAAATCAGAATACGTCACTACAAAGCAGGCGTCTGCTCCAGTCAGTGTCTGTTTTATGCTTGTGACGTCATTGTAATTGCATGT
This sequence comes from Unio pictorum, assembly GCA_030141615.1. Lineage (NCBI taxonomy): Eukaryota > Metazoa > Mollusca > Bivalvia > Unionida > Unionidae > Unio > Unio pictorum. The sequence continues at coordinate 1,907,626 of JARLTB010000029.1, read as the reverse complement.
CAAAACTTCTGCACCACATGATAAAAGATTCTGTACTTTTTCACACTGAGAATCTCCTCTGGTAACCGCACGCACTTTGAAATTTGGATCAAGTGCTAGTGCACGCGCTACAGCTCCACCCTGGTGGCCAGTTGCACCAAAAACTGTCACAACCTTTGCCATCGGTATCTGTTAAAAAGTAGTGAAGTCTAGTAAACAATTGTAATGAACCAATATACATGTATTACGGATTTTCTTCCTAAAATGCATAATGTATTTAATACATATAATAAGGCAATATAGGTAACAATCAAACTAAAAACGAGTTTACACTGCATTTTACAGTTAAATTTTGTCCAGGCGCGTTTGGGACCTTAGCCAATTATTTGAAAATTGTATCTACCAAAGAATAAAATTTGTCAAATATGTTTATAACCAAAGACATGGGGCATAATATTTAATTTCTGCGGATTGTAGAGGGAATGGGGTTGATGTTCGCCATTTGAGTTCAAATATGGGCATGAAATCAATAACTGACTTGGATTTTCGTTTTATTTGTCTTCTAAAGTGGCAGCTGCACACTGGACAGGAGATGCTGCTTGGGGTTTCTGGACCAATATAGGACGTTTTTCAGTTCCGAGAATTAGGCTGATCACGCTTCTTCACTGCATCTGCAATTCTCTTCAGCTCATATTATGTAGATCCAGCATGGACAAGTCATTGCCAGGTGGGGTTATCATGTTTAAGATCTTCCCAAGACGCAGGGCGCATGTTAGAGCGTTTCAAAGATGGTTTGATGTAGCCTTGGAAGTGTTACTTCTGATCTCCCTCAGATATTTTGTTCCGTCTTCAATTCGCCATAGAAGATGACTGTAGACGTTCGTCTGTCATGGCCTGCCTATCTCATGTTTGGGTTCGTAAGCAGAGTGTGTGGATGCTTGGAATGAGTGACAACATGCAAAGTTCAGCGCCCGGGAACGTTTTCATTCACTTTATCATCATCAGTTTTCTCGTGCGGCCCAAGTAAAAATGGTCAGTTTGCTTGGCATGGCGTATATACATTGTCCACGTTTCACATGCATACAAAATGGTCGGCAGTATTCTGACTTTGTAGACCCTCCGTTTTGTTTGCAGACTGAATTATCAGCGCTTCTTCTATACATTTGCGACTAGTCTGGGGAAAAAAGACCATAGATCTGTGGCTCTTCTAGCGTTTGATTCGTTTTCGATGTGGACTGCACGTGACTGTGTACTACCGTTGTGAACTTGTCTGATGCCCTTGGTGACTGGACGTGGCTTAGGCTATTCGTGTTTGTTAACGATACCAGTGAGCATGCCATCATGGAGTCGCCGAACAAATACGACGAATTTCTCTGATAACTAAATAGTGCCATGATCTTCAGGAGGCCTCCACGACTGATGGTGTCAAACGCTTTTGTCACGTCGACGAATCTGGTTTACAGGATGGAGTTCTCGTCTTAGCATGTCTCTTGGAGCTGATTTCCTCAAACACTACGTCTGTGGACCTTCGTCCTTTCCTGAAGCCACGCTAACTTTTAGACAGAAGCCCTTGATTGACGTGATGCACAACGCTATTAAACAGAGGTCTGGCGATGATTCTAGGGGCTACTGAAAACAAGGAAATGCCCCGATGTGTGTCGTAGGATTGTTTGTAGTCTTTTTGCTTGCACGAATGGACTATGCGTGTATTCTTGTATTTCTGGGGTATAGTTCATTGAGTTCACATTAACTGGAAGAGATCTGTTGGTTTCTGCACCATGATGCTTTGCCATTTGTCAACATGTCGAGTGGTAGTTTTCAGTTTCAGTCAGTTTTGCATGATTAGCAATAAATACGTCGATTTCCATTTGGCGCGCAGGCGATCAGTTACCTCCTCATTCTACAGCAGTCAATCGGTTTTCTCTTCATTCTACAGCAGTCGATCGGTTTTCTCCTCATTTTACGGCAGTCGATCGGTTTTCTTCTCATTTTACGGCAGTCGATCAGGTTTCTCCTCTTTTGGAGCAGTATGTCCATTGCCTCCGCACTAAACCATGAGTGTTAAGGATGTTGATGAAATATTCTATCCATCTTTGCAATATCCTTTCTTTGTCAGTGAACAGCGTTGTGCCACCTTCACTTGGCATTGGAGATGTTTCCGTAGATTATCATCCGAGTAGAGGTGTAACTGTATATCGTTTTACCGTGGTATTTTCTTGTGGTATTGCCTACAACAGTACGTTTTCACTATTGGTACGTCGGAAAATTCCGTCAGTATGAATTAGTACGGGAATTCCAGAGGTATCTCGTTACGTCTTTAATATTAACAGTGTGTTTTCATGAATCATGACGATGTAGTTCAAAAACTTTGCAAAAGTAGTGTGAATTCTACAAATATATTCATATGTATAATCCTTGACACGTGTCATACCCACGCGGTCGGCAAACAAAATGTGGTGGAACATATTCAACATTCTGATTTGAAAATAACAACAGCAGCAATAAACAAAATCATATGCCATCTTTTACTTATTTACTAGCGTATGTGAATGCGTGAAGTGAATGTATCACGTTGCATGACTAAAATCGTGGCGCGCTTGTTTTATTTTTTGAAATTCACGTAATTTTTTTTCCCGCTAAATATTTTACGTTTATTGAGTAAATGTGATGTTTTTTGTTGGCCCTCTCTGGTAAACATTTGCCCTGATTTTGACATCTTATTCAACGTTTCTCTGCCTATTATATCAACAGCCTTTCAGTAATAGGACATAATATTTGTTTAAATAAGCTTTTCATGTCACCATCATGTATTTTACTGTTTCAGCTATTATGCAATAACCGTTCCTTTTTAGTTAGTTTTTAGAACGTTTACAACTGTTACCATACACTCAGCAAATTCCTCTACTATAATCTACTGGCTATTTATTTATGGGGGTGGGTGGTTCTATTGAGTTGAAATTTTAATTAAAAAAATCTTATATTTCAATATAATTTTTTTTTTCTCCAAACATCACAATGAATATAATATGGTGTTATTTATTTATATTTATCAGAACAAGATTTTTTAAAACAGCTATTGGCAACCATAAAATAAACCAATAGGGGTCATGTTCCTGGCCCAGATCATTGAACTCTTTGTCCTTAATATAATTGCGACATACTGTGGTACGTATGTACATTCAGAAATACCGCATACGCAACTGTCCGTGGTAGACAGCTTTTTTTTAATACTGATCTTTATAGAAGTTCTTTTTATCGTTCCTGTTTGCGTAGGGCTGAATCTCGATTGCTTTGTTACTCATCCGGGTTGTACAGTCTTAACGTTGTTGAATGAACCTTCCTAAGCGAATTCATCTAAGGCCTGTATGTTTTGGTTTTGTTTTCGTTCAGTACTCCCCGTTTTGCAGCATTGTTCTTCTCAAACCAATAATGATGTTTACCTATGGTGGAAATTAGGGGTTTTGGATGAAGATCAGAACACAGTCTTTGAAGTTTTCCTTGAGTTCGCATTAATTGTTTCTAACTGTCTTAATTTCGAGACATCGAACTTTGTGGGCTCTTTCTGCTTAGTGTAGCTATCCATTCCGGGTGAGGTTGTGATTTTAGCGTTGTGATTTTAGCGTTGCATAGGCTTGTCTTCAGTCTCAAGGAAATGTAATTAATCACATATACTTTAAAAAGTCTTTAATATAACCAAAATGAATGAGTACGAGAGATCTTAGAAGCCTTGAATTTATTTAGGATTAACTGGAAGAAGGTTTTCGTTTTTAAATGCAAAAGGTTAAAAAGGAAAATGATGCCTTTTTTTCTATGAAACTAAGATAACGTTTAGCAAATACAAATACCAATGGTAACTGTTGCACGACTCATGTTCTCAGATCTCTTTCATTGCAAAGCTGGAATTCATGTTCCAAGAATTAATCATTCTTTAACCTCTTTCAATACAAAGCTATAATTTATGTTCCAAGGATTAATTATTCTCTAATCTCTTTCATTACAAAGCTGGAATTTATGTTACAAGGATTAATTATTCTCTAATCTCTTTCATTACAAAGCTGAAATTCATGTTCCAAGAATTAATCATTCGTAAATCTAGTTCATTACAAAGCTGGAATTCATGTTCCAAGGATTACTGATTATCTAATCTCTTTCATTACAAAGCTGGAATTCATGTTCCAAGGATTAATCATTCTCAAATTTCTTTCATTACAACATACAACACTGGAATTTTCGTTCCAAGGATTAATCATTATCTGATCTCTTCTATTACAAAGCTGGAATTCATGTTCCAAGAATTAATTAATATCTAATTTCTTTCATTATAAAGCTAGAATTCATTTTCTAAGGATTAATCATTCTCTAATCTCTTTCATTACAAAGCTGGAATTCTTGTTAATAGGATAAATCGTTCTCTAATCTTTTTTAGTACAAGACTGGAATTCAAATTCCAAGGATTAATCATTTTCTCTTGACTGTAACAGATCAATTGTAGCATTTACACTATTATTGTAGTCCCATCTGAACAACACAAAATTCGGATATTGCAGTCAGGACACACACACACACACACACACACACACACACACACACACACACACACACATCTGCCAGTACCCGGTACTCATTTACATACTGTATTAGTTTATTTGTAACTTCTTCCACATTGACAGCTTTAGAAAATAGCAAGAGTTTTGTATGTATGTACTGTTTACATATTCGCAATTAATAATAATAATAATAATAATAATAATAATAATAATAATAATAATAATAATAATACTTATCATAATGATCGATAGTTTTCTCGAGATGTCGCGTTTCAAGTTACAATGAGATCGAGACTCCCTGCTCCAGTTTAATGTCAAAATTTAGCCCAGGACGTCAGTCCGTGTAAGTGGTTTTAATCAAATGATATATTTAATTTCTTTCATCGATATTGTTGTTGTAAAGTATTTTATAAAACATTCACTATCCAATAAGCTTTCAATGGTAACAGAAGCATGATAGGACTTTGAACAAATTCATACCTGACTGGCCAATTTTACATTGAACACATTGAAATACAGGTAGCACTAACTGATTTCCTGCTTGCAAAATTTATCTCTGAAGAGGCGATGTAAACATGATACAGGTGTTAATTGCCATATAAGGATATACAGATGCTATCGAACATAGCCTTGATCCCTGAGATAAAGAGTGAACAAAACATACCTGTGTTAAATAATGTCCGGATACTGACGAACCGTTTCACACCTGAAGCATAGGAACAATACACAGGTACCCTGTTCTCGCCACAAGCGTGCATAGCAACCGTCAAGTGCGCATGTCGACTTTGGGTGTGCATGATAAACATTTAAATTCACCTGTATTGTTGCCTTGCCATTGATTGAATTATCGGCCGCTTCAATAGCGTTAACATTATCAGGTGTAACGTAGCTAAAAGGTTATAGTGTTACCGTATGTATAGTGTTACGAGAAATACAACAACTGAACTGTGTCGAGTTCGTCTGTCATCGTCCACGTATTCTTAATAGAATTCTACGAGGGGAGGGGGCGGACAAGTTTGATATTAATCTAGCGCAAACTTAAAAATGTATTAAAACGACGAAAATCTCTCTTTTTGAGAAAATGCGATTACACTAGATGTACATGTATTACACCTTAAGTAAAATGTCTTAAAATTATCTAATATATGGAACAGACGGTAATCAGAAAAAGTAATTTACATTTTTGTGTAGTTTATCAACAGTTGGCGCATTGGGGTTAGGGGTTAGGTAGAGTGAAAGTGACAATTACTTACAGGCGTCACGTGAACGGGGTGAGGCACCATTGGAAACGTTTGGTTTCTTTACAGCTGATAATTTGTAGTAGTTTTCCCCATCACTTTAGTGAAGCTGGGACAATTTCACACGCAACTTATATTTTGGAGGTGGAGGAAGGACGGTTGGCACCGACAGAAAGGCTGTAGCAAGGTGTGAGCGCCACTAAGGAGCATTGCCAATATTCCCTCTGTAGGGGCGCCACTAAAGAACACTACACTCATATCCTAAGTAGCGACGCACTAAACAACATTGCCCTGGGCGCCTCAAAACACTTGCCCACCACTATCTAACAATGCGTCTGTATTCTTCTTTGGCATTTGTGTCAACACCAACGGCTTTAAAACACATTTATCTTCATGGAGCTTTTAAAAAAAATATTCTACGGAGATGTTATACAGCTACCTGCTATATATTTATGATATTGTATGGCAAAGAAATAAAGTCGAGTCCAAGGTTACATTGGCTAGACCCATCCCATGCCACTACTACTGGTCGGACTGGTGTCAGGGTAATGTGACTGGGTGGGACATCATGACACGTGTCTGCGGCATGATACTCCAGTGCTAGACATCATTATAAACTGCTACAATACAGACATCGTAGCGATATGAAAAATTGTTAAAGCTATGTTAAAAATCCAAGTCACACACAAGTAAAGCATTCCAAATGCCAATTAACCGTACACAGTCTAGGCTCTTACTACACCACTGAAAAATTCGATGTACTATATTTTACATTAAATATGTCCATTCCTTAAATATCCCCCTCCTCGAAAACAAAAAATGAATGAATGAATGAATGAATGAATGAATGAATGAATGAATTAACGAACAATCTGCCTGTGTCAGTATACTACAGCAACATGGTGTATATGATGCAAACATTTCACATATCTGCTTGATACAATAAAGAATACATATCATTTGACACGAGAGTTAACGGTAATTCCTAGGCACATTTAACTCTATATTATTTATTCAAGCTCACAAATAAAATTGCAGAGCAGGTATAAACAAACGTGGCCTCAACAGATGAATTCTATTTTTAAAGAGAAGCAAATGACAGGTAAGATAGAATTAAATACCTAAACATATTTACTTATATATGTATTTTTAAAAAAAACAAACAAACAACAGCAGAAAACAAGATCTGATTTAACATTATAAGAATAAGTTATCATCGCTTATATGTCAAGCGGTAAGACGCAAGAGACTCGCGTCGCTTATATATTGAAGTAGTAAGACGCAAGAAACTGACATCGCTTATATGTTGAAGTAGTAAGACACAAGAGACTCGGATCGCTTATATGTTAAGCGGTAAGAGACAAGAGACTCGTATCGCTTATATGTTGAAGTAGTAAGACGCAAGACACTGATATCGCTTATATGAATATGTTAAGCGGTAAGACACAAGAGAGTGACATTGCTTATAGGTTGAAGTAGTAAGATACAAGAGACTCGGATCGCTTATATGTTGAAGTAGTAAGATACAAGAGACTCACATCGCTTATATGTTAAGCGGTAAGACGCAAGAGACTCACATCGCTTATATGTTGAAGTAGTAAGATACAAGAGGCTAGGATCGTTTATATATCGAAGTAGTAAGAACCAAGAGATTCACGTGGCTTATACATAACTGAACTAGCAAAATACCATTCACTCGAGCAAAATTAGCTGTGCTCACACACACACACACATACACACACACACACACATAGAGGGTCTCTTGAGAAAAGATGATGGTATTATGACATATCTAATTTATAATCTCATGTCGGTTTCTTTTTTTTTATAGTTTCTTTACCCCAATGATCTGGAGTTGGATATTTTAAAAAAAAAGAAAACAAATTACGGCTATTTTCCTCAAAGCACGGTTATGCTTCAGTCATCGTGTAATTTTGGTACCTAATACTTTATTAAGCACAATTTTTAAATATTGCCTGACGGTACGATAACCATTGCTCTTACCATGTATTGCTCGACGGTACGATAACCATCGCTCTAACCATGATATTGCCTAACGGTACGATAACCATTGCTCTAACCATGATATTGCCTGACGGTACGATAACCATCACTCTAACCATGATATTGCCTAACGGTACGATAACCATTGCTCTAACCATGATATTGCCTAACGGTACGATAACCATTGCTCTAACCATGATATTGCCTAACGGTACGATAACCATCGCTCTAACCATGATATTGTCTGACGACACGATAACCATTGCTCTAACCATGATATTGCTTGATGGTACGATAACCATTGCTCTAACCATGATATTGCCTCACGACACGGTAATCTTACCACTTTATTTGATCTATTGCTTCACGGCACGGTTATTTTACCACTTATTTTATCTATTGCCTGACGGAACGCTAACCATTGTTCTTCTTTGATCTGTTGCCTGACGGCACGGTAGCGATTCTTTCCTTTCATATATTGCCTGACAGCAACGGTACTATATTGCACTTCCTTTGATATATTGCCTAACGAGATGGTAGCCATTGTTCTACCCTTAAGCTGTTGCACGACGACACGTCAACCATTGCCCTTTTATTGACGACAGGGCTTGATGACCCAATAGCAACATCATTTGCATATGAAAGAGGAACGGATGCTATTTAGGAATTCAGCAAGGTTTTTGTTTATCTTCGTATGTTTGTGTTTGTTCCAGGTTACACTGACGCTTCGAAAATATTAGACTTTTACAGGTTTATTATCTTTATCGATTTGTTTAGTATCTTGATGATTGTCTTATTACAGTTTGTTAAATCCAGATGCGGCAAATCGTTTAGATGGATTGTCAATGAATAGCCCAAGAAATGATATTGTGATATATAGCAGGTCCTACATTTCACACGTGTGTAGGCGTAATTATAACCATTGAACTGTTGGGAAATCTTGTAAGAACCGTTGATGTTATTTCTAAGTATTTTTAGGACCCACCCCCACCCCACCCTAACTCTATTGTCCTGAGTACGTCCTGACATAGTTTGAAAGCTGTATATCTTAATACTGTCAGATCTAAAGATCATGCTTTGGGTTTAATACGGTTTCTCATGCTCAAGTGTTCATTTACATTACAAAGCCGTAGACAGCTTTGCAAATTGTCGCAGTGTGTATAATAAAAACTAACTTAGCTCTTGGCGAAGTCTTCTGTACACATATACTGACTTCCTTTATTTACTTGGCTTTTAATGCTGTCTTAGAAAGTACTTAAGAAAAATACTTGTGTGTGTGCTCAAACATTTGATTGAATGCAAGTGAAATCAAATCCATGCACCGTTATTTAGAGACCGACCATTTACAATCTGGGAAGTGTGTGTGTGTGTGTGAGAGAGAGAGAGAGAGAGAGAGAGAGAGAGAGAGAGAGAGAGAGAGAGAGAGAGAGAGAGAGAGAGAGAGAGAGAGAGAGAGAGAGAGAGAGAGAGAGTTGATGGGGGTGGAGGGTGGAGAAGGAGAATGGGGACTTGATTTTGTAAATCGAGCACCAACAATAACTTCAAAATATTTGTTCTCTGATTTGTAGAAGAAAGAAACTCAGTGTATCCCTTATATTAGTTGAAAAAAGGGAACGGAAGAACCATTTCCAAATGCAGCCTGATTATAAATATGATCGGGATAACCAGATGTATGAAATGTTCCGTTTGTTTCTCGTTCATTTTGGAGGGAAGGGGCTGTGACCACCACCCACCTGCCTGCAGAAGAAACAGAACCACTTCTGCCTGCCTATATTTAGATCCCGACTGCTTGCAATAAGACGAGCGGTATAAACAAATAAATGCATGATTAAAAATTTATATCGATTCATTCCTTTTTCAATGTGCACATCTAAACTCCTGAATTCTATGGAATCTAAATTTTCATTCCCCAGTCATTAATCTTTTAAGCTGTGTAAATCTGGCAATGTTTAAATACTCGTTCAGCTGTTTCTTTATCTAGCAAGGTACTTATCCCATAACGCTGTACGTAACGACACAATTGACACAAGTCTGGTAAAATTTGAATACCTAATTACCACTGGTGACCTAAATTTGGGTATACTATACGTTCCAAGTCTCGCTCCCTGTCTGTGATATATGTGATATTTTAGATCTAGCATGCCTAATAAGAGCACGTGCTTGAAGAATGGATGTAATCCTTCTAATGTTTATCTCAGTATTTAAAAATAAAAAAGCTAATGTATTAGTACCTTCAAAGTGTATATTGGAATTATTGATTTTTTTAAATACAAATAATTTTAGTTAGGCGCTGGGAATTCTGCAAGAGAAGTTTGGGTGATTTATTCTTGTGGTTTTTAAAAAAGTAAAAAACAAAAAACAAACCATCATATACAAGATGTCAAGATTTTGATGTGTATGAAATTGTAAGTAACTTACAAAGTTACAACGTGCTTAATTTACTCTCCTGTCTTCTAGTATTGATATCAAGTTTGTATACTCTGATGAAATCGATTTTGAACAAGTTTTGTTAAATGTTATTGACAACCGTTTAGATCATGCAAAGACCGGGAAAACTATAGAAAGCAATTTATTTCGCTACAATACAAAGAGAAGTTTTAAAAGACACAGTATTTTGACGTAAATCCTAAAGAATCATAAATTATCTTTCATAAATCCAAAACTAATGAATTTTCCAAATGAAGTAAAAGTCTCGAATATCATGATGTACCACAATGCTATAATCCTGAATGTCTTTGAATGAGTTTTCATTAATCCGAAAGTACCGTTTTAGGCCAAAACGTCAATGAGTACTTTAAAATTCCATTGAATAATTGAAATAAATAATTCCTCTCAAATTTTATCTGAACACAACTATAAACTCTGGTCAACGATTCCCAAACACTGATATTAAACAGGAATGAATGGTTGTGTATCAATCCTTAATATACATATTTCACTTGACCTATGTCACAGTAGAGTGTTTCGGAAAATTCAATTATTCTAATGGGAAATTGTACCAAATAGTAAACAAGCTAGCTTACAGAACCTTCTAATCCAGTAAACACGGTATGGCCTTGAAATTAAATCAAGTACACAACTTCTGAGAAGTATGACATAAATCAGATAGGCAAAATCCTCAATGACGGACAAACATTAAGCATGCAATATAGATATACATACTAGTAAACAAAATATAGAATAAGTCTCTTAGAACATTTTGTAATACAATGTACTGGGGCGAAGAAGTGTATAAAATAATAAGCTGCTTAAATTCCAACAAAATAGAAATTACTAGGTGGATTAAATCAATCGGGTAACCAATCTTTGTTGGCCATGTTACACATCTAAATAACAACACTTTACAAACAACGCTATTTTATGATCGTCTGAAGGAAGCTCCAGTAGTTCCGATCGAAAAGAAATTCAGCATGAAGCATGTACTTATCATAAGCAGTGCTGTCATAAACTGTGAAGAAATTGTTAAACTGCAAGGAATTGACATCGATTACCAACTGCAATTCAACTCACATGTAAAAACAAATATTTGTAGAAAAGCTTCAAGTCATCTATCTGTCTTGAAATGCATTGGTCAGAAGCTAACTATACTCAACAAACTGACAGTCATGCATATATTTATCCTATCCAATTCCCCATTCTGTCTCTTAGCCTGGCGTTTCTGCAGTGTTATGAACACTGTTGAATTTGAACTAATTCGAAAGCGTGCTCTGAGATTTGTTATTGATGCCTAAACAAGCAGTAACAATAAATTCTTACGTACAAGTGGCAACCTGCGGTGGCACGTCTTGCAAATCATATTTGTTTTGACCTCTTTATTGTTTTATTTTCTGTTATATGAAGAAGGACAATTAAAGACTGAAAATATCAGAGTTGTCGATTGCGTTAGTTCAAAAATTCAGTCTGTATATAAAAATTTGCTAGAAAACCTAGAGCTACTGAAACATGTTACCCTCATGAAGCCTAATTATTTTGTGGATCTACATTTATTCGCATGTATACCCCATCATATCACTTCATATGCTAACTCAGACATCAAACGATGATTGTCAGTACACAAACATAATGTGATTTCGCACTTCAAGCTTGAAACGTTATGTGATAAACACGACTATGACGTAAAAATAAGATAAATGTTATTTGACATGTTGAAGAATTTTAGGATGTTTGTATGAAAACACACGTGCCTTAGTATACTATTAAAATGCACCTGGGTTAGCTCATGGTGAAAGATTTAAGACATTAGGCGTTAAACTTTAATTGCTAGTTGAACGTAATGTAAGGTAACATGACATTACATACAAATGCTAATCATGAATGAATCCGACCAATAATTATTTCCCAATTAAATAATGTAAACATATTTTTTTATTTAAAAAATACAATTTATGAATTATATTGGTATACAAACAACATGGCTTCATTTCTTACGGTTATATTTATTTTGTCAGCCTTGAAAAATAGGTACTTCGAAGCATTTTGTTTTAGTCTAGTGCAACTAAACAGGATGAATAACTTGTCTGTACAAAATAACACAGACTTGTACCCCAAAGTCCATAGGACTTTGTCGGAATAACACAGACTCGTAGCCCAAAGTCCATAGGACTTTGTCGGAATAACACATCCTCGTATCCCAAAGTCCATACACTACTTTGTCAGAATAACAAAGCCTTGTCATAATTTATACTACCTAGATTGAAATCAATTAAATATATAATGAAAGAAAGCTGAATATATGTACAAGTCAATGGATTTATCTTAGAACAGTTAGTAATGTATTATTTTGCCAGAAGACTGGTTTTCTGGCTGTATAATATTTAACGGTAGGATACCTGATTTATATCTGGATGAAAAGATAGAGGATTCGACAAGACCACACCAAATTCATTCATTGATTACTAAATTATAAGAACCTCCATGGCAGGACACTGTGTCAACATTAACCCGCGGAACAAAACTTGGATGCACAAATGAAAAACAAATTAAACAGCTGCGAGCAAATATATTCCAGAAACCTGATAAATGTGATACTGGCTGCATACTTAAAGTAGATTTGGAGACACCAACAAATTAAAAATATCCAACACCAACAAATTTAAAATATCCAACACCAACAAATTAAAAATATCCAACACCAACAAATTAAAAATATCCAACACAGAGCTAAATACAAACATGAACCCAAAACGCAACAAATAAATTGAAGAAAGAATTATTCTACTTGAGGAACGATGCTGAATTTAGAAAACATCTATTGTCTCTTTAAAAGGCAACAACAAAAAAACAACAGATGAAATATATACAGCCGAAAATAAATTTTCAAATGCCAAAAGACCAACCATTTTCATTCGAAGAACGACGATTAACGATACCATTGTGCTGGTGAGTATGGACAGAAAAACAATCAAATTAATCAAACCGGTTGCTTTACAGTGCTTGAATTACCTACATAGTTTATGAAATAGTGATATTTAAAAAAAATATGGCGTGAAGATAATTTTACTTTGGAACGATAGATTCTACACATATTAATCCTTAGAGAGACTTTTTTTTTTTTTACCAGCACAGTAAGTTTTACTACATCAGTGCCTATCCCAAGCACACGAATAACGACCTTAAGTTTTACCACATCAATGCCAATCCCAATGACATGTCATCATCATCATCATCATCATCATCATCATCATCATCATCATCATCATCATCATCATCATCACCAGTCTCTTAACCTAGTGTGGTCGTAGAGGCACTGTGCTGCTGAACATCTGACCAGTTCCTTCCACTTGTCTCTATCATGTACCAATGAACGTGTCTCCACAAAACTTGTCCTAATCCATTATGTGATGTTGTCAGTCCACTTTTCTTTTTTCCACCTCTCCTTCTGCCACACTGGACACGGCCCTGCAGTACTGTTGTGGATAGACTGTTGGCTCTAGTGACATGGCCACACCATTTCAGCTTTCTCTATTTGAGGGTGGTGAGGAGGTCTTCATATTGGCCTACTTTGTGCATGTTGTGAGCAATTATTAGTGTTAGTAACAATAACAATATTGAAGGATTATCGTTATTATTCTTTTTGTACATTGTGCTATTTTACGTTATCATGATCATTTCGTGTATTCAGGGAAACCAATTACCATCTGGAACTGTTTTATTTACGGAGGATCAGAAATTCATTGTAGATCTTTTCTTTTTGTTGTTTACTTTTTATTTATGTTTTTTTAAACATTAATTGGGATTATTTTTTCTTACTCAGCACATGATATGCGAACAGAACCCATTATATACAGTGACAGTGGAAATTTAGCTGTTTTTAAGTACAAATCGAGTTAGTGCCCGTGTGCAGCTCTTTAGTCAGAAGGTACAATCAGCATTTACTTCCCAAAACACGTCGACCACTCTTTCGGTGAAGAAATTTGCCCAAATTGAAGATTGTTTCGGTATAAAACAAGATATATACTAAGCGTAAGATAGGGAAACTTTACAAGATGTAGTTCAGTATTATTGTCAGGTTGAATAATCAAATAAAGGTCAATAGGTATGAGTATTACAACTTGGTAGCCTCAGATTTCCTCGGTAATGTAATCCTACAAAGTGAGGCGTAACTCGCATAATAATAATAATGAGGACTTTGTACCATGAAATTAGAAAACATAAAAAATGTTTGATTAGGACTTTTAACGTAGCTTTAAAATAATTTCAGTCATCGCTACGACGCCTGCAGTGAGGCAGTTTGTAGTGATGTCTAGCACTAGGGCATCATGCGCCATGCAGCAGACATGTAGCATGATGTCCCACTCAGTCACATTATCCTGACACCAGGCCAATCAGTCCTAACACTAACCTGTTAATGCTGAGCGACAAGCGAGGCAGCTGTTAGTTCCATTTTTGTAAGTCGTTAGTATGACTCGACCAGGGCTAAAACCTACGACTTCTCGCTTCTGCGACGGACGCACTAACCACTATGCCACCTCACCGGGCACAATTGTCGTGGAACTAAAGAAAATACTTGGCAACCTATACCGACACTCTTCCACTAATTTATGTTTAATATACTTACTGTGCTGTTTTTATCCTGGTGGAATTAATATCTGACACTTGCAAACGGACACATTTTCTTGTTCAGTTGACATACATTTGAATTTGTTGAAATGTGACAGTAGTCGTGGTATGCCGAAGTATGTTCAAGTTGGTTTAAATCTTAAAATGTTTCTTGAACAAAATTAAACGTTGCTTGCTGTTCAAATACTTGATACTTTGATATTTTCGTTTCGTTAAAATAAAACGGCCTTGTTAAAACCTACTTCGGCATTCCTAAGCCACCATAGAATTGCAACCAATTGAAATGTGTCAAAGGAACATAAAAATGCATTCATTTGCTAGTGTCAGATTTTGAGTCGATCACAATCAAGACAACAAAGTAAGTATATCAAATGCTCTTAAATATGTGGATGAATGTTGATATTTATTGTCAAGTATGTGATAATCATACAAATTTCACCTCTTATTCTCCTGTCAGTAGAGTTCAAAACACACTACACAGCACTGCTCGTTAGGCAACAAGACCCTAATGCCCAAAACATAAATATCAGCGTCAGGTCTTACATGTAGGACTAGTCAGTATATATGTTGTAAAGCACATCTAAAAATTTGGCGCTTTACAATATCCTCATTATTATTATTATTATTATTATTATTATTCCATCAATGGCAGTTATTTAGCTCTTTTATACAGACATGATTTTTCTCCTTTTAAAAGCGGAATTCCGCTTTTCTCCTGACTTGAATCCGATTTTTCTTGATATAGTCCGTTTTTATTTTTAAAAAATGTCCAATCCATTTTTTTTCTTCCGGTTTTTAGTCATTCATTTCAGTGTCATTCTGCAAGAATCCTTGTAACATATTCGCTCCATATATTAGTTACCTCATGACTCTCATAAAGAGTATTCTGATTGGTCAAAAGTTTAAATTCATCCAATGAATCTTCGTGTAAAGGAAACTGATGGCAATGGAAAGAAGACGCGTGCTGTAGTTGTTGAGAGAGGCGATGAAATGAAAAGTTTAGAAAAAAGATTTTAAAAAACAGATGGGAATGGCTGGAACGAATTGTCAACGGAAATTGATTTGGTCAATTTATAAGAAAACTGAACGCTCGAGGACTGGCATTTTGTGCCCTGCAATATATACATTACAGAAGTCGTGGTTGAAAGAGTCTGGAACCAAACCTACAAATGAAGCTGCATACAGAAAAAAAATGAAGCCCTCTGTCAGAATATGTGCACTGCATGCCGCCAATACACACTGGAGCTTGAAAGGAAAAAGGCTCTAGTTGAGAATGAAAAGAAACAATTGCACATTGAGTCAGCAAAATCATTGATGACAAAACGGAAGACTAAAGAAATCTTAAAACCGCAAAAAGAGCTCAACTGGCATATCAACAGGTTGTGTTCAGTGGACAAAAAGACAAGTGAATATATAGGATTATTTGGGTGTTTTTTTTACATATTTGTTATGAAAAGATAGAAGTGTAATATGTTTGCATCAAAAAATGCCTAATTATTGACTCAATTACGATGTGAACACTGACATATACATGAAATGACTTAAGTACCAATAGTTTTGGAGAACAAATTTATGTGACAATAAATATTGTAAAATTATTCAAATTTTTTGCAAGTTTGTTAGTTTTTCAAATGATTATTTTGTTACATATGATATTATGGTCACAAGTTGCACCAGGAGCAGATTTTCATGTGTCTAAAATGCATTTTTTAGTCAGGGGTCTTTGACCCCAGGAACCCGCTGCCCATTAGAGACCCCATTGGGGGAGTATCCCCAAACCCCCCTTTTGCATTTTCAGTTGTTTTTTTTTACAGGTCAAAATCATGTCTGTTTATACTATCATCATCACCCACAACTCCATCTTCAAAGGGTTAGTCTTGTTGTTTCTTATTCGTATTATTATTGTTGATGTTAAAATTGTTATGCATGTTTCCATTTCACTCCAGACAGGATCTTCAAATTCCAGTATTTTTTCAGCAATGTAAGGGGGTTCGATGGATTATGTCCACGGTACAAAGTTTACTTAGTGAGTTCATGTATGTTTCCAAAGGAATGTAATGGGATCCCTTAAAGACCTAATACTGTTTCCTACCTTAAATATTTTCAGTATGTTTTATGTTTTATAATTTTATGGTGTTTTTTGTGTAGTCATTATATATACCAAAATAAATTAAAATCATGATTGGAACCTCGAACAACATGAAGCTATCTAAACACTTTCTTCAGTATTATTATATTTTTATTTGATTCGTTAAAGAAGTATACTTCAGCATAACCCAATTTGGGAATTCCTGACTTACATTGCGTTTGAGCCAATTGAAATGTGTTAGATCGAAACTTGGCGCTGCAGTTTAATACATTAGCCCCTGGAGGTTTATGCTGTTTTCGCATGAAATGCAAGTAGGAAACAGATTTTGGGGGCTATTTCGGAATATATCTTAATACATTGACTTCAAAGCAATTTTCCATTAGCCTAATGCCTAGTTGTGTTAGAAACATTGTTTTCCATTGGTTATTTTGCTCGCGCATGAGCAAAAGGGGGAAAACTTGGAATTTTTTGGTTGCTTAATGGACCTGTAATTTTTATATCAAGACCACTCTTTATTCCAAATGCCCAGTTTATCCCCCCACCTTTTTGTACAGGTTCACCTTGTCTGTGTGCTGTTCAGACAGGTCTGCTTACATATGAGGCCAAAAAGTGTAAAATCTGGACACAAAATCTAATTCCAACTACATGCAAAAACAGGTCCATAAAATCAGGTTTTTCCTTCTGTATTTTGTATTGCGAAAATGTCCAGATTATTTGGTATCATTGTATAGCTAAATCTGTCTACCTTTCTATAATACCACCCACTCTAGTGTATCTTACATGACCTTGATGCGACAGAGGTTGGAAGTAGGCTACTACCTCCTGCCCAATAAATGCAGTGCCAGGGTTTGTTAATGTGTTAACAAGGATTTGGGAAGTTTTTTGCAAATTGTCAAGGAATGGTTAAATTTGTATTTTATGTGCAATGTCAGTGCACAAGTGATTAAATATGCAAGGAATATTTAAATTTGGTGTCATCAAAATGCATCCATTAACACATTAACTCTTTGTGGATTTTTGTTGTTATTGCATGAAATGCAAGTAGGAAACGCATTTTGGGGCCATTTCTAAATTCATCCTAAAATATTGACTTCCAAGCGATTTCCGATTAGCCTAATGCCTAATTGTATTAGAAACATTGTTTTCCATTGGTTATTTTGCTTGAATCTGTTAGAATATTATATTACTGAGACTTTTGTAATTTAATTTTGTGAATTATTCTTGGATTATTTTCGGATTTGATTTGTAAAACTTAAGTTTCTTTTCTCCATTTTTACAATCTTTTTCCAGGGAAATAAATTATTTGTAAAATTTTACAAGGCTTATTCTTTTCACTTTTCTTTGTTACTGTTTATTACAGCCTAAACACGTAACAACACAATCATATCAAGTTCTGCCAATCAGATGCAAGATCAGTTCAGTAATATGCATAGATTCTGTTTAGAATCAAATGTATTCAAATACTAACAAAATTATCTTATATACAAAGTTCCCCAAAATTTGATCTATGGAACTACATTGTATGTGTAAGGTTGATTACATTTATGGATGACTGTCTCGGTGGACTGTCAGGAACTATGTGTACTGTATATTAGCCTTATGGGCTGTTTGGAAATATATTTACTGTACATTAACCTTATTGACATTATGGAACTGGGTAATGATCATGAGCCTTATGGACTGCATGGCATATGCTTTGTATGTAACTAGAAGTTTCAATTCGATTTTAAAACTAGGAGTCCAGGACTCATATTTTTGGGGTAAAAATAACAGTCCCTCCAGCAAATGTTGATGTCCCAATAAGCATATTGGGGATACTGAAGTGGCTTAATGTCCAGATGAAAAGAATCAGTGGTTTTCATCGAGTTTAATTTTCTAATTTATTTACATGACTGACATATAGCTCTTGTTTGACTGTTAGAATTCAACTGATGTTCGACAATTTAAGGAATAGCATTTTTTGAGGCATCACACGCTTTCTTGGCTCCGTCAGAACTATTAGTTATAGTAACTTTAGCACTCTTCTGAATCTCATTGCAACTTTCATCAGTTTGCAATTAAAACCCAAAATACTTGTCCATATTTTTATAATCTTCATCAATTTGCAGTTAAAACCCAAAATACTTATCCAAATTTTGCAACCAGCATGTTATCTAAGACTCACTGTGTATTGATTTAGAGGTCACACAGACAATTTATTCTGCTCAAATAGGAAACAATCACTGTGACAATATAAAATGCTAAATTTGTTTATTTGATGTACTCTTATAATGACCACATGTACATCTCTGGGTCTTTCTGCCTTGCAGAAACACTTGATCACACATATTTTGACGCAAATTATTTATTTGGATTGCAGAAAATCACTTGCACAGGAGTCCTCTATGCACGCAATAGCTGGGTGGCAAATTCAGTTACTTGCCAGTCCTGCATGGACCACCTGTTGAGTCTGAAAATGTGTTGATCAACTGGCTGTGCTGATGTTTACAATGAAACATTCAGTATCTGAAAAGTCCACAGAGTGTACATGTTGTCATTATAAGAGTACATCAAAAGAACATGACCCATTAGCTGGGCAGCAAGTTCAAAGACTTAGACTAGCTGCTAAGTGTTGGGAAAATATGAACAATATTGAACAACATTATCTTGTTCATTTCATAGTGTAGCCAAATAATGTATATGACCTCAAAATCAAGACATGTCAACACTTACAATAAATGCCATTTGCGAATTTGGACAAGTATTTTGAGATTGAAGGGCAAATTAGAAAAAATTATAACGAGATTCAAAAGAGTGCTAAAGCTGTTTGAATTGACAGTTTAGATGGAGTAGCTAAGTGTAAAAAAGTGTTATGCCAGGTTAGTGTTTGGAATAAGGCCTTTCCTTGAACTGAAATTATTATGTTTGACTCTTATGCATAAGCCAGTGTTAGTGGTGTATGGCTGTGGTGTAAAGAATTTTGAAAATTAAACTCAATGACAACTGCTGGTTCTTCTCATTGGGACATTTAACCACTTCAGGTATACTCAATATGCTAATGTGAGGAGACTGCAAATTTTGCTGGTGGGACTCCTTTTTTGATAAAAATAGGAGTCCTGGTTGTAAAATCCTAGAGACCTCTGCTCATTATAAATGGCACATTTTCCTTCTGCTCAACACAGCTAATATGGTTGGTCAATTAATCGACACATTTTCACACTCAGCAGGTGGTGAAGATGGACTGACTAGCCTTTGAATTTGCCACACGGCTATTCTGTGTATGGAGGACTCCTATATAAGTGATTTTCTGCATCCCAGATAAAACATTTGCATCCAAATATGCATAATTAAGCATTTCTGAAAGCTTTGGTAACCATTTATTGTTCATTAGCAATTTCAGTTATTAGTAAAATTTTGAAATTTGTAAGGGCTTGACAAAAATTAGAAAAGTAAATGTAGAAAGTATTTTCTTTATGTACATTGATTTATTCCGAATAGAGCTTGTGACTTAAGCACAGATTGAGTTAAATATGAAGATGGTGTGTTGCCACTCAAACCATACCAATGGTTCATGCATTAGGTGTGTTTTAAGATGTATACTGTCTATTCTCTACTTAATACTTCTTGTGTAAATATGAACCTTCAAACTTGTAAAGCATAATAATTTAATTGATACAATTTTATTTATAGGCATGGCAGTTTAGTGGTGTCAAGTCGAATAATAAGTGACACGCCATAGACACAGTGCTATGAAGCCATCCGGAATCCAGATCAATAAACCAGTTCTGGTTTTTCTCATAGGTACATATATTAATAATTACCAAATCAATTTACTTGACAGATATACAGGTGATTCTGCATGTTTTAAAGTTTGACCGGTGACACAGACATAAATGTTTCTAATTCTAAATGTACCTTATTGATTCAAGCCTGCCCTATTGATTCTGTCTATACTTTTTGGATTTTGTACACACCTTCTTGATTTTGTTCATACCTTCTTGATTTTGTACATACCATCTTGATTCTCAGTGTGCTTTATTAATTCTAAGTGCCTTGTTGATTCAAAGCGTGCCTTATTGATTCTGTCTATACCATATTGATTTTGTCTATTCCTTATTCTGTCCATAACTTACAGATTTTGTCTATATCTTATTGCTTCTGTCTGTACCTTATTATATCTATACTTTATTGATTCTGTCTATACCTTGTTATATCTGTATCATATTGATTTTGCCTATACCTTGTCCTGTCCAAAACTTACATATTTTGTCTATATCTTATTGCTTCTGTCTTTACCTTCTTATGTCTATACTGTATTGATTTTGTCTATACCATATTCTGTCCATGACCTACAGATTTTGTCAATATTATAATGATTCTAAGTGTGCCTTATTGATTCTGTCTTTACCTTATTATGTCTATACCTTATTGATTCTGTCTATACCTTATTGATTCTGTCTATACCTTATTGATTCTGTCTATACCTTATTATGTCTATACCTTATTGATTCTGTCTATACCTTATTATCACTATACCTTATTGATTCTGTCAATACCTTATTATGTCTATACCTTATGGATTTTGTCTATACCTTATTAATTTGTCCATACCTTATTCTGTCCATACTTTATCCTATCCATACCTTTTTGATTCCATGTACCGGTATACCTTATTGATCCAGACCATACCTTATTGATTCCATGTGTACCTTATCGATTGTGTCTATACTTTATTGGTTCCATGTGTATCTTATTTATTCTGTCTATGCCTTATTGATTACCAGAGTTACTAAATATTTTGGGAACTGATAAAATATTTTTTTTCCTGTCCCAGAATTTATGGTGAAACTTATTTTCATCAAGGTCATGTCCCAAGAAACAAAATCAATTTGTTTTGGATTTGGCCTCCCACCCCCATTTGTACATTGAAATAAAAAAGATTTAAAAAATGCTTATTTGATATTAAAATGAAAGAAACTGACCTTGTATTGTTATTATTTATCCCCTTTTTTCATCCCGTGTATTAAAGAATACAATATATTCACAAACTAATTATATGTAGTAGGTACCCATACTGTACCATGTATTGCTTTTGTCCGATAACATTATATCATGTATTGCTTATGTCCGATAACATTGTATCATGTATTGTTTATGTCCGATAACATTGTATCATGTATTGCTTATGTCCGATAACATACAATACATTGTTCATTGAAATGAACATTTAGAAACAAATTATGCTTGGTTGTAGTCAGAGGATTGAAAACTGGATCCAACAAAATCGCAAACTAGAGGGAAATAGTCAACTGATTTCTTGAAGACTATTGCCATTTATGCATGATAGTGTAATATGAAAAACCCCAAGATTGAATTATATCCAGGTCAATTATATGACTATCTAGCATTGGTTACAAACAGTATTATTTAAACAAGTTATTGCTGTATATACTATTTACCTACAGACATCAATGCCCATTTGTATTAATTAGAACTGCAGCTACCAAGCAAATAGAAGCCCAAGTGGTGAATAAACACAACTGGCAGCGAGCAGTAAACTTCTTGTTTAAACTTACCAACGGAATGTCAAAGACAAAGTTCATTTTTATTATAAAGCAAGCTGACCTTGGAAACTGACTTTGGGTACTTCTAAGTCATTTTTAAAAAAAAGGATATCAATACTAAGGTTATTGTATTACATAGCAAGCTGAACTTGGAAGCCAAGTTTGGATTCTGTTAAAGTGTGCTGATTTTTTTTGTTTTTCTTTAATAGACAAAGTCTGCCGAATCATGGAAGCTAACTTTGGTTCCTTTTTACTTGAAAAATAAATTGAAACAATTGAACAGATTTTAAAGTTACACAATATAGTACTAAATGCATAGACATCGATGAACTATCATCACCAAGAAGATTTGGAGAAAATAATATCATTTGATGAATTAGGGAAGGCCAGGAGAGAAGATGATTTCACCAACTGCATGATCATTAACATGGATGCTTTGATCTCACTGCTGGGTGCACTGATGATAAGATGGTGATTAAAAGTGTGAGAATTAGCATGACTTTTGTTGTTGTTGTAGGGTTTAACGCCATTTTTCAGCACAAGATAGACTATAAATGGCGTCCAGTATTAATGGTGGAGGAATAACCTTGAATAAAAAACCAGAAAGAACCACCGACCTATGAGAAGCTACTTGCAAGCTTTCTCACTTACCCACATTGGCCGAATCTGAGACTTGAACTCGCGCAGACAGTGGTGAGATGGCAGTGATCTGTAATGGGTAGTGCTTTAGACTCCTGTGCCACTCGGGGCCCCTGAGAATTGGCATGACTGGTGCAGATTAAAATTAATCTGAATTTAGTCCATGAAGTTTACATTTCAGGAGATTTATTGACTGTAACAATATTTTTTCACAGCATGAGAATGCTAATAAAAAATGAACTGAAATAATGAATCATTTGTGTGCTAGAGAAGGGTTATGTTGATGAAATGCTGTTTTATCTCAAGTATATATTTTTTAATATAAAATTTCAGTTGGAGTGCATTTTCTGACATGTAATTTTCAATTGATTTAAAAGATGTCCCACAACTTAACATTTGAAAAAATGTCCCAGAACATTCTGTGTTCCAAGATATAAGGTGTTCTAACATATACAGCAATTACAGTATGTTTTCCTTTTTGATTATGTCCATACTTTATTGATCTGTCCATAGTCTATTGACCTGTCTTCACCTTTATTGATTCTGTCCATACCATATTGATTCTGTCCTTATTGATTCTTACTATACTTGATTGATTCTAGCTATACCTTTTTGATTATGGCTATATTTTATTGATTTTTTTTCCCTATACCTTATTGATTCTATCTATACCTTATTGATTCTCTCTATACCTTTTTGAATTCTGTGTGTACCTTATTGATTCTATGTGTACCTTATTGATTTCTATACCTTATTGATTACACATGCACCTTATTGATTCTGTCTATACCTTATTGATTCTATGTGCACCTTATTGATTCTCTATACCATATTGATTATGTCCATTACTTATTGATTCTGTCTATACCTTATTGATTATGTACATACCATATTGATTATATGTGTACCTTATTGATTCTGTCCATTACTTATTGATTCTGTCTTACCTTATTCATTTAGAATTTGATATTGCAACTATTGTAATAGAATTTTATAAGCATTGTCTTTATGTCACATCTAACACAGAGTTCATATTGGATCAAACACATTTCACATTGCATCTAGCACACATTTCATATTACATCTGGCACACAATTCACATTGCATCTACAACACAATTCATATCACATCTAGAACACAATTCATATTGAATCTGGCACATTTCATATTACATCTAGAACACAATTCATATTGAATCTGGCACATTTCATATTACATCTGGCACACAAATCATATTTTACATCTGGCACACAATGCCTATTACACAATTCATATCACATCTAGCACACAATTCATATCACATCTAGCACACAATTCATATCACATCTAGCACACAATTCATATCACAGCACATTTCATATTGCATCTAGAACACAATTCGTATCGTATCTAGCAGACAATTCATATCACATGTACCAAACAATATCACATCTAGCACAATTCATATCACATGTACCAAACAATATCACATCTAGCACAATTCATATCACATCTAGCACACAATTCATATCACAGCACATTTCATATTGCATCTAGAACACAATTCGTATCGTATCTAGCAGACAATTCATATCACATGTACCAAACAATATCACATCTAGCACAATTCATATCACATCTAGCACAATTCATATCACATCTAGCACAATTCATATCACATCTAGCAGACAATTCATATCACATGTACCAAACAATATCACATCTAGCACAATTCATATCACATCTAGCACAATTCATATCACATCTAGCACAGAATGCATATTGCATCTTAAGAATTATGAATACTGAAGGACATGTTGATAAGCTCATGAACACTAGAGGACATCTTGACTTAACTTATAACACCTGGAAGACATACTGGCTGTTCAGATATTGATTTAATTTGGTATTTATTCTTATTTTGCAAAGATCTAAGACAAGTTTGATTATCAGCAAGTTGCACGCATATTAATTAAGTATATTTGCATGTGATTGATCGGGTCTGGTAGCATTCTAAAGGCTTCATATCTGAACAGATTGTGATCATACTTAAATTGGCATATATCAAGAAATGGGAAAGTTTGGATAAAGAGTGGCATAAATGGGGAAGTTTGGATGAAGAGTGGCATAAATGGGAAAGTTTGGATGAAGAGTGGCATAAATGGGAAAGTTTGGATGAAGAGTGGCATAAATGGGAAAGTTTGGATGAAGAGTGGCATAAATGGGAAAGTTTGGATGAAGAGTGGCATAAATGGGAAAGTTTGGATGAAGAGTGGCATAAATGGGAAAGTTTGGATGAAGAGTGGCATAAATGGGAAAGTTTGGATGAAGAGTGGCATAAATGGGAAAGTTTGGATGAAGAGTGGCATAAATGGGAAAGTTTGGATGAAGAGTGGCATAAATGGGAAAGTTTGGATGAAGAGTGGCATAAATGGGAAAGTTTGGATGCAGAGTGGCATATATGGGAAAGTTTGTATGAAGAGTGGCATAAATGGGGAAGTTTGGATGAAGAGTGGCATAAATTGATATTAATGAGCTGATCTTGCATCAGATTGGCTGACCTTGTTACCACATTGAAAGTCATATTTCAGATCATATTTTAGGGAACTTTGTATAAAAGAGTTTTGTTAGGATGTTGAATAAATTTGATTATTGAACCAAATACCAAGTCTTGATCAAACTGAATTGTCAAGTCATGATGTATCACAGTGATAATATTCAGAATGTCCTTGAATGAATGTACAATAATCCCAAAATAGTGATTCAGTTCAAATGCCCATGACCATTTTGTACTTCCAATCAATAAGTTTTAAATAAATGATTCCTCTCAAATTATATATGAACAGAGCTTAATATAACTTTTAATTTATTATCATATGCTAATTAATCTTTTCAAATACCTGCAAGCTCATTATCATCCAAAGTTGTAACAGGATTATAAGTTAGATCTACAAATATAAATGAAGCATTCTGGCATCCTTTTCTATCATTTTGTTATCTATAGGCACTGTTTCCATTTCGCTTATTTTATTTACTATATTCACTATTTCCTTTTGTTTGTTACAATTCTATAGGCATTATATCAGATCATATTTTGATCAAACTTAATATTGAAGTTTAATATCTAATGTATCTGATTATGAGTGGTGTTGGTCCACTTGGGCCTTTTCTTGATGTAGTCATCACAAAAATTAGATGACAAAACATTATTATCTGCAAACTGAGTACAGAATTGAAATTTAATCAATTTTTCAAGTTTGAAATTTATACATTGACCAAAGCTTCTGAAGTAATTACATTCTATTACAGGCATTACCGGTACTATTGTTTCTATTTCAGGCATTACTATTGTTTCTATTTCAGGCATTACTATTGTTTCTATTTCAGGCATTATTATTCTCATCATAGTAGGATACAAAATTTATAGGAATCCCACTCATTTTACAATATTACAAGACAGCAAGATGGAGACTTTAGTGGATGTTCCAGCTGATTCCATAGAGAAAGCCAAGAGTGTGAACGTGAAGGAAGTGATTGTGAAAGTAAAAGTTGATGGAAAGGTATCATATATGATAAGGTTTACATGCATGCATTAATGCAGATACAGTGAAGTAATTTTTGTCTCACCATAGCATTTGAGCTTATTGTTGTTGTTGAAGGGTTTAACGCCATTTTTCAGCATACGATCGGCTATACATGGTTGCCAGTATTAATGGTGGAGGAAGAACCTGGGGAAAACCCCTGGAAAGAACCACTGACTCATAAAAAGCTACTGGCAATACCCACATTGGCTGAATCTGAGACTTGAACCCCCGCAGACAGAAGTGAGATGATAGTGATCCGTAATGGCGAGCACTTTAGACCACTCTGGGCCCCTCACGTGAGCTAAGGTAGGACTTTGCATCTTTCATCTTTCCTGTGTCCTCTGTCATATCTTATTTGGCACCTATCCATCCATCAACAATTGCCATTTAGCACACTCAGGAGTCTTTCTTATCCAGTTTCAATCAAACTTGGATAACTATATTATTGTTGATTGTTCCTTTTCAGATAGAGTTATGCCCCTTGTTCATAGACTTCATATCATTTTTTTTTACTTTGGATGTTGCTTTTAGTGATGTGACTTTAAAGGAGCTTGATTTTATGCATTTCATGTCATTTAGAGGAGTTGCATCTGTGAATGCCTTTCTTCTTCTAAATTTGATCTCCTGACACAGGTACCTCTGTTATGGCTGTTCTGTCTTATGTTATTTATTTTTGTGTATTCTGTCTTTAGACTCTTTCAGTCAGCATAGTGGAAGAACTATTCCGCATGTTCTGATGAAATTTGTTTTTAATGTTGTCTCTTTGACCCAGATGTGCATTAATGGATTTTGTCTCATCTGTATGATTTCAAACAGAGTTGTGGCCATTCTTACTCCATTTCATACCTATACATGGTTAGAGTCAGCACAGAGTTATAGCCCTTTATCCATTTCATATTTTTACATGGTTGTAGTCAGCATTGCTCAGGAACCACTCCACATATTCTGATAAAATTTGGTCTCTTTAATTATTTTTTATTTGGGCAGAGTTTTGTCCTTTGTCAATAAATTTCATATTATTGTCTTTACTTTAAATGTTGTTTGTAGTGATTAGACCTTGAAATGGTCGGATTTTAAGCATTTGCTATCACTTAGAACATGGAATATCTTTATAATGTTGTCTTAATGACCCAGATATGCTTTTTTTAGTTTTTGTCTTGTCTATTTTAGATACAGTTACTGCCCTTGTCAATCAGTATGGTATCTTTACAGGGTATGTTGCTTATAATCAACATAGTACTATTCCCCATGTTCTCATGCAATTTGATGGTGTTATTATTCATTGACCTTTTTACACTATATTGGACTGTGTTATGGCCCATGTTGGTTGAATTATTATCTTTTCATGGAGTATTGCTGGTAGTGAAAAGACCTTGAAAGAATTGGCATTAAAGGAAATTGCTTATCTTTTTCTAACTTTGGTTTCCCAACACAAGTTTCCATATTTTAGGCCTTACTGAGCAAACTGATCTGCTCCGGTGGTCTAGTGGCTAGTGTCCGCCGCGGAAGCGGGAGAATGTGGGTTCGATCCCCTGCCTAGTCATACCAAAGACTTACAATAATGGTACTTACAGCTGCCTAGCTTGACACTCAGCATTAAGTGGTTAGTGTTAGGACTGGTCAGCCTGGTGTCAGGATAATATGACTGGGTGGGACATCATACTACATGTCTGCGGTATGATGCCCCAATGCTAGATATCACTGTAAACTGCCTCACTGCAGATATCGTAACGATATGACTGAAAAATTGTTAAAGCTATGTTAAAAATCTTAATCAAACAAACAAACATAACCGAGCAAACTGGTGAATGGGGCCCATGCTAGCTAATTGTCTGGTTTTACTTTTTATTTTTTAGTCTTTATGACCTTTTAGGACCAGGGACCAATGACTCTCAAGAATCATCATGTGGCAGAAAGGAGATTCTTGTTTTTCAACTTTTAATTTGAATTTGCCCATCTTTATGTGAAACTGTATTTAATAAATACTTAGAGTGCTAGATTTTTACCAACATGCAAAGAAAAGTCGTTGAGTAAGAAAAAGAACACCACATTAGCCGGATTTCCACCTGGAAGTACTCTACCATATGAAACAACAATATCTTGCAACTGGATAAACAATAAATCATTTGCAAATAATCACCTTGAATACTACTATTTTATTAACCTCTTTCTCAGAGGTAATGTTTTCCTACATCCAAGCTTGACCAGATACTCTCTGTTGATGTATCTCAAATCCTGGCTTGACTAGATACTCTCTGTTGATGTATCTCAAATCATGGCTTGACCAGATACTCTCTGATGATCTATCTCAAATCTTGGCTTGACTAGATACTCTCTGTTGATGTATCTCAAATCCTGGCTTGACCAGATACTCTCAGGTGATGTATCTCAAATCATGGCTTGACTAGATACTCTCTGATGATCTATCGCAAATCCTGGCTTGACTAGATACTCTCTGATGATCTATCTCAAATCCTGGCTTGACTAGATACTCTCTGTTGATGTATCTCAAATCCTGGCTTGACCAGATACTCTCAGGTGATGTATCTCAAATCCTGGCTTGACCAGATACTCTCAGGTGATGTATCTCAAATCATGGCTTGACTAGATACTCTCTGATGATCTATCTCAAATCCTGGCATGACCAGATACTCTCTGATGATCTATCTCAAATCATGGCTTGACTAGATACTCTCTGTTGATCTATCTCAAATCATGGCTTGACCAGATACTCTCTGATGATCTATCTCAAATCCTGGCTTGACTAGATACTCTCTGTTGATGTATCTCAAATCCTGGCTTGACTAGATACTCTCTGATGATCTATCTCAAATCATGGCTTGATTAGATATTCTCAGGTGATGTATCTCAAATCCTGGCTTGACCAGATACTCTCAGGTGATGTATCTCAAATCCTGGTTTGACTAGATATTCTCTTGTGATGTATCTCAAATGCAGGATTGACCATATACTCTCTGGTGATCTAACCCAAATCCTGGCTTGACCAGATATGCTTGCTTGACCTGCATTAGATCTATTAAACCAACTTCTGATGAATCTATTTCAATCCTTCTAACTATGCTACAAGTTTTTACTACCTGTTTACCTGTGCCAATAACTTAAATATTTTTACAGATTATTGTTTTAGCATTTTGAGTTTGGTTGCAAAAATATCAGAGTAAGTAGTCTTCCCTTATGAAACATGCTATACTTCCTGATGCTGACCCAACAAAGATTGCTATTCTTGTGGTATTCTTCAGTACATGACTTATACTATGTCTCAGACTTGGTGGGCTTATGGTATGTCATAGTCTTGCTGAGCTTATGGTATGTTAGAGTCTTAATGGGCTTATGGTATGTTAGAGTCTTAATGGGCTTATGGTATATCAGAGTCTTAATGGGCTTATGGTATGTTAGCAACTTACTTGTCTTATGGTATGTCAGAGTCTTAATGGGCTTATGGTATATCAGAGTCTTAATGGGCTTATGGTATGTCAGAGTCTTAATGGGCTTATGGTATATCAGAGTCTTAATGGGTTTATGGTATATCAGAGTCTTAATGGGCTTATGGTATGTCAGAGTCTTAATGGGCTTATGGTATGTTAGCAACTTACTTCTCTTATGGTATGTCAGAGTCTTCATGGGCTTATGGTATATCAGAGTCTTCATGGGCTTATGGTATGTTAGAGTCTTTATGGGCTTATGGTATATCAGAGTCTTAATGGGTGTATGGTATGTCAGAGTCTTAATGGGCTTATGGTATGTTAGCAACTTACTTGTCTTATGGTATGTCAGAGTCTTAATGGTCGTATGGTATGTCAGAGTCTTAATGGGCATATGGTATGTCAGAGTCTTAATGGGCGTATGGTATATCAGAGTCTTAATGGGCTTATGGTATGTCAGAGTCTTAATGGGCTTATGGTATATCAGAGTCTTAATGGGCTTATGGTATGTCAGAGTCTTAATGGGCTTATGGTATATCAGAGTCTTAATGGGCTTATGGTATGCCAGAGTCTTAATGGGCATATGGTATGTCAGAGTCTTAATGGGCTTATGATATTTTAGCAGCTTACTGGGCTTATGGTATGTCATAGTCTTAATGGGCTTATGGTATGTCAGAGTCCTAATGGGCTTTTGGTATGTCAGAGATTTACTGGGCTTGTGATATATTAGAGTCTCAATGGGATTATGGTATGTCTTGCTGGTCTTACGGTATGTCAACGATTTACTAGGCTTATGGTATGTTATCAGCTTGTTGGGCTTATAGCATGTCAAAGATTTTTGGTATGTCAAAGATTTACTGGGCTTATGGTGTGTCAGATATTTACTGGGCTTTTGGTATGTCAAAGATTTGCTGGGCTTATTGTATGTTAGCAACATACCGGGCTAATGGTATGTCAGAGTCTTAATGGGCTTATGGTATGTCAGTCACTGGGCTTACTATGGTATGCCTGACACTTACTGGATTTAAGTATGTCAGAGATTTACTGGGCTTATGTCAGAGATTTATTTTGTCTTATTTACTATCAAGGTCCCTACTTAAACCTTTCTTTCCATAAATATTTAATATGTTTATCTGTAAAATATCAACACATCATAATTCATAACAACTTAATCTGTTTACCTGTAAATATCAAAACATTTTAATCCATAACTACTTCTGTTAACCTGTAAATTGTCAACACATAATCCATAATTACTTGATATATTATCTTAAAATATGAACACATTATAATCCATAACAACTTGCTATGTTAACTTATAAAATATAAACACATAATAATCCATAACAACTTGGTCTGTTAACTTTTGAAATATAAACACATTATAATCAATAACAACACAGTCTGTTATGAAATATGAACACATTATTATCCATAACAGCTTGCTATGTTAATTTATAAAATGTAAACACATTATAATCCATAATAACTTGGACTGTTAATTTATAAAATATAAACATTAAAATCCATAATAACTTGGTCTGTTAACTTATAAAATAAAAATACATCATAATCCATAATTTCATGATCTGTTAACTTATAAAATATAAATACATCATAATCCATAATTTCATGATCTGTTAAGTTGTAAAATGTCAACATATCATAATCTATAACTATAAGAAAAATATAAATACATTATAATCCACAACTTCTTGATTTGTTAACACATCATAATCCATATCTATAAGAAATGTTTATTGAAAAATATAAATACAATATAATCCACAACTTCATGATCTGTTAACACACCATAATCCATGACAGCTCAATCTGTTAATCTGTAGAATTTCAAGAGATTTTAATCATACATTTTCTTTTCTTATTCACAAACAACATTCACAGAAAACAATTTATTGTTATAAGTGAGTTTTACATTATAGGGCATGTTAAATTTGTATTTATATAACCCCATTTATTAATACATTTATAGAAATTTAAAACAAAGCATTTGCACTAAAAATATTGTGTCGAAAATTACATTTTAATGCTGTTTTTCATAAAAAATATTGAATGGTTTGCAATGGAACATTCAGATGAAGTCAGTATTTTTAATGTTGGCTTTCATTGTTCCTTGATAGGAGCTGGAAATATTCACAAGGCAGATAGATCCATCGCCAGTCTCACCGCAACTTGATTTACTGTTGTTACATGGTCAGAAATTTACATCACAGGATTGGATGAAAATTCAGACATTGCAGCTTCTTTCAGCGTGGAATTATAGACCCGTAGCTGTAGATCTGCCAGGTACTTACAATTATACAACACTTGTGTTTCATAGGAGTTTGAATGAGATGTGATAGTCTTCAGTGTAGTGTCGTATAGCGTAGTTTCAACTTTGAATATTGGCTTATGTGCTCAAGATCTCACATGAGTTTGAGGACGAACAAAATCCATGAATATTAATACAGTGATCTTGTGTCTGATTAGGTCAACTTTGAAACCTTTGACCCTTTTTCTTCATTTTATTGAGTTCATTTGGTAAATAAACATAAATCATGAAATTGTTGAATCAAGTTTATTATGTCTAAGATCTGCACATGTTTATGAAATTCTGAGTCTAGTTAGAAATAGTTAACAAATTATATGCCAAAAAAAATCGTCTTTTTTAACTTCGCTTCTTGCTAAAGGGAATCAATTGGCTCTTGAGAATCACAGTTCTTGCTCTTGCCAAAAATTATGCTAATCTAATTTTTGGGGTTTTTTTAAAGAAAAATTTTGATGCATACAAGTTGTTGAAGTGATCAAATTACAATTTCATCCCAAAGAGTCCAGTGTTCTAAATCGCTTTCAGTTATGGATCACTGCCATCTCACCTCTGTCTGCGTGGGTTCGAGTCTAACATTCGGCTAAGGTAGTTATGTGAAAAAGCTTGCCAGTAGCTTTTTGTGGGTCGGTGGTTCTTTCCGGGGGTTTTCCCGGGTTCTTGCTCCACCAATAATAGTGGCTGCCATGTATAGCCTATCGTGTGCTGAAAAATGGCGTTAAACCCTATAACAGCCAAAGAGTCCCAGGACTCACATATGTTCAGACAATGAGTCCTGCTCAAATCTAATGAGTACACTGATTCTGCTAATAAATGGCATACACATTGAGATACATTAATTTTCTTTATTTATAATACAAAATTATTGCAACAAGGTCATTATTAACTACAAGGTCAACTCCCTTCACTTTACTTTAGTTCATAAATTTGTCTTTCTTAGATCTCCAGGCCTGTAATACTGTCTTGTAATCAATTGGCACAGTACATAGTTTTACAGCCATCAGTTTCTGCCGAGTCTCAATATTCAGCCTGTTTCTAGCTTTAACCAGGATTCTGTTCTGGGCAGAAAACCCACACTCATCCACAGTGTAAGTGCTTCTAACTTGAGGAAGTTTGGCAAAATCCTCTCTGTGGTTGTGGTCAATTAAATGCCACAGTTTAAACATCTTGAGGCTACTTCTCAACCAGAACTAGTTTCATAATGGATGCAGTGATTCCTTTCTGAGTAGCATCAACGCATTCAACCTTGCACACTCAATAATGACACTCTGGAATAAAATCTTCATTCAGTGTCTGAGCATACAAGACCATTCCTGTTAGAAATGTTCTCATCTGCAAGTAATGTTACCAATGGAGATTTCTTAATTTTAACAGTTACAGCAGTAGCTTCTCATAGGTCGGTGGTTCTTTCCAGGGGATTAAGAAAGATTCAATGACATAAAATTTAAATACGTACAATTTTTAAAAATAAGAAAGCACAATAGAAATGTCCAGTTTAACTAATGAAAGTTTTGCCTCTGGGACTATTAGACATAATTTGTTGTCAGCATGATCTGCATGTCTAGTTAACACTGAATTTTGAAGAAAAAAAATTATTTTCCAGGCAGTCTTGTTCCTACCATTTACCTTTTTATTGTCTGTGCATATCCGATAATACATAAAATTCTCATTTTTTTTGTACAGCCATTGTCATATCACGGCCACAAGTATGTTTTTAGCCACTTCAGCTGAAACTGTGAAACTTTTGGGAATTTATGCGTTACACTTGAGGCTTAGCATATGTTTGCAACCTGAACATAAGATGAAGAAACCAAATGCTGCTGATTGGTGGAATTTGAATCATGAAACAAAATATCCGATGTCTTTTGCTTAGGGTCAATTTTCATCATCTTCTTTGGCGGCATTTTAACTGGAAACAAGAAGGGAACTGATCACATCCCATAAAATGTACTCTGCCAGAAAGGGCATTATTTGATTTGTAAAATGTACTCTGCAAAAAGGGGCATCTTTAAAGTACATCATATGTGAACCATACTCAACTGAAACAGAATTATTAGGGTATTAGATTTTGCTCAATTTTGATGGGTTATTTGATCCTTTTAACATGGAATTAATGGGGTGTTAGATTTTTCTCAATTTGGATGGGGCATTTGATCCCCTAGCTTAGAATTAATGGGATTTTTGTCAATTTGGATGGGGTATTTGAACCCCTTGCTTAGAATTAATGGGGTGTTAGATTTTTCTCAGTTTCGATGGGGTATTTGATCCTCTAGCTTAGATATAATACATTTTTTATAATTAGAATCTGATAATTTACTTCCCTAGCTTTGAAATAACTGTTTTGTTCTAACTTTTGATGGCATATTTTACTCTTCTACCATATAATTAATTGTGATTTTGTAAATTTTGATGGGGTATTATGTGAACACTGTACAGTGCAAACTTACAACACCAGACTCAGTTGAATCATCATTATTATGTCTTTGAGATACTAGGGGCCACGAGTAGTCTAAAGCGCTGTCCGTTATGGACCACTGCCATCTCACCTCTGTCTGCGTGTGTTCGAGTAAAAGATTCAGCAAATGTAGTTATGTGAGAAAGCTTGCCAGTAGCTTCTCATGGGTCGGTGGTTCTTTCCGGGGGTTGTCCGGCTTCTTCCTCCACCATTCATACTGGCCGCCATGTATAGCCTATATTGTGCTGGAAAATGGCGTTAAACCATCAAAAACAAAAACTTTGAGATACTACAAGCATGCAAGTCTCTTGACAGACTAAATCTTGAGTGTTGTATTCCAGTATTGGATTAGGTGTTTGAGTATTGTATTTGGGTGTTTTAGTATTGGATTAGGTGTTTGAGTATTGGATTAGGTGTTCAAGTAATGTATTTATGTGTTTGTGTTTTGGATTAGGTGTTTGAGTATTTTATTTAGGTTTTGAGTTTTGTTTGAGTATTGGTTTCAGGTTTTTTGAGTTGATGTTTGAGTATTGTATTTGGAGTTTAAAGAAGAGCAAGGCAATTTATACCTTATGTTGACATTTTTTAAAAGCTAAACTTGATGGCATTGGAACTGAGATGTCTTAGAAGAGATTTGATTGAAACATTCAAGATTATTATCAGAAATTATTCAGCATGATGAAAAATTTCAGCTAGATAAAATATTACTTTTGTTAGAGGAAATGCTTTTAGAATGAGAAGAGTTGCTTCACTACTTGAAATACGAAAATGCTACATCAACGAAGGAGTTACTTATGAGTGAAATGGCAGATAAATTATTTGTCCACTATGACTAAATTCAAGAACTCCATTGATGGACATCAGAATGATAGATATGAGGTTTATAAAAGTCATTTTTCTTTTCCCTCTAAATCACATCACATCTCCATATAGCACATCACATTTGCAATGGTGCAGTCACATGTGTAACAAGTGCAAATCATGTAAGTAATAAGTAATGCTTACTAAAGGTAAATTTGAGTATTCTATTTGAAGAGTGTTATAAAATTGTTAGAGTACCAGTTGGTAGAGTATTAATTCTTACAGTACTCATTTCATATGAAACATATAGAACTTGTCCCGATAGTTTAATTTTTGTTGATTGAATGTACCATTAAAAATTAATTGTGTTTACAGCAGGAATAATACACCAGCAACTTTGAACAAAATGAAATGAAATTGTTTTGTGTGCTTGGAAATACGAAAAAATGTATTAATTCATTGTTAGTTAATTGTTTAAAAAAATGAATGTACTCCTTATTGTACATACTTACTTTTAAGATTAGTCCAACTGCAAACTACACAAACTTAGATCTGTCAGCACATAATGTGCTGGCAGATTTTGGATCTGTGCAGTTTGTTAGGAGTAATCAGTAGAACAAACAACACAGACCTTAATCTGCATTATACACAAGCAGATCGGGGTCTTTGATGTTTGCTGTTTGACTTGACTTACAAGCAAGTATATACAATATATTGAGCCCTGTATATGTGTATTTTTTGCTTTATGTTGTGTATTCTTTTCATATAGTACAGGTGGTAGTGCTTTTTAAAGCTATTTTGCTAGGTCTGCAGAATTTCTGGTAACATTTTTAATGATATTTTTCTGTAGATATTAAATGATAAGCAGACAGATGTATAGTATATGTATGTATATTCATGTGTATGTCAAGACCAATTACAAACAACATAGGCACTGAATTGCCATCCCAAAATGCACTTGCAGATTCGGGTCTGTGTTGTTGGTTCTACTGTTTACTCCTTACAAATAATTGACAAAGATCTACTTGCACATGAAGCTCATGAAGGTCAGGATCTTTATTCTTTGTTCTACTGATATACCCAGATCTGTTGTCCCATTGTCAGACTTGAGTCTGTGCATTTGGATCTAACTTGGTAAAAGAGTATATATGGTTGTTTCTATATTCATTTTTTGTTTTGCACCTTTAATATAGTAATGTGCTAGTAGAGCAAAATACTGATCATGAAATTATCAATGAATATATTAATAAGTCACTGAGAAAAAGTCTTTGTTGCTATAAGTGTTTGAAAATCTGTTTCTATCTGCAATTTGTCAAATTTATTGATTTATGTAGCTTCAGTAGTACATCAGCACATCACAGGTTATATTTTGCTGAGGCTGTTTGCACATCATAATGGCCAACACTGCCTGGTGTTGGCTTGATCTGAGGAACTGTTCTGTTCCAGAAAGCGAAACACAGAGTTGGTGCAGCCTCAGAAATGTATGTTGTCCCTATAGTTTTTAATTTTTCTTGCAGGCTATGGAAAGAGCAAAGATGTTACAGTGAAAGACAATGTGACTTTCATGGAAGAGTTAATACTAGCACTGAAGTTGAGAGCACCTGTGATCATTAGTCCCTCCATGAGTGGAGGATTTTCATTGCCTTATTTATTCAAAGATCCATCTAATGTGCTGACCCGCTCCAAGGCATACATACCAGTAGCTCCTGTGAACACAGACAAATATGAAAAAAAGCATTATGAACAACTTAAGGTAAATAAAATATAAAATATTTAAATTTGAAAGAATAATTTCAGGGAAGTTTTCAAAATGGCTACAAATGGTAAGAAAATGTACCAGAAGGCATCATTTAAATGGTTTGTCAAAAAAGACCAATGCAATGTCTTGAAATATTATTATGACATCAATTACAGCCATCCAAGTATTTATTTAGCTTTTTTATCATCTCATTTTGGCATAAGTATTGTATAAGGGGATTTAATTTAATATACATAGCATGGGTTATGTTGACTGGGTAGGCATATTCACTGATTGACACAAAACATTTTTATGTTACCTCCTTATGCAAGATAAGTGTCTTTCTCCAGAATGTGTTGTTGGTGTTGTCATCAGTGTTGTTGCATTTATCTCAGAAACTCGTACAAACAAAACTTTCACTGTTCACGACTTGCAAAAATATTTGAAATCTAGTTCTCCTTCTGCATGATACTGTAAATGGAATCCCAAGAAATGATGTATGGTATAAATGAAACCACTGAAGAGTGCTTATGCCTTAACCATGCTGTGTTATAATCGATAAAAACAGCAAGGATATTAATGATGCAAAACCACATTTTAGTTAGTTATCATTAGCTGGAGTTTCAGTAAAGTGAAATGAGTTAAGAAGAATTTAATGATGAAGAAAAGAACCAAAGTCATGTGACCATACATGTCCTTATAATAAGGCATGGACAGAGAGTGACTACTGCAGATTTTATATTTCACTGAGACAATTTGGTCTTTGCACTCATCTCTGTTAGGTAGGTAGGTAGGTAGGTAGATATATGGATAGATAGGTAGGTAGGTAGGTGGATATATGGGAGTCATGTTCACAATTTTGAAGAGTAAATGAAAATGATCTGCTTTTCTTGATGTAATTATTGATGAAAGGTCATACAGTACTGATAATTTTACTGATTTTTAGTTCAAGGCGAATATTTTTTCACCTGTCCAGGTTTCATGGCATTCTTACTCTCAATGAATTCTTCATTTTGTTTCCAAATGTTTCAGATCCCAACTGCCATCATTTATGGGGAGAATGATCACATGCTTGGCACAGTTTCAAAGGATAATTTAATGAATTTGCCTGGTAGCAAGGTCTTTATGCTAGAGGGCGCAGGACATGCAGCTTACTTGGACAAACCAGACAAGTTCCACCAGATTCTCTACAACTTCCTTCTTGAAATAGCAAAGAAATAGTCATGGGCTTGATTTTTATTTCTAACACTTGGTTGTCACATGCTTGTTGTATGCTGTATACATATTTGTTATATACTGTATACATATTTGTTGTATACTGTATATATGTTGTATCTCTGTACATATGCTTCTTGTATTTTTTTGTATATGGTACACTGCCCTTCTAAAATTCCCTTACACAGCATGATCTTGTGACATTTTCACTATTGTGGAAATAACAAAGACAAATGTGCTTCGAAAGATGGAAGAATATCAGTACAACTCTCCTTTGTTATATTGACCTTCATTGTAAGGCCCTTTGTCGAAACACCCTTCATTGTAAGGCCCTTTGTCGAAACACCCTTCATTGTAAGGCCCTTTGTCGAAACACCCTTCATTGAAATGCCCTTTGTTATGATGCCCTTCATTAAGAACACCTGTCAGTTATAATGGATTTCATTATAATGACCTTTGTTGTAATGCCCTTGTTATAACACATTTCATTGTAATGCTGTATTCTATAATACCCTTCATTATAACACATTTCATTGTAATGTCATTGCTATAGCACCCTTCCGTGTAATGACCTTGTTATAATACCTTTATTGTAATCCCCTTTGTTATAACACTTTTCATTTTAACACCATTCATTATAATGGATTTCTTTATAATGCCTTATATTGTAATATCTATCTAATATCCTTCATTGTAATGCCTTTATTATAACACTTAACTGTAATGCCATTCATTATAACTCTTCATATTAATGGATTTCATGATGATGCCCTTCATTGTAAGGTCCTTGTTGTAACATCCTACATTTTAATGCCTTTGTTATAACACCCTTCATTGTAATGCCCTTTGTTATAACATCCTTCATGATAATGCCCTTCAATTATAACATGATTTTGGAGAGGGTGCCATCATTATCCTAATCTTTGTTATTGCACATGAGATTACTTGCCAAGATTGAATGCGCATGTTCTACAGTGTAATAAATATGTATTATTTTTATATTGTTTTTAACCAAAGCTAGTTTATGTACACAGTTCTCTCAACATACGATGCCATTTTCATTTATGGATCCCAGTTATGATATTTATATGAATGTGATACATTAAAGTAAATCATAAACAGATATTGTTTTAAGATAAAAGTTAACAAAGTATGCAAAGTAATGGCATCATGTATGTTTTTTAATCTTGCCTGGTCAAGAGAGGTTAAGTTCATCTTATGCAATCCATCTTGTTGTCTGTCATGCATTATCTGTTCTGTTATTTATGACTTCTTCTCAACATTCACTCAACCAGGCTGCAAATTATATAACAGGAAGCATTCCTGCAAGGTTTTCCAAATTAATTAATTTTAATTCATTTAATTTAATTAATTTGCAATCCATTAAGGCTACCATTACTTAAGTCAGATAGACCCTGACAACAAATTTCTGAAACACATCCCATCAACAGAATTTTACTATCTAATATCACCACCATTACTTTAAACAACTTCTCAAAGGCTGCTCATTAGAATATCACCTAATTTTTTAAAACATTTGACAGTATCTTAGCCTAAATGACTTTCAAATTTTTACTAATGTATCTAATCTGCCATTAGTTAATGCAGCTTTTACAAAATTTTTAAAAACTTGGAAACATTTTTCTTCTTTAATATAATTTGACCAAATTTTACAAAAAGCATTTAGAAAGTTAGAGCGTTCAGTTTGATGCAAATGATGCCAGTTTACTGTAAAATTTGGGCCAGAGAAAAACCTTTTAAACACTCATTTCTTAAAATACCCACTCTCAACAGGATGTGAACAAATTTTGACAGAAGGTACAAGTGCAGTCATATGTGTGTAAGCGTTACAAATCTACTCACATATGACCACCATTACTAAAAGACGAAATAAAATCCAAGAAACATTTAACATCTTTATAAAAATAAAAAATAAAATTAATGTTAACAGAAAACATTCTGGCACATAAAGACCTTTCACTATTGGACGAATAATGTTTATGTCTCATCAGATATGGCTATTAGACATATGTCAGAAAGATGAGTAACCTGAAGCCCAGTTGGGTGTCTTGTTTTTGGAAAAGTTAAGAGTAGATTAATATTGATAATAATTACTCATGGAAATGAAAAGCTAATTTAAAATGTTTTCAGATTGAACCTAGCAATAAATAATGCTGTCAAAATTTCTTTTGTAGACTCATTTGTTTTTATTTGATCCAACATTTTCATGAACAAAAAATTGAGGGAGAAAACATTTGTGTGAGGGAACTTTTGAAGGGGATTATATATTGTTCCTATTCTTATGTTATTGATATCAGAAATGTCCTACTTTATAAATGGTTGTAGTTTGTTAAAATTGTGAAAATTGCTTTTGTGTGTGTGTATGTGTGTGTGTGTGTGTGTGTGTGTGTTATTCTTGGATTATGTAGATTTTTATTTGGAGTATCTTGTTTTGGAAAACGTTATTGCCATGTTTATATTTATGATTGTGCTGGATTTTACTTCCACCTTTCGGAAACACACTTTTAATTTGCCAGGTTTGTGCTGTCATGTTTTTGAACCCTGTACATACAAACAGCCCTCCCCCATTATAGTGTGCCTCATTGAAGTGCAATTCCAGATATAATATTGTATTACTGTGGACCCTATAACCAAAATCCTACCAATGCATAACAATAAGGCTTGGAAGAAAACAAGTTGAAACTTGGTCTTATATCTTCATTTCCTTCGCAAAATACCATTTTTAAACAAATTTTGATAGTGCCTGCTATACCATGGTTTTGTATATTATGCTGTACTCAGTAAAGATGGTGACCATGACTACCATGTTATAATGTAGGAGAGCTGTACATGCACACACATGTTAACACACACAAACAAACACATGGTTTCCAAATCTCTAATGAATCTTGATGAGTTTAGATGAATAAATTTTACTATAGTTATATTTAGCTATGGGGGCCCCAAGTGGTCTAAAGCGCTGTCCGTTACGGATCACTGCCATCTCACATCTGTCTGCGTGGGTTCGAGTCTAAGATTCAGCAAATGTGGGTAAGTGAGAAAGCTTGCCAGTAGCTTCTCGTGGGTCGGTGGTTCTTTCCAGGGTTTTTCTGGGTTCTTCCTCCACCATTAATACTGGCCGTTATGTATAGCCTATATTGTGCTGAAAAATGGCGTTAAACCATAAAAAATAAAAAAAACAGACAAAAACATATTTAGCTATGAAGGAGATCCTTGTATGTATCTATCACTGATGCATGTAAAAAAAAAAAAATAAATGTTTATACACAGTTTCCAACATGAAAATGTTGTTTAATTTCCATATTTTCTTTTCACTGTGAAGTTCATCGGTTACATGAGTATTAATTTTTGTGGTTTTGGCAGTAATTCAATTTTTGTCAGTTCTTAAATTCTTTGAAAAAGGGGTGTGCACCTTTGTTTTCACAAAAGGATCAATATTGGTTGATCTTAATTCTAGGTTTGTAATGACTATAAAATCCACTTTAGTTGGTATCCTACAAAATCCACTGAAATTGGCTATCAAACAATCGATTAAAGTCCTTATACCACAAAATCCACTCAAGTTGGTGTCCCAAAAAAGTCCACTCAAGTTGGTGTTCCACAAAATCCACTCAAGTTGGTGTCCCACAAAATCACTAAAGTGGATATTCCAATAAAACATCATCAAAGCTAGTCATCTACAAAATCCAAGAAAGTTCAATCCCACATATTCCACTAAAGCTGGTATCCCACCACAAATACCGTTGAAGTTGATATCCCACAAATTCCACCAAACTTGGTGTCCCACAAATAGATTCCTACTAAATCCACAAAAGCTGGTATCCCATGAAATCCACTCAAGTTGTTATCCTACAAAAAAGAATGAATTCACAATATATTATTCTATTCTGTGTTGAAATTTGTTACCAAGTCTCGAAAAAACTGAAGAGTCTGTTTACCATATATGCTGATTATGTGTGTATTAAGTTATTCTAATTCTAAACTTTTATTATTTGTTTAATAAACTTGGCCAGTACATGGTAAATGTACAGTAGTGATAGTTCTCTTTTTAAATATTTTCAACAAATTTTTCTAATTCAGTTCAAACTTACTGTTCCTTCAGATTGACTAATTTGAACAGATGCATCACAAATTTTATATAGCTGGGTTTGTCTTCAGCCCACATTCTCCTTTCAAAGTATTCCAGATGATGACCAATATTCGCTAAAGCTTTTTCTTCTTTGATCGTTAATAAAAGTAGGGCTGCCTCTCTTCATTCAGATTCAAATCAGTTTGTCCAACACTTGTAAATGATGTTATTAGGTTAGTTACATGGTAGGCCAACACTTACATTTGACTGGAGTAACAAGATAGGCATATCCTTTTATTTGACTGTAAGAACAAGTCAGGCAGACAACTGTGACTGTAAGAACAAGTCAGGCAGACAACTGTGACTGTAAGAAAAAGTCATGCAGACAACTGTGACTAAGAA
This sequence comes from Unio pictorum, assembly GCA_030141615.1. Taxonomy (NCBI): domain Eukaryota; kingdom Metazoa; phylum Mollusca; class Bivalvia; order Unionida; family Unionidae; genus Unio; species Unio pictorum. Next base: position 1,864,495 of record JARLTB010000029.1, on the reverse strand, counting down.
CAAGTCATGCAGACAACTGCGACTGTAAGAACAAGTCAGGCAGACAACTGTGACTAAGAACAAGTCATGCAGACAACTGTGACTAAGAACAAGTCAGGCAGACAACTGGGACTATAAGAAAAAGTCCGGCAGACAACTGGGACTAAGAACAAGTCAGGCAGACAACTGACTGTAAGAACACGTCAGGCAGACAACTGTGACTAAAAACAAGTCATGCAGACAACTGTGACTGTAAGAACAAGTCAGGCAGACAACTATGACTGTAAGAACAAGTCCGGCAGACAACTGTGACTGTAAGAACAAGTCAGGCAGACAACTGTGACTGTAAGAACAAGTCAGGCAGACAACTGTGACTGTAAGAACAAGTCAGGCAGACAACTGTGACTGTAAGAACAAGTCAGGCAGACAACTGTGACTGTAAGAAAAAGTCAGGCAGACAACTGTGACTAAGAACAAGTCAGGTAGACAACTGTTACTGTAAGAAGGAGTCTGGAAGACAACTGTGACTAAGAACAAGTCATGCAGACAACTGTGATTAAGAACAAGTCATGCAGACAACTGTGACTGTAAAAACAAGTCAGGCAGACAATTGTGACTGTAAGAAAAAGTCAGGCAGACAACTGTGACTAAGAACAAGTCATGCAGACAACTGCGACTGTAAGAACAAATCATGCAGACAACTGTGACTAAGAACAAGTCATGCAGACAACTGTGACTGTAAGAACAAGTCAGGCAGACAACTGTAACTGTAAGAACAAGTCAGACAGACAACTGTGACTGTCAGAATAATGTAGACAGACACATTCAGTTCTTGAAGTAAATATAAAACTTTATTAACCAGTAAGCCTCAGCTCTTCAGGGTTACTATGCAGTAGTTGGGTTCCATAACTACTGCATTTGATGTACACCAAACAGTTCTATGGCAGGAATGAAATTAAATTAATGTGTTTTTGGGGTGGGTAGGACAGATGCAGCTAAAGTACATGGTAATAATATATTGTTAATATATTTCTTCACAGTATGTATTCATTTAATTTTGCCAGAAGTGTGTATAAAAAGGAAATAGAGATATGGTCCTGAACATAAGGCTGTTTTCTTTCAGTCTCTATTGTTATGCATTTAATAGCCCAGTTCAAGTACCGTGGTTTACGTTTGGTCTTAGCACTAATGCATTATATTGAGGTTTATTATAATGAAGGTCATTATATAGTGGTAGGGATGCATTGGTATTCTTTATGATGTGGAGGCCAATATGATACAGGTTCATAAAACTAACTAAAAAAAAGGTCTATATTTAATATATTCCATTATTGCAACAAAATGTTGCAACATAATTTATTTTGTATTTGTACTATGCCATTTGAACTACTTGATGCTAAATCTGAACATTTTGATGTTGTCATAACGACCATGTAACATGAAGAAATACAATGTATCATGTGATGTGCCTTCCAATAAAATATAATTTTCATGGGAATTATGTAACATTGTAACTTGTATTTAATCATACACGCATGTGGAGTTACATTTTTGTGTATATTTGGAGTCATATGGTGGATGTCGGATCATTATTAGCAATCACTGTTTCAGATAGAGGCACAAAGTGGTCTACAGTGCTTGCATTTATTAATCACTGCCATCTCACCTCGGTCTTCATGGATTTGAATCTCATGCTTGACTAATGCAGTTATGTCAGAAAAGCTAGACAATAGCTTAATGTGCATCAGAGGTTCTTACAACAGTTTTCACATTTTCTGCCTCCAACAAGTATGCAGTCTGCCATGTTTAAGCTGTTTAATATGCACTGAAAAAAAAATTGTGTTAAACCTAAACAACAACAAATACAAGTATTTTGTAATTGGATTATTTAGACATGTTAACTGATGTGTACATGGAATGCATTTTTCAATTTTTGTTTCATGTTAATTCATCACAACAGTGCTGTATTGTGTATTGCGAGTTATTTTCACCATCTATTCTTTACAAGATGTTCATGATCAGTTATCCAATACATAAGCATGTATGGTTGGAAATGTCAGTATGAAGTGTGCCTGTAAGTGCCAGATTAATCTATCCTTAGGATATTTTTTATTATTATTTGATTATTTCCATTTCTATTTTTATTACTAGGATTCTGTATATCAAGTTATTTTCATGTCAGACTTTTTGTTCATAGACTTCTAATCCTTCAACATTTAGGCAGTTTAATTTAATCCTGATATATGATGGACATTATCTTGACATATTTGATTTTAACTTTTTTAAATGAATACTTTCATGAATATTGCATTTTCAGTTGACTGATTGATTGCAAAATTGGCAGTTATCTCCCCTTACAACCCACAACCCCTACTATTGTATACATTAGCAAAAGCATTTAAGTGACTTGCACAGTTCGTCATTGTCAGTGAGAGTCATGGAGTATAGCACCTTACAGTGAGACTGCTTTATAATGAGGTAATAGTACAGTAGAGCATACACTGTACTACAGTATTCCCTCATTTTAAGCCTATGAGAGTCGTGGTGTATGCCACTATGTACTGAGTATGATGAGAAATAATATAGTACTCATTACAACACTGTCTATGGAGATTAGAATAATTGTTATAACACGGTCCATACAAGTCATGGAATATAATGCCTTATGCAATACTAATTTTAACACTTGTCATGAAGTAAAATCCTTATAACACAGTCCATACAAGTCATGGAATATACTGCCTTATGCAATACTAATTTTAACACTGTCATGAATTAAAATCATTGTAACACGGTCCATATGAGCCATGGAGTTTACTATTTTATACAACACTCCCACATTATAACACTGCGAGTCATGGAGTATACTACATTATACAACACTTACTCTATAACACTGTCCATGGGAGGCATGGAGTATACTACTTTATAGTGACAAGACATTTTAATAAAATTCAGTATACATATAATTCTATGATTACATAATAAATGGGATCTGTGGCATACCCACCTTTGAACACATAACAATGAAGGTGCTGTTGTGAGAAAGTGATGTTCTTCTGAGGGCACAAGGGGTAGATTTATAAGTGATTGAACAAGGTTTTACATGGGGAAATAAAATTGTAAATCATGTACAGGACTGTCCCTGTTAAATTGATGGATTGTGTGTTATATTCTCTCTGAGTATTTTGAGGTTTGAAAGACTGGGTTCATATAAGGTCTGTAATACATTGTAATAGAGTTATCAGGGTGATGAAGTTTAATTACTTGTTTTTTTTTTCTTCTGTTTTTGTAACATGTTATGTAAATTATGTTCATTGATTGACAATTAAATGTTTGGTGCATATCATTAAGTTTTCCATTTATGTCAATTATTTCTCATGAAATACAATTTATTAAATATCGTTTTCTGACATAAAGACCAATGTAATCAATGATTGCATGGCTTGCCTTTTGTATCACTTTTGGTAGTTTCCAGAAGCCATAAGAATTATGAAAAAAAAATTTCAGATTTAAGTGATTTAGACAATGAAATGTGGAGCCATTTGCTGGTATTTTTTGTTGCATTTTAATTTAATATTTATAAAAGAATCCTCCAGTGGTCTAAGTGGTTAGAGTAATCACCTCAGATGTGGAAGGTCACAGGTTCGAACCCTGATCGAGTCATACCAAAGACTTATAAAAAATGGTACTAATAGCTGCCTCACTAGGTACTCAGTATTAAGTGTTTAGTTTTAGGATGGACTGGTCAGCAAGGTGTCATGTGAATGACCTAGTACTTGTGGTGAAAAATGATGTTACATCAATAACAACTAGACATGACTGTAAAGTGCCATACTGCAAACAATGTAGTGATATGACTGAAAAATTGTTAAAGTTATATTAAAAATCCAAATCACATACACAAATTTTTAAAATAAAAATTTCAACTCTTATACTGCAGCAAGTTTCAAACTTTAATATTAACTTTTATAAATACACATAGTGTTAAACTTTATAAACACACAGACATAGTGTTAAACTTTATAAACACACAGACATAGTGTTAAACTTTATAAACACACAGACAGTGTTAAACTTTATTAACACACAGTGTTAAACTTTATAAACACACATAGTTAAACTTTATAAACACACAGTGTTAAACTTTATACACACACATAGTGTTAAGCTTTATAAACACAGTTTTAAACTTTATAAACACAGTGTTAAACTTTATAAACACACAGACAGTGTTAAACTTTATACACACACAGACATAGTGTTAAACTTTATACACACCTACAGTTGCACATAATGGGACAGGGCCTGAAGACAAAACAATAGATAAGCAGATTCGTTTCTATATCAAATTAGAGGTCTTCTAATGAGTTGATAAAACTAGAGATTAATAGTGTTTAAGGTTATTGTTTTTTAGCACTGAAGCTTAATGACCAGAAAAGCATATGTAATGGCCAGTTGTCCAGCATATAATGCCTATCCTTTTGCACCAGATTTTATCACTACATCGTATCAACTACTTGAGAACTGGCATGAAACATTACACACACCCATCCCAAGGTCGGTCCTAAATGAAAATGGTGCAGCTCAGACATCCAATATAACCAACACAGCTGGTTATTTCGGCATGGGTACATTTTCATACAAAGTTTTCTTTTAATGTCTAGGTGATCGTAAATGAAAATAGTACCAATCTAACAAACCAATGCAGTCGCCATGACAACCTTATTAAAAATTGTGTTATTGCTACTCCTTATAGCACATGGGGTTTTTGTCCTAAATGAAAATGATTCTGATCTGACATCCAATTTGCCTGTCATGCCAGATTTCTTGAAAATTTGGTATCACTCTTCCTGAATGAATGGTCCTATAGATGTGTGGTTCTTACCAAAAGATATTATATCAAGTTGGTCGCAAGTGAAAAGCTGCTGATCTTGCATCCAATATGGCCACCCTGAAAATCTTGTTAAAGCTAATCCAAGTGAATGGATACTGATGGCTGTATTTACATGGGAGAAGACTTTTCCTAACCAAAAGAATTCTCATATCCTAGATCAAAAAGTTGATGATCTTTTATCCAATATAGCCACCGTGTTTTGTCCTCTTCAAAAGCTTGTTATTGCACACGAACATAAGAGGTGGCTTAAAAAATAAACTATTAAATTAACAGTTTTTGATTCTAGGAAATTAATTTTGTCAAAAAGACTCTTGTTTTACCAAAAAAAGTTATTAAAAAAATCTCTTTAGAAGCTATTATCTTTGGCCACTTCTCATTACCAGGTGTTATGTATTGTGAGTAATGTTGAAGTGACAGCCAGTATTACAATAATTATTTAGAAAATACTTTGGTTATCCAATCTGGAAGACACCTATATGTGGCCTTCAGTTCATTTATCTAATTCATGAATGCATTCATATGTACAATACACAGTTATCCTGCTGAACACAATATATGACACACATTTTGTCAATGTGTAAAGTTTACCATTAACCAAACATGTATTCCTTCTGACTGCAACACTGGTCAGAAAGGGACTTGTTTTGGCTAGGATGTATTTAGGCTTTAGCAGGGAAAGATTCTATGTGGTTGCAAGTGAAAAGCTGCTGAATTTACATCTAATATAAATATACATCATTCCCTGGCCACATTGAAAATCTTTGTCAAGAGTTAAATATGAATAATTAAATGACTACAGCATGAATGGAGTATAATAAACAAATCCTAAAAACCAAACTCCATCCCCAATGGGTATATGCTTCAAAATTTACTCCATCTCCATGGGGTTGGTGCTGTGAAATTCACTCCATCCCCAGGGGTTAGGTGCTATGAAATATACACCATTCCCTGGATGTAGGTGCTGTGAAAGATCCATCCCCAGGGGTTAGGTGCTATGAAATATACACCATTCCTTGGATGTAGGTGCTGTGAAAGATCCATCCCCAGGGGTTAGGTACTATGAAATGTACACCATTCCCTGGATGTAGGTGCTGTGAAAGATCCATCCCCAGGGGTTAGGTACTATGAAATTCACTCCATCCCCAGGAGTTAAGTGCTATGAAATAAACATCATTCCCTGGATGTAGGTGCTGTGAAAGATCCATCTCCATGGGTAGGTGCTATGAAAAAAAACCTCCAAACTGTTTCCTAGAAGCTGGGGTGAGATTGAAATGCTGTGAACCCAGTGTACCCTGGCACAAAGGAGTTCCATAGTTTTTGTCTTTAAGACTTGTATATCTTGATCAACTCAAAACAAGCATCCTTATAGATGAGGTCTTAAGATTTATGTAACTTGATCAACTGCATATAGGTTTTAAATAATTACTATATTATTGGGATAGGGGGAAGTAAATTTCTATTAAAATTACAGGTATATAGTGTAAGTTCCCTAAACCCAGACTTTGGAAGGATAAAATATTTTTGCTGGTTTATGGAGGTGTCTAGTATGCTGAGGTGTAATTAGCATTACAATATCAACATTACCAAAGAGCGGGGGGGGGGGGGGATGAGAGTTGCTAGTTGTAGAGGATACTTCAATTAGAGGTGCTGTTGATACTTTTTTTTTACAAGGTCTGATCATAATATCTAAGTTTGTAGCACATAGGACTCGTAATCCAGGGTGTTGGTGTTTAATACTCTCCCAAGCAAGATTTGAAATAATCTCCCATTTTCTTGACATGATTAACCCAATATTAAAAAGAAAACAATTACCCAAGTTTTTGGCAGATTTTAATCTTATAAATTTACCAAGGTAATGTGCTTGATCCACTTAACACACATAAAATGTACTCATTACATATTTTACTTATACCAGCCATCTTTATGACAATTTCATTTCATTAATAAAATAACAAGGTACAACTGCTAACATCTCCAAAAAATGTTCCCATTTAGCTGCTGATTGTTTGCAACGGAAGAATAATTATTTTGAGACTATATAGTGGGGCCTTGAGTGACTGAGTGGTTTAAAGCACTGTCCGTTACGGATCACTGCCATCTGACCTCTGTCTGCATGGGTTCAAGTCTCAGATTCGGCCAATGTGGGTATATGAGAAAGCTTGCCAGAAGCTTCTCGTGGGTCAGTGGTTCTTTCTAGGTTCTTTCCCCAGGTTATCCGCCATGTATATCCAATCGTGTGCTGAAAAATGGCGTTAAACCCCCAAAACATGTTGAGACTATACATCTATATTGCAACTGGCAATGTCTGTCCATTCATAGAGGCACTAAGTTTTCCTTGTAACTGGAACTCTACAAGTCTGTCACTCTGTTACATCAGTTCATCATGAAGTTTACCTTGCAACCAAAAGTCCATCAGACAATTGCACAATTCATATTGCAGTTATCTCCCCTTACAACCCACTACATCACTCGGTTCACCATGTACTTTTTCAGTATGTCACTCATCTTGAAACATGTCTGGCACACATGTCACCTTGTAAACTAAAATCCATCAGACAAGCACTCAGTTCACCTTGTAACATGAACTCCACGAGTCCAACACACATTTCACCTTGTGACCTGAACTACATCAATTTAGCACATAGTTCACCTTATACCCATCAGTTCATTATTTGGTTTACTCGGTAACCTGAATTCCATCAGTCCAGCACTCAGTTCACCTTGCAACCTAGATAAACTCCATGATTCCAGAACTTGGTTCACCTTGTAATGTGAACTCCATCAGTCCTGCATGCAGTTCTCCTTGTAACCTGAACTCCACCAGTACAGCACTCAGTTCACCTTAGAACCTAAAATCCAAGTCCAGCCCTCAGTTCACCTTGCAACCTAAACTCCATGATTCCAGCACTTGGTTCACCTTGTAACCTGAACTCCATCAGTCCAGCACTCAGTTCACCTTGTAACCCAACCTCCATTTAACTGATTTTATGATGATCATATTTAATATGATGTTTCACAAGGATGAGTAAATAAAAACAATGGGGAGCCTATGAGGGGGACAGGTTTCACATTTTCATGAGTAATATAGACTGTGGATACCTGATTTTCATCTAGTACAGGAGATAAGGGAGGTTTATCATGGTAATTCACTTACACTGCAGCTCAGCAAAAGTTTGGTTAGTGCCCCAGCACAAGTTTGGTCAGTGTCCCAGCATGAATTAGCGTAGAGCCTCATCATGAGTTTGCTTAGTGGCTATTGGAAAATGAATGAAAGGCAATAGCTAGCTCCATGTGTGTACGAGTAACATGACTACGGTATTCATCAATTCACAAATTGGTAATCAAATCACACAAGACAGTTTTGGAGTAACTATATGGTTTAGCATTTCAATCAACAAATCAGGTAATGTGCTAAACATTATTTATGAAAACATAACATTTATTGAAGCAACAATGTCTAAATACGAGTTTGCTGACTGGCCAATTACGAGTTTGCTTAGTGTCTCAGCATGAATTTGGTCAGTGTCCCAGCATGAGTTTGGTTAGTCTCAGCATGGGTTTGGTTAGTGTCCCAGCATGAGTTTGGTTAGTGTCCCAACATGAGTTTGATTAGTGTCCCAGCATGAGTTTGGTTAGAGTCTCAGCATGAGTTTGATTAGTGTCTCAGCATGAGTTTGGTCAGTGTCCCAGCATGAGTTTGGTCAGTGTCCCAGCATGAGTTTGGTCAGTGTCCCAGCATGAGTTTTGGGTTAGTCTCAGCATGGGTTTGGTTAGTGTCCCAGCATGAGTTTGATTAGTGTCCCAGCATGAGTTTGGTTCAAGTCTCAGCATGAGTTTGCTTAGTGTCTCAGCATGAGTTTGGTCAGTTTCCCAGCATGAGTTTGGTTTGTTTCAGCATGAGTTTGATTAGTGTCCCAGCATGAGTTTGGTTAGAGTCTCAGAATGAGTTTGATTAGTGTCCCAGCATGAGTTTGGTTCAAGTCTCAGCATGAGTTTGGTCAGTGTCCCAGCATGAGTTTGCTTTGTTTCTCAGCTTGAGTTTGGTCAGTGTCCCAGCATGAGTTTTTGGTTAGTCTCAGCATGGGTTTGGTTAGTGTCCCAGCATGAGTTTGATTAGTGTCCCAGCATGAGTTTGGTTAGAGTCTCAGCATGAGTTTGCTTAGTGTCTCAGCATGAGTTTGGTCAGTGTCCCAGCATGAGTTTGGTTAGAATCTCAGCATGAGTTTGCTTAGTGTCTCAGCATGAGTTTGGTCAGTGTCCCAGCATGAGTTTGATTAGTGTCCCAGCATGAGTTTGGCCAGTGTCCCAGCATGAGTTTGGTTAGAGTCTCAGCATGAGTTTGATTAGTGTCCCAGCATGAGTTTGGTCAGTGTCCCAGCATGAGTTTGGTTAGAGTCTCAGCATGAGTTTGATTAGTGTCCCAGCATGAGTTTGGTCAGTGTCCCAGCATGAGTTTGGTTAGAGTCTCAACATGATGAGTTTGATCAGTGGCTATTGGAAAATGAATGAAAGGCAATAGCTAGTTCCATGTGTGTGTGTGCATGTAACATGACTATTCATCAATTTACAAACAGGTAATTAAATTGCACAAAAATGTTTTGGAATAAAACCATATGGTATAGCATTTCAGTCAACAAAAGTGATCATGTATATTTTCCAAACATCATGTATGAAAATGTAACATATATTGAAGCGACAGTTTACCTTCTACAGAGCTCTATGCTATACCTTTTTTGTTTATTCCTTAAATAAGGCCCTGAGTGGCCAAGTGGTCTAAAAAAAACTCACCATTTCGGATCACTGCCACCTGTCTGTGTGGGTTTGAGTCTCGGGTTCAGCCAATGTCAGTATTTGAGAAAGTCTGCCGGTAGCTTATCATGGGTCAGTGGTTCTTTCTGGGGTTTTCTCCAAGTTCTTCCTCTACCAATTATACTGGTAGCCATGGATAGCCTATCTTGTGCTAAAAAATGGCATTAAACCCTATGACAACAACAACTACTATTTGAACTTTGTCTTTCATTTAATATACACCGAGAAAAAAATGCTTATTCCAGCAGAAAATTTCAATTATGAATTAAATATGATCTCATATATATGGTGTACTTTTGCATGAATTTCATGAAAGATTTGGAAATACATTTTTTTAATGGAAGAATGGCAAAGATGTTTTGTTTTCAACTAGAAAAACCATGTCCTCAACACAGATAGATCTACGATAATTTACACATGCACACAAACTTTTGATTTATTATCCTGCATATAAAGTATTTTGAAATGATAAATTAAATGAAAATATCAAATGCAGATCATAACTTTTGGACTATTTTGTTCTGGCATTTCATGACATGGCAACACTTTGATGGCTATATTGCCTCCAGGCAAGTGGAGTAAAATGTCTTGTCCATGGTCATCCAATGACCTTAGTAGATTTGATGGCGGTCAGGAGATTAGTGACTTAACTACTTGCCAGACGATGGTTAAGATTACTGGTAAATTCAAAGATGCATGTACTCTTATATGACCACGGATGTGGTGCATGCTGTAATGTATGTCCCAGATATGGTGCATGAAATCATGTCCCAGATCTGGTATATGAATTCACATGTCCCAGATATGGTGCATGATTTCATATGTCCCAGATGTGTTGTATGCACTCATTTATTTTCCAGATATGGTGTCTGAACCCATATGTCCCACATGCATACATGCCAACCCCTGACGACAAAAATGTGTAATCCAAGTGGTCAAAAAGCGTAATCCAGGCAGAAAAAGCATAATCTGCATAAAACATGCTAAAATTTGCCCATCTCGTCTTTTAACATCCTTTACTGTTTTAAGTTTTAATATGTAGCACATTTACCTTTAGACACACATCAACTAGAATCCATGTTAAGATTTTTAGCCCAAATATTAAAATTTTTTCCACATGGCCTTAAATAGATGTCACATGTGATGACTCATGTCTTCATATTTAGAGAACTCTCTATTTTTGTTTAGTTTTTTTTCTTGCCTTTTTAAAATTCATCTGTGAAATTTTTGAAAGGAGATAATTTTGCTCTCATATATGAATTGGCTAACATAAAATATATTTTTTGGCGCCAAATACTTTTAGACTGGTTTTGCAGTAAATATAAATTAGAAAGCCAGTCTGTTCTCTTTTCACTAAGCCCTACATATGCTATAAATAGAATTCGAGGTTGAAAGTTTGAAAGTAAACCAGGTTTGCTATATATAGAATATGATACTGTTAGGAAAGTGCATGCAAGTCCACGGACAAGCGTCCTCTCATACTGTAGCTACATAAAAGCCATCTTTTCAAAAATACAGTCTGTGGGATTAATGGAATGTTAATAAAAACAAGAAAACAAATAATTGATTTTTCTGGAAGGTGGATATACCGAAAAAAACGTAATCAATATACATCTATGCGCAACGTGTAATTTAGTGAAAAAAAGCATAATGATTACGCCAAAAGCATAATGGTTGGCATGTATGCAGATTGGTGCATGAACTCCTGTATGCCCGATGTGATGCATGAGAATTTTACTACAATTTCAGCACAATTAATTAATTGCTTTAATTGGCTTGTTTTAACTAATACAAATTAAACTCCATCTTTTGTAAGTAAATAAGTTTGTTTTATTATTGGAAATTTATGATAATGATGGAATGAACTGTAACAGTACACAATTTGAATCAATTGTGACCTCAATTTCAAGGAAATCTGCAATAATGCCATTTCAGTTGCAAATTGACCAGAATGCATTTGCAAACAAAATCTGAAGATATGATAAAACTGCCAGTATATTCATAAAAACGCTATGGTTTAGTATGCACTTATGCCTTGCAGACTGATAATTGAACTGTATTAGTCTTATATGTATTTCACACTTGGCAGGCCTTAATTGCCAAAATAACTAGTAATGGAAACAATGGCGCTATTACTTCCGTAAATGTCATTAATCTATTCCAAGTCAGTTTTTGGCACAATAAAAATTTGAATATGAATAATAATGATAAACACAATAATGAAAATAGCAAGCGGAGTCCTGCTTGTCTAAAGTCGGACTCCTTGAATTGTCTAAAAAACACTATCACACAAAAGTAGGTGTTTAGACCATCAGCTGCAAAAAGGGGCGTAAATACAGTCCACCATGACACCTGACTTAATACTCCTTCATGTTTCAATATGGATAATACAGAGAATAGCAGTAATGTAAACAGATGAGTCCAAATCTCAAATGATGTCATTCCCAGCCACTTTACCAGCTCTTTCAATGTGAAAAACATTGCGACGTTTTTGAAAACTTCTTCAACTGAAAAAGATGAGGATAAATATTCCCTCCTTGAATATCAAATTAGAAAATTCTGTAACATATCCCTATTTCTATAGGATGCCATCTGTTATTTTCTCCATTCTTTCTTCTGTTGGAAGTGAGATAAAATGCTGATAAACTGTAGTTTTTTCTCTTGTACTGCCTCCAGCAGAATGCTGAAACACTACTAGTTTATTTTTTCTCTTGTAATACCTCCAAAAGAATGCTGCAACACTGCACTAGGTTTTTTTTTTCTCTCATAAGGCTTATAGCAGAATGCTATAGCAATGTAAAAGTTTAGTTTCTCTAATAAGACCTCCAACAACACACTGATTCGAGTTTATTTTTGATTGTCTTCTCTACTGAAGTTAATCCCTGAAATGAAAAAAAAAAACAGTTCTTTACTGCCCAGAAAAGAAAATAAGATATTAATAAAAATACTATACAGAGTGCAGATTATTAATTGGTACAAAAGTTTTTATAAAAATTACATTACCTTTGTCCTTTGTAAATATAGGTTTCTTTATTAACATGACTGCAATCCATCCACAAAATTTGGTTAGGGAACCAACTCTACAACAAAGGTTTTTTTGTGTGCAGAACTCATTTTTTCATGTTGGCTTTTGACACCTAAATCAATAGGCCCCTTCCATGCTTTAAGTGCAATCCCTTCACAAAATCTGATAAAGGTTTGTTGTATAGAGCAATAGGAGTAGTTAGATAAAACATTTTTCTTTGAGCCACGAAACTTTACTTTGTCCTTTTAACCCCAAAGTCAATAGGCTTCTTTCTTACCTAATATTTCAGTCATCCAAAAACTTTGGTGAAAGTACATTGTCAAGAACTGAAATTATTGTACAGAAACCATTTTGTATTTTTCAGTCAGTAACCATTTTTTACCATTTGAACCAAAAATTCAATAGGCTTTTACCATATTAAAGAAAAAGCTATCCACATTATTTTCACGTGCATATTGCAGAACCAAAATTATTGTGCACAACTCTTTTTTTTTTTTCTTCTTTCATTTAGTGATCATGACATTTGATCTTTTGACTTAAAAAATTAAGCATTATTCCTTAGTGAAAAATAGTCTTTGATAGTCCAAGTATATACAGTCCACAAAGTTATGCCCATGTTTGTGATGGTAATTGCTAAGGTAATTGTGTTGAAAACTAAGATAATTGTGCGGAAAACTAAGATAAATGTGTGGAAACTATTTCTTCTTTCTGCCATAATGACTACAACCTCTGTCTTTTTATAAAATTTCTTCATTACTCCAAATGCAAGTGATCCACAAAGTTTAAAATGGTCTAATAGGAGTCAATCCAGGCTTGCATTAATAATAACATGGTTAAAAGGGAAACAGTTGATCAAACAAATAAAGTATGGCTTCACAAGGGATGGCTAAACACAAATTTGGCTAATGAAGTCATGACATTTTCATAGTTTGAAGCATTGCACTTACCAAAGGTCTCAGAAATGCTTAATCACCCGTATTTGGATGCATATTATTTTATCTGGTATGCAGAAAATTACTTGTATGAAAGTCTTCCATAGTATGCACCAATTTGCTGGATGACAAATTCAATATCTTGTTAGTCCTGCTTCAACCAACTCTTGAGTGGGAAAATGTGTTGATCAACTGATCATTTTAGCTGTGCTGATATGTAATCAGATAATTCAGTGGCTTATGGGCCCCACAGATGTACATGTTGTCATTGTAAGAGTACATCTAAACAACATGACCCATAAGCATGGTGGCAAGTTCATAGACTTGACTCGCTACAGTGTGGTGAGAAAATATTTTGTTACCGGTATTTACAATGACTGATTTCAGAGGCAGTTTGACCCATTGATGTACTCGTGTATAAGAGTACATCAAATTAACAACTTTAGCTTTTGTTATTGTGTTCGTTTCCATGAGTAACCAACTGAGTAGTGCTTGTGACCTCAAAATCAAGACATGATGAGAGTTAGACAAAATGCTGTTTGCAAATCTGGATATGAATTTTGAGGTTAAACGGCAAAATGATAAAGATTGTAATGAAATTCAACATTCAACAGAGTGCTAAAAGTTGTTAGAACTGACATTTCACCTGGAACACTATGTGTGATGCCTAACTTGGTGCTTGGAATAAGAGATTTCCTTGGCCTAATATAATTCACTCTCACTCTAATGCACAAACAAGGGCTACATGTGTGTGCTGTAAAGAAGTTAGAAAATTAAACTCGATGACAACCGCTGTTTCTACTCATCTGGAAATAAAGCCATTTCAGGTATGTATGCCCAATTTGCTTCTGGTAGGGGACTGCAACTTTTGCTGGTGTGACTCATGTTTTTCTCAAAAATAGGAATCCTGAATTGCTAGTTGTACAATCCCAGCAAGACCTCTGACTTAATCTGGACTAAAATCTTGCTGTTAGACAAGAGATACAAGATTTTTTAAAAAGATGACTGCCATATTGGCCATAATGGATATGACATCATAAGAAGTAAGCACACATCGATTTGACCATCAATGAAAAACAAGATTTTCAAGATGGCCATTGTTGCTGCCATTCATGAAGTCAGATTTTCACTTACAATTAGGAAACATTTTAAGAGTCTTTTATACAAAAACCCCATGCTAATATGACAATTCATGCATAGTAGAAATACAAAAGCCCCATGCTAATATGACAATTCATGCATAGTAGAAATACAAAAGCCCCATGCTAATATGACAATTCATGCATAGTAGAAATACAAAAGCTCCATGCTAATATGACAATTCATGCATAGTAGAAATACAAAAGCCCCATGCTAATATGACAATTCATGCATAGTAGAAATATTCAAGATGTCCAGTGTGGTGGACATTTAGGACCAACTCAATAAGTAATTTAGTAAATTTATATTTTTTTTATATGAACATCTTGGATTTTCCCCAAGGAGGATCATAAAGTCTTCTGGTAATAAATATCATATTATTTTTCTGTATAGTTGAAATATCATAAAAAGTTGTAGTAAAACTCAATGCTGATATGACCATCCAATAAAAAAGCATAATCGAAAAGGGATTTTTGCGACAGCCATATTGTGCATCAGATTTACGCCATTTTTCATTCAGGAAAACCCAGAAAAGAATTACTGCATATATTTGGGCCTGATATAATAATTATTTTTTTTACCTGTCCCAGAACTTATGGTGAAACTTTTTTTCAACTAGTTAGTTGTCCCAAGAGACAAAATAAATGTGTACTGAATTTATGCTCACCCCACACATTGTGATAAAATAGATAAACAAAACTCTTTTTTTCATAATACAAAGAAAGAAACTAACCTTGTATTGTTATCATTTATTTCTTTTTGTCAACATTAGCATTAAAGAATAAAATATATCCACAAAATCTGTATATGCAGCGTAGGCTTCCATAATGTACCGTGTATTGCTTATGTAAGATAACACGTGCCATGTTGTTCATTGACATGAACATTGAGAAACAAATCGTGTTTGGTTGTGCTCAAAGGTTTGAATATATTATCCAAATGAAAACTGGATCCAAATAAATCATAAACAAGAGGGAAATAATCAAACGATATATTGAAGACAATTGTCATTCATGCATGACATTGTGTTAGGTGCAAAATAATTAAGATTTAATTATATCCAGGTCTACTGTTTGACAGTATCTGACAAATAAAAATAATTATTTTAAAACACATTCATTTGAGTGTAAGTGACAATATTTTCAAAAGCAAAGTGCTTCATCTAGTCATGGTAAGCCAATCATTTTCTGTATGTAAGGAACATAGGTGTGGGATTATGATAGACACATACATACATACATACATACATACATACATACATACATACATACATACATACTCACGCACACATACAAAAGAATAGTGAGAACAATATACAAGTTTGAGACATGAAATGGGAGTTTAAGAAAAACTTCATACAAGGACTTACAAGATATAGTCAAAAAAAGGAACAGAGATATATAAGATGGGAAATTAATACAAGATATATTTATTTGCTTGATTAGGATTTTTAACGTAGCTTTAACAATTTTCAGTCATATCGCTAATATGTCTGCAGTGAAGCAGTTTATAGTGATGTCTAGCACTGGGGCATCTTGACGCAGACATCTAGCATGATGTCTTACCCAGACACATTACCCTGACACAAGGCTGACCAACCCTAACACTAACCTCTTAGGTTGCGCTCTACAGTTTCGTATTTTGCATTGGGTTAGAATTTTAAAGAAAAAGAATTTTCCAGGATTTCTTCACTGGTTATACTGGCTATATAATAAAGACTTTGTATATCTTAGGTGTTGTTAGAAGAACTTTCAATTCCCTTTATTTTGATGTATGATTGATGGGTGTAATTTAGGTTCTAGAGTATGCAGCTTGGGCTAACTTAAGATGGGCTTGTATAAAAAAAACTGCTAGCTCCGTATGGTCATTTTTACTTCCTGGACTTCAGAGGTAAATTGTAGAAAAATGATCCACCAAATTTCTTTACTTTTCAGATATTTTGTAATACGTTCCTTGCACTTTCAGAAGCTGCTATTGCCTACTTCAGAAAAATTAGTTTTCCCTTTTTTAATAACTGTTAAAGTTACTGTACTTTTGCTTAATTTGGTTAATTTGTCAAGCACATGGGAGGATCCATTTGTTATACCATGTGCTTAGATCATGTACAATTTCCACAAGTGCAGTATCCAAAGGAATGACAGCAACATTGCATCAAAGTAGCATAGAGATATGCAAACATTATCTCCATTGTGCACGTTACAAATGCAAACAACTTCAACTCACATACATCACTCTCTGAAAAGTACATACTAATTGGTGAGTGCCCCCTTAATGTTGAGCGTCAAGTGAGACAGCTGTTAGTACCATTTTTGTAAGTCTTTGGTAAGACTCTGCCGGGGATCGAACCCACAACCTCCCGTTTCTGCGGCGGACGCTCTAACCACTAGGCCACTGGAGCGGTAATGGAAGAATATAGGATACATAATAGATATAATGGTTGATGGATGGATAGTACAAGTGGACAACTATATCTAGTAACCATATACTATAATATATATATATATATATATATATATATATATATATATATATATATATATATATATTAGGATACATTTTTTTTTTTCCTGTTGCAAAAATATCAGTGAAACGTTTTTCACCTAGGTCATATGTCCCAACAGAATTATATTTTTTCTACAAAGTTAAAAATGAAAGCAAATATGCTAAATTATTCACCCCCAAAAGACCACTAGAAATCAAAGTCTTTAAAATACTTAATCCAGATGCACCTAAACAATAAAATTTTCTTGTAAGCTTTATCTAATATGAATACCGTATGTACACCAATATGAATATCCAAATATCAAAAAATGGGGTGGCAAATGTCTGAGGAAACTACTATACCACAGGAGTCAGACGTTTTATCAATAAAGTACAACGAAATTTCTGACAACATGAATTCCCCTTATCGGTAGGGGAATTCATGTTGTCAGAGATTTCGCCGTACTTTATTGATAAAACGTCAGACTCCTGTGGCATAGTAGTCCTTTGCCAGGTCTGAGGAAACTCTAGACTACTATACACAACAGGCCAACTATAAATACATATATTACATCTCCATTCCATTAAAAGGGAAAAACTGGCTTATAGTTTAATTGTAGTTACCATTTATGTCGTACCTGATAAATAGTTTTGAAGATGTAGTACCTAATGGTAAAATGAAGAATAATATTTTGTGTAAATCGAACATAAAGCTATTGCATTTTCCGTCTCTCAAGTAAAGTTAGGAGGTAGAAGCGTAATTACAGTTTTGCACTTTATTTCCAAGTGTTTAGTCTGTATATCTTATTTAAACTGTTAATTCAAAAAGATAACATTTATCAATAATTGAATATTTATTTATAACGAGCATCAATCGACCAATTGTAGCAATAAACCATACAAGAAATACGAATTTTATAGTTCACTAATAACTTCACATGAAGGTTCATAACCGGTTATTGGCGAAGCGGAGAACATATTTCCACAAAACAAAGGTCGTTACTGTAAATTAGTATTATCATTCAGTTAAATCGAGTTATTTAGTATTGTCTAATTTAGCCTAAATAAAGCATGTTATTTTAACTATTATTTCAGGTAATTTGTTTTAGTTTTTGGAAGAAAAGTCCAAAATAAAGTTTTAAAAAAAAAATATAATATCGTCACCCATTTTCGAGGATAAAATATCGTGATATGACGGGACGTGGATCAATTGTTTTCCCAGTATATTTGTTTCTAAATGCTGAACTTATCATATTGTCAAAATCTTATTGAATCATGTTGATCTAATGTACTTACTCGCGGTTATCGAGCTTTTTATTTAGAGGTAGGGCTATAAGCAAAGCAGCATGTTACAGATTTCATTTCTAATTTTCTGGATCGGCATCAATTCTCACTGTTACAAATATGCACACAGACAACCACACTATAATGCTTATTTTCTAAAGATGAAACCTTTAACACATGACCAAAAAATCTTGAGCCAGTGAGTACTTATTTGTATCTACAAAATTGTTTGCCAAACAGTAATTATGTATGTCCTCTGTAATTATCATGTAAGCAACAGGTCATGAACATCGCGCGTTGGTGTTACAGTTTATGTACATTATTCGTACTTTCAACGAAATCCTCCAGGTGGTTGGTCATTTAGAGATGAGTGAATTTTATTTCCAAATATATCTCTCAATGAAATCTCACAAGTTATTGACAGTTACCTTAAAATCAGTGACACATAACATGAGCAGTATGCAATCCCAAGGACCTGAAAGCTGGTAACTCCCAAATATGTATAAATATTATCACTAAAATAACAGATAAGTTAAAATAAATAAATATTCATTATGCGTCAGAATGTGAGATTGACCTTGATATGACTGCAAGATGGAAATGACATACACCGGGATGACATCACCCACAAAAATCACAAACATCAATATTTTTTGCCAGTTTTCATAAAAATGTCACCATTTTCACAAATACAGTAATACCCATTTATCTTAATATCCCTGTTACCAAGGTAATATTGTCAACTTAAGTGGATGTAGAGAAGTGGAGGAGAGTTACAAAAATCAAATTTCACATATAAGTAAAAGTCGTAAGAGGTGAGAAGGTTTTAACTGAGAGAAAATAAACAATTGAAATTTTTGATTAATTGAAGACATAAATATCCTGAATACATGTGTATTGTCAAATTTCAAAGAATCCATAATATGTAAAGTAGTGTACATGTATATGAAAAATCCATAAATTCAAAAATGGACCACATGTTAGGAAATGTATATATGATTCACTTCATGTTAGAAAACACAAATAATTTGTATGTATGCAAAAAATATTAGTCTTCATTTGATCTTTTGCCACTGTCACTAAACAATTCAATTCAATGAGATATTTATGGTTGCCATTATTACATGAACCTTGGCTAAGTCATGCCAAAGACTTATACAGTTGGTACTAACAATTGCCTTACTAAGCATTAAGAGGTTAGTATTAAGACTGGTCAGCTTCAGGTGTCAGCGTGCTGCCTCAGTGCTAGACATCACTATAAACTACCATACTGCAGACATTGCGATATGACTGATTTTGTTTTAAAGCAAAAAATAAAATCAAAAGCACACTCACACAGTAGCATGAGGCTTTATAGTTGTTTTCATATCATATTTACATGGCCTATATTTTGGTCAGCTGGAGACAGCTAACATGTTACCAAGGTTACCAAGGGAATGAGGCTGTTAGTAGGGAATTGAATGAAGGAATTTATTTAGCTGACTTCACTGCAGCCAAATATATATGGTTTCAAAAGACGTGGTAGCAATTGTAGAACCTTGCACAGCACAATAAAAATGTTCAAATAACTTTGGAAAATGCAACAGTCAGTCAGCTTCCATTGGTTTTATTTAAGTTTGGTGCTGATTTCCTTACGAAAGGTACTTTGTTTTTATTGAAGACTTTTTTCGGCTTGCATGCATTATTGAAAATCACTGTTAAATGCAAGCTTTGAGGACAAAACAAATGATGGTTTATTATTTTTGTTATTGCACTGGTAACATCAAATAATTGTGGTAATGCATTGATCGAGGTTGTCTTTGGGGGTTAATTATTTTTTTTACTTATCTTGTATAATGACTGTTTTAATTTATCAGAGTTTTTTTTTTTTAAGAAGCATTTGTCAATATAAACAAATGATTTATTTATGTAACAATAAATAGCTGCCTGTGCATTTTACCCACTTACCCACCCAAGATTGTTTTTCCAAGTTTAAACAACCAAAAAAAAGACAATTGCAACATGGCATATTTTGTCGCCAATAAGTATATTAAAAAAATCACAAATTTATGACATTGGCAAAGCTTAGTACCATAAGTGCATGCAATGGATAGAATATTCGAAGATGTAATAGAAGAATTCAGTAGATTATCAAATAGTAAATGTAGCTGCTAATATATGTCCTGTGGTGAGACTCTAGGGTATTACACTTATAGAACATAAGAAAGGAACATTGCACCAACCCCTCTCTCTCTCTGGGTGCTTTGGATTTACCCATGGGCAAGTACAATGGAAACTTGAATTTGTCCCAGCTGGATTCAAATTTTTACTGTGAGCTGGGCAAGTGGATTTGTAAATCCCTGGTTCTACAAGATACTAACAGTACTAAAGCAAATTTGGAATGGGTCATGCTTTAACAGTACTAAAGCAAATTTGGAATGGGTCATGCTTTAACAGTACTAAAGCAAATTTGGAATGGGTCATGCTTTAACAGTACTAAAGCAAATTTGGAATGGGTCATGCTTTAACAGTACTAAAGCAAATTTGGAATGGGTCATGCTTTAACAGTACTAAAGCAAATTTGGAATGGGTCATGCTTTAACAGTACTAAAGCAAATTTGGAATGGGTCATGCTTTAACAGTACTAAAGCAAATTTGGAATGGGTCATGCTTTAACTGATGCAAAAAAGTCACCAATTCCCCAATTCTCAAACTCTCAGTTATTTTAAATTTTCTCGTTAGGTGCTAGTTGTGATATCAGCAGTTGCTGAAACAGTCCATTCCTGCTAATTAGTATAATATAATATAAAAGAGTGGTTAAAGAGTTTTTCTCTTATATGCGCCACCAACACTGATTTGAATTACCATTTGGCATGGCATGTAATCTTGGAAATGTCTTCACCACCATGGAAAAAGAATTGTAATGCACAAAAAGTGGAATAAACCAAAAATATACTGCATTCAGCCATCAAATACCGATATACATCATGCTTTTTACACAGTGTACTAAAATATTTCACATTGAGAATGGTGGCAGGTATGATGTGAGGAAGCACATTGGTGGTAAAAAGCACATAGAGGTTTGGAAACTACATGAAGACAACTTTTTCAAGTGATGGAATTTTTTAGATCGAAAGATTAGAATGTATTGTAATTTGCTTTAATTCACAGTTTTCCGCGCATGCGCCAATACCACCAGTTGATATTTCATCTGGATTATTACCAATTCATAATTAAGCTACTCAGCAGTTAAAATGTTTTCACTTTCAAGGAAAAAGATTTGTATTCAACAAAAAGTGTAGTTTGGAGTAAATCAAAATTTGGCCTAGCATTCCATGAAACATTGACGTACATTATGCTTTTCACACAGTAGTGTGCCGCAAATTTTACAAATGGGAATCTGCACAAGGGCTGGTATTTTTGCTTAAGTTTACTTATCATACATGTACCATTTAGTAATATTATTATGTAGTTCATGTACCGATAAATTGTAAGCAATGATATGAGCCCCCCCCCCCCATGAGCATGTGGCAGAACAATGCGAAAAAGCACAATGCTATAGCACCCCCAGCAGATGCCAGTGCTGAAGCATTGTTTGTGAGTTTTCTTGTTGAATATAATCTGCCTTTCTCAGTTGGAGATCAGCAACAATGACAGTGAAAGAGAATTTCATATTGTGAGGAAAAATAAGATAATAATAATAATAATAATAATAATAATAATAATAATAATAATAAAATAACTTTACTGCCTCTTAGGTGATGAAAATTTGCAACAATTTTAGTCACCAAAATTAAGAGTCCTGAACTGTTTTGAAAATAAATTTACCATGGCCTGATTGAGGAAGTTCAAGACTGCTACAGCATTGTATCATGAAAAATAGCGGGAAGTTTGTGTATATCTGTAAATTTGACTGCAAATAAAGTACTACATATAATCAATGTAAATAATATGCTTTATTTTTATTTTGGGATATTCATATAATGCAATACTGAAGTGGATGGAGTAAGTGGCATGATATGTATTTTCACTGTGTTCAAAATTCATTAATTTTTATCCCACTTTTCACTAATTGTTAGTCTGGAGGGTTGGCAGCTCTGTGTACCATTTCAGTTTTATGACTATGGAATTGTTATTTATGATTGCAGTGGAAAATGGAAGATCAGATCAGAAGACTCTTAATTCTCTATGGAAGTCAGACAGGGACTGCCCAGGATGTTGCAGAGAGACTAAGTAGACAAGCAAAACGCATGCATTTTACTGTCAGAGTTATTGCCGTCGACTCTTATCAAGTTGTAAGAACTCTTTTTAATTCTAGTAAATATAGTCTAAGACAAGTCCCAAGTCCAGTAAGATGAGGCAATACTTTTAATAGCTGGCATGACCAAGAAGGCCCAGCACTTTTGGATAGTTGGCATGACCAAGAAGGCCCAGCACTGTTGATAGCTGGCATGATTAAGAAGGCCCAGCACTTTTGGATAGTTAGCATGACCAAGAAGGCCCAGCACCGTTGATAGTTGGCATGACCAAAAACATTTTCTTGTCAGCTGACATGACCAAGAAGTCCCAGTGCTGTTGATAGTTGATATGACCAAGAAAGCACAGCACTCCCTATGACCAAAATCATTTTCTTGCTAGTATCTGATATATCTGCTATTTGGAATTTGGAAATCAGAATTGCCATATATATATATATATATATATATATATATATATATATATATATATATATATATATATATATATATATATATATACACACACACAGAGGAAAACAATTTATATAAAAATACTTAAGTTATCAACAAATAAATGGTTTTTACATGAACTCAGTGCAAAAGAACAATGGATGAAAAGCATTTATAAATATCTTCACCTTTTTTTTGAGCAAATAATGATATATGATTCTAATTTGGTTTCAACAAAAATAACTAAAGTTAACCACCAACTACATCTAATAGTTATTGCAGAGGATATGATGAATTTTATCAACTTTGGACTCAAAAGATTAAAAGTTAAGTCCACTGACCAGAAGAAGAAAAATGATTTCTTCACAACAGGTCAAATTGTCTACCATCTGTACTTACCAAACTTTCTTTCTTTTTTGGGGGCACCAAACATGTGCCCCTCCCCCCATCTAAAAAAAAAGTAAAAGGTTTTTATGTCTATGTGTGTTCCCCCTGATATGTTGTTTGATTGTTTTTTATTTTTCCATTTTTCTCCCCATTTAATTTTTCCCCATCAGGGTTATATGTTTGAAAAGGGGTATTTTTTTATCCCTAGTGTTCCTTAAGTATATCATTACTAGATGGGATTTGATCTACCCAAAACTAGTATTCTACTTTTGTTCTTTATTTTTTTTTTTTTTTTGACCATGGCTAGTGGTTGTCTAGTATCCTTGTGTTCGATATTTGTGTTGGTGCTATTTGTATGTTGCTATATATAAGTCTATACTTTGTATTTTTGTAAGGATAGCCATTTCCATTCAAATTCTTGTCATAGTTGTCTTACTTTGTGGTATCTCTCTATGTTGGTTATCACATAATTCTCTTTATTTAGATATATTTTGAGTTAATTTTGAATTTTGTGTAAATTGAAGTGTATTTAATTAAAGGTTTAATGTGCTTCAATTTACTATCTAATAAAATTTAATTTTCTAGGTATGTCTGCCTTGAGTCAGGACTGCTACGAATTTATTTAGTTGTACAATTTCTGACTCAATTAGTGCCATCCTTTATTTATTTATTTTAATTAGTCTTAAAAAAATTCCAATTTTGTTTAAGTTTATCCATTATTGGGTGACTGTCATGTCTATTACAGGATATAGACATGGAAGAAAAAGTATGGATATAGTATCCATAGAAAAGGAAGTGCAAAATTGAGTTATATTAAAGCTAATGGGGTGGTTTTTCCAAACTCTGCCATAGGTCAAGGTAGAAGCATTTTGATTTTGTGGTAGAAAAATGTAAAATGTTCACATTATTCAGATTAAAAGGATTTCTCCTCGATGGTGCTGTGTAAAAAGATACTTTTCAGACTTGTTTATTCAAATATTTGACATTCAGACTTGTTTGTTCAAGGGCTTGACATTCAGACTTGTTTGTTCAAGGGATTGACATTCAGACTTATTTATTCAGTGGCTTGACATTCAGACTTGTTTGTTCAAGGGCTTGACATTCAGACTTATTTATTCAAGTGCTTGACATTCAGACTTGTTTGTTCAAGGGCTTGACATTTAGACTTGTTTGTTCAAGGGCTTGTCATGTGTATTTATTCAAGGGTTTGACATTCAGACTTATTTATTCAAGGGATTGACATTCAGACTTTTTTTCTTCAATAGCTTGATATTCAGACATTTTTTTATTCAAGGGCTTGACATTCAGACTTATTTATTCAAGGGCTTGACATTCAGACCTATTTATTCAAGGGATTGACATTCAGACTTATTTATTCAAGTGCTTGATATTCAGACATTTTTTTATTCAGGGGCTTGACATTCAGACTTGTTTATTCAGGGGCTTGACATTCAGACTTATTTATTCAGGGGCTTGACATTCAGACTTATTTATTCAAGGGCTTGACATTCAGACTTATTTATTCAAGGGCTTGACATTCAGACATTTTTTATTCAAGGGCTTGACATTCAGACTTATTTATTCAATGGTTTGACATTCAGGGCTTGTCATGCTTATTTATTCAAGGGCTTGTCATACAGACTTGTTTATTCAAGGGTATGGCATTCAGACCTGTCTATTTAATGACTTGTCATGCAGACTTGTTTATTCAAGGACTTGATGTCCACTGATTGTCATGCATACTTGTTTATTCAGGGGCCTGATATTAAAGGTTTGTCATGCAAACTTGTTTGTTCAAGGGTTAGACCTTCAGGTTTTGTCATGCAGACAGACATGTCTATGCAAGGGTTGGACATTCAGGGCTTGTAATATAGACTTGTGTATTCAGTGTTTTGACATTCAGGGCTTATCATACAGACTTGGGTATTCAGGGGTTGGACATACAGTGATTAGCATACAGACATGTCTTTTCAAGGGTTGGACATTCAGGGCTTGTCATACAGACTTGTCTATTCAAGGGTTTGACATGCATGGCTTGTTATGCAGACTTGTCTATTCAAGGGTTTGACATGCATGGCTTGTTATGCAGACTTGTCTGTTCAAGGGTTTGACATGCATGGCTTGTTATGCAGACTTGTCTATTCAAGGGTTCGACATTCAGGGCTTGTAATACAGACTTGTCTATTCAAGGGTTCGACATTCAGGGCTTGTAATACAGACTTGTCTTTTCAAGGGTTCGACATTCAGGGCTTGTAATACAGACTTGTCTATTCAAGGGTTCGACATTCAGGGCTTGTAATACAGACATGTTTATGCAAGGGTTCGACATTCTGCCTCTATGAAAAATGAATTATAATGTGGAAATGGATGATTGTAAATTTGAAGTTGATTTATCTTTCAATGAATTATAATTCAGTACTGCATACTTGCTTTATATTTTTAATGTTACATTTTATTTAAATATGGTAATGTCTGTTTATTTGGCTTTTTTTAGGCCAACTTGATAAATGAGTCTGTTGTTATTTTTGTCTGTGCCACAACTGGACAAGGTGATCCACCTGATAACATGAAGGTAAGCTTTTATTTCTTTACAAGACAATTACTACAGGTGTTGCTATCTTAGCTTTTTTTGTTGTTTAGGATCCTCTCAGTTTCTTTAAAGGTGTCATTGTCTTAGCGTAGATAGTCAGGGTCTTATCTCCGGTAGTTTAAATGTGTCATTGTCTTAGTGACTGCTTCAGTAGGTCTAGTGGTTAGAACATCTGCCTTAGATGTGAGAGGTCACGGGTTCGAACCCTGGCAGAGTAATACCAAAGACTGATGAAAATGGTACTAACAGCTGCCTCGCAAGGCACTCACTAAAAAGCCAAGACATATATTTTTTTAACAAACAATGAGAGAAGACACTGACTAGACAAGCTAAGACACTGACTTAGAAAAGCTAAGTGTGTGTTGTGTGTGATTTGTAATTTTAATGTGGCTTTAACAATTTTTCAGTCATATAACTAGGATGTCTGCAGTGTGACAATTTATAGTGATATCTAGCACTGGGGCATCATGCAGACATGTTCCACCAAGTCAAATTATCCTGACACCAGGCCGACCAATCCTAACACTAACCTCTTAATGCTGATAACCAGGCAAGGCAGCTGCTAGAAACATTTTTATTACACTTTGGTACAACTTGGCTGGGGTTTGAACCTGTGACATTCCACATCTGAGGCAGACTTTCTAACCACATAGGCCACCAAATCAATTTAAAAGCTTGGAAAAGTCATGGAATTGGTTTTTAAATCTGTTGGAACCTGGTACAAATGTCAGGAAATAGCATATCTGTCAGGAAAATCGCACGTCAGAAAATAGCATGTATGTCCAGAAAATCACACGTCAGGAAATAGCAATATGTCCAGAACATCACACATGTCAGGAAATAGCAATATGTCCAGAAAATAACACAAGGAAGCTGCTGATAATTATAACTTCTTTGACTAAGTAAACTCTTGCAATATAATCCAATGAATGACCATGTACTCACACAATATGATCCAATGAATGACCTTGTTCTCAAGTAATATAATCCAATGAATGACCTTGTACTCACACAATATGATCCAATGAATGACCATGTACTCACACAATATGATCCAATGAATGACCTTGTTCTCAAGTAATATAATCCAATGAATGACCTTGTAGTCATGCAATATAATCCAATGAATGACCTTGTACTCACACAATATAATCCAATGAATGACCTTGTTCTCAAGTAATATAATCCAATGAATGACCTTGTAGTCATGCAATATAATCCAATGAATGACCTTGTACTCACACAATATGATCCAATGAATGACCTTGTACTCAAGCAATATAATCCAATGAATGACCATGTACTCAAACAATATAATCCAATGAATGACCTTGTTCTCAAGTAATATAATCCAATGAATGACCTTGTAGTCATGCAATATAATCCAATGAATGACCTTGTACTCAAGCAATATAATCCAATGAATGACCTTGTACTCATGAAATATAATCCAATGAATGACCTTGAACTCATGCAATTCAGTCCAATGAATGACCTTCTACTAATGCAATGTAATCCAATGAATGATCTTGTACTCACACAAAGTAATCCAATGAATGACCTTGTACTCAAGCATTATAATCCAATGAATGACCTTGTACTCATGCATTATAATCCAATGAATGACTTTGTACACATGCAATATAATCCAATGAATGACCGTGTACACATGCAATATAATCCAATGAATGACCTTGAACTCATGCAGTGTAATCCAATGAATGACCTTGTACTAATGCAATGTAATCCAATGAATGACCTTGTACTCATGCAATGTAATCCAATGAATGACCTTGTACTCGTGCAATTAATCCAAATGAATGACCTTATACTCATGCAGTGCAATCCAGTGAATGACCTTGTACTCATGTAATGCAATCCAATGAATGACCTTGTACTCATGCAATGTAATCCAATGAATGACCTTGTACTCATGCAATGTAATCCAATGAATGACCTTGTACTCATGCAATGTAATCCAATGAATGACCTTGTACTCATGCAATGTAATCCAATGAATGACCTACTGTTATGTGTTTATGCTCTAATAAACAGTGACACAGAAGAAGTGAAAACAACAAGCTTTGTAAAATTTAACAAATAACTTATTTCTCTGGAAAAAATATTTTAAAAATGGAAAAAAGAACTTACAGTTATAAGAATCAAATTAAAAAAGTCCAAGTAATGAAATGTTCTAATGAATTCAAATTTGAGCCCTGATGGAAAATCCAAGTTGAAAGATGATGACATATGCTGTTGTTTGTACTTGCTTATCTACAGTTCCTTGTAGAAAGACAAGGATTAACACTCCTTTGTTGGAAATCCAATTAAAATTTGATAAACTATGTCCAAGAATTCTGTAAGAGGACTCAAATATTTGTAGAGAAACAAATTAATCTTATAAAATCCAAATGAACTGAAGAAAAATAAACATAACTCAAAAACTCAAAAACTGGTCACAAACAGATACATTCCAGTGTAAAGTAAAAACCCACACTGATGAAATGTCTGTATAAACAAAGGTTATACCGTAATTAAAAACACAATTTTGAAAATCCTTGAGGGTTATGTGATTGTTTTTACATCACGTATGCCTAACATGTCCCTTATGAAAACCAATCATTTTATTCAAAGAATATAAACAAGTTATTTACTACGTAAAAGCCATCGACAAGGTCACAAGGTCACATATTAATACAGCCTCGATCTTGTTGTTATATTTCTAGTAATTAAAAATGAACCTGTTTACATGGCTGCTACTAATTTTGAATTAAGTCAGGATCTAGGTCAACATTAGGTGTTTACTACAAAATGGTTATGGGGGCCACAAGTGGCAGAGCGGTCTAAAGTGCTCTCCGTTACGGATCACTGCCATCTCACCTCTGCATCGGTTCGAGTCTCAGATTTGGCCAATGTGGGTATGTGTGAAAGCTTGCCAGAAGCTTCTCGTGGGTCGATGGATCATTCAGAAGGTTTTCCAGGGTTCTTCCTCCATCATACATACTGACCACTATGTATTGCCTATGGTGTGTTGAAAAACTGGCATTAAATCCTACAACAACTATCTCTTAAAAAATCATAACTTCACTTCTTCTGAATGATATCCAATAAGGTCATAAATGATAATGGTGCAATTCTGACCTACAATGTGACCACCACAATGGCCAGCTGGAAAATCTTATCACTAGATGGCTGGTCATATTGACATCGTACTTTCACCAGAAGTCTTTCAATGATGTCTAGTTGGTCCTTTTGGAATATTTGCAGATTTTGCATGATTGCAGCCATCTTGGAAATCTTGTTATGGTTATTCCTCTTTAAAGGAAAGTCTTCTCAGCATGGGGTTTGCTCTAGAAAACTTCTTATAATGTCTAGTTGGACCTTAAAGGAAATGGCTACCATGATTTCCTTATAGTTTCTTCTACTAATTGAAAAGTCATTCTGACATTTGGTTTTCATCACAAGAGTTCTTTGGTGCCTAGTTGGTCCTAAATGAAACTCATGCAAACAGAGATGCTCAATATGCCACTATGGTGGCCAGTTTGAAGATATTCTTATGTCTTCTTCTCCAAAGTGGATGGTGTAGGAACATGAATATTTCCTTAAATGACTTCTTATGATACCTAGTTTGTCCAAATTGAAAATGGTCCCGGCTGAGATAATGACTTTTGATGATGCCTACTTGGTCCTAAATAAAAATGGTGTCAATCTGACATCCAGTATGCACAAAACACACCATCTAATTTGAAAATGTTGTTATCACTGAAGAATATCAGGGATGGTTTCAACACTCAGCAGTGTTAACAAAAAAATACTTGAATTCCTGGAATTTTTTTTTGCCAAGTACAACATCATTACCTTCATGGAACTCATGTTCTTTTTACGAAATACAGCACCAGTACCTTCAAGGGACACTTCTTATAATCATCCTGGCTTGCCAAATTTGCTCAGTGACATATTTGCTGAAGTTGTAATTTTGTAATAGATACATATAACTGTAAAAAAAATACATGCACCACAAAGGATATTTATCCCTGTATACTCTTTCTTTGAAAGTAATTAAAATTCAGCTGTCATTCTCTCTGTAAAATACTGTTTGCATTTTCTTTCTTTTTTTTTTTCTTTTTTTCTTTCTTTTTCTTCTTCTTTCTTTCTTTCTTTCTTTCTTTTTTTCTTTCTTTTTCTTCTTCTTTCTTTCTTTCTTTCTTTCTTTCTTTCTTTCTTTCTTTCTTTCTTTCTTTTCTTTCTTTCTTTCTTTTCTTTCTTTCTTTCTTTTCTTCTTTTCTTTCTTTGAAAGTAGTTAAATTCAGCTATTAGTCTCTCAGGGAAATATTGTTTGCATTTATATGGTCAATTGATTGATGAAAAATATAAAATCTAGATAAAAACCTTTAGGCATGCATGCATTAGATTGACTTCCTAGATTTAAAACAATCCAATAGCATTTCTTTTGCCGCAATGTGCATTCTTTTCATCCTAAAATAACAGCAAGATATTCACAACATACTGTTGCCAAATATTTTAAATAACTTGCATTTGGATAAGGAAGTTAAAAAATAATCTGTGGCAGAATTTATAAGATAGTTTCTGCACAATAATCCAAGTCATCAGCTGTTGAAAATTCATCAAATTTCTTTTTCACTTTGGATCTAAAAGAACAATTTGATTTGGGGTTAAAAGGATGCTTGAGAATGTAATTGTAATCAAAAGAAGCCATTTAATTTGACCAGAGTTTGTAGAGGGCATGCAGTTAAGGTAAGGAAGAAGTCTACAGACTTTTGGACTCGGCAGGTTAAAGATCAAAGTCATCATTTGTCTGATAAGAAAATACTGATTTCTGCACAGTAAGTTTAGTTCAGTCATTCCATGTTAGTGCTTACATTAAGAGCTTTTAAAAATGGAATGGGGATATTATAGTATTCTTGTTGACTTTTTTTTAGCATTTGTGTCTAACCAGATTCATAATGTATAGTACACATAAAGTTTGCAGTTGATGCAAAAAAGATGCATTTGTCAAAATATGATCATTGATATTTCTTTTCAGACATTTTGGCAGTTCATTTTGAGGAAGAACTTGCCCACAAACTCATTGAGTCATGTGCATTTTGCTGTGCTAGGTCTGGGGGATTCATCTTACCAAAAGTAAGTGCTTGCAAAAAATCATCATCATCGTCATCATCATAGTTTTCGTCGTCATCATCATCACCACCACCACCATCATCATCATTTCCATTTCACTGTTCTTGAGCCATAATCTATCAATCATGAAGATTGATGGTAAGCCAATGCTTGATAATAAGTACATGCTGTATGATGATAAACTCGTCTTGATGAATATCCCTTGTATGATGATAAACTTGTCTTGATGAATATCCCATGCATGATGATAAACTCGTCTTGATGAATATCCCATGTATGATGATAAACTCGTCTTGATGAATATCCCATGCATGATGATAAACCCGTCTTGATGAATATCCCTTGTATGATGATAAACTCGTCTTGATGAATATCCCATGCATGATGATAAACTCGTCTTGATGAATATCCCATGTATGATGATAAACTCGTCTTGATGAATATCCCATGCATGATGATAAACCCGTCTTGATGAATATCCCTTGTATGATGATAAACTCGTCTTGATGAATATCCCATGCATGATGATAAACCCGTCTTGATGAATATCCCTTGTATGATGATAAACTCGTCTTGATGAATATCCCATGCATGATGATAAACCCGTCTTGATGAATATCCCTTGTATGATGATAAACCCGTCTTGATGAATATCCCATGCATGATGATAAACTCGTCTTGATGAATATCCCTTGTATGATGATAAACTTGTCTTGATGAATATCCCATGCATGATGATAAACTCGTCTTGATGAATATCCCATGCATGATGATAAACCCGTCTTGATGAATATCCCTTGTATGATGATAAACTCGTCTTGATGAATATCCCATGCATGATGATAAACTCGTCTTGATGAATATCCCATGTATGATGATAAACTCGTCTTGATGAATATCCCATGCATGATGATAAACCCGTCTTGATGAATATCCCTTGTATGATGATAAACTCGTCTTGATGAATATCCCATGCATGATGATAAACCCGTCTTGATGAATATCCCATGCATGATGATAAACCCGTCTTGATGAATATCCCTTGTATGATGATAAACTCGTCTTGATGAATATCCCATGTATGATGATAAACCCGTCTTGATGAATATCCCATGTATGATGATAAACCCGTCTTGATGAATATCCCATGTATGATGATAAACTCGTTGATGAATATCCCATGTATGATGATAAACCCGTCTTGATGAATATCCCATGTATGATGATAAACCCGTCTTGATGAATATCCCATGCATGATGATAAACTCGTCTTGATGAATATCCCATGCATGATGATAAACCAGTCTTGATGAATATCCCATGTATGATGATAAACCCGTCTTGATGAATATCCCATGTATGATGACAAACCCGTCTTGATGAATATCCCATGTATGATGATAAACCCGTCTTGATGAATATCCCATGCATGATGATAAACCCGTCTTGATGAATATCCCATGCATGATGATAAACCCGTCTTGATGAATATCTCATGTATGATGATAAACCCGTCTTGATGAATATCCCATGTATGATGATAAACCCGTCTTGATGAATATCCCATGCATGATGATAAACCCGTCTTGATGAATATCCCATGCATGATGATAAACCGGTCTTGATGAATATCCCATGTATGATGATAAACCCGTCTTGATGAATATCCCATGTATGATGATAAACCCGTCTTGATGAATATCCCATGTATGATGATAAACCCGTCTTGATGAATATCCCATGTATGATGATAAACCTGTCTTGATGAATATCCCATGCTTGATGATAAACTTGTCTTGATGAATATCCCATGCTTGATGATAAACCCGTCTTGATGAATATCCCATGTATGATGATAAACTCGTCTTGATGAATATCACTTGCTTGATGATAAACTCGTCTTGATAAATATCCCACCTGTCTTGATGAATATCCCTTGCTTGATGACAAACCCGTCTTGATGAATATCCCATGCATGATGATAAACCTATCTTGATGAATATCCCATGCATGATAATAAACCCGCTTGTTGACTATCCCATGCTTGATGATCTGTCTTGATGAATATCCCATGCATGATGATAAACTTGTCTTAATGAATATCCCTTGCTTGATGACAAACCCGTCTTGATGAATATCCCATGCATGATGATAAACCTGTCTTAATGAATATCCCATTCTTGATGATAAACTTGTCTTAATGAATATCCCATGCATGATGATAAACCTGCTTGATGAATATCCCATGCTTGATGATAAACTTGTCTTAATGAATATCCCTTGCTTGATGACAAACCCGTCTTGATGAATATCCCATGTATGATGATAAACCCTGTTAATAAGCTGTTGCGTGATGTTAAGTTTCTCCATGATAAGTCAGTCTTAAAGAGAAGTCCCAAGTTGATGATTGGACCATGGTTCATAATAAGTCCCTGATTGATGATAAGTCCATGCTTGATGATAATCTCATTCTCCATGATTAGTCCCTGCATGGTGATGGGCCCATATTTCATAAGTTTGTGATTGATATTAATCCATGCTTGATGATAAGTCCCTGCTTGATGATGGGCCCATGTTTCATGATAAGTCCATGGTTGATGATGAGCCCATGAGTAATGACAAGTCCTTGATTGATGGTAATCCATGCTTCATGATAAGTCCCTGCTTGATGATGGGCCCATGTTCATGATAAGTACCTGCTTGATAATAAGTGCATGATCCATGATAACTCCATGCTTGATGAAAAACTTATATTCCATGATAAGCCTGTGATTGATGATAAGCCCAAGATCAAAGATAAGCCCATATTCCACAATAAGCCAATGCTTAATGATAAGAGCATGCTTGACGATAAATTCATGTTCCATGATAAGCCTGTGATTGATGAAAAGCAAATGATTGTTAAGTCCCTGCTTCATAATAAGCCTGCACATATTTGCTAAGAATAGCACTGAGTAGTTTAATAATAATTCCATTTGCTACTTTCTGAAAAATTTATAATACTGATTCCAAGATCTTATTATGGGAAATATACTGTATGATTATTGTTTTATATGTAATTCTTTGTATGTTTATTGTTTTATATGTAATTCTTTGTATGATTATTGTTTTATATGTATTTCTTTGTATGATTATTGTTTTATACATATTTCTTTGTATGATTATTGTTTTATATGTATTTCTTTGTATGATTATTGTTTTATACATATTTCTTTGTATGATTATTGTTTTATATGTATTTCTTTGTATGATTATTGTTTTATATGTATTTCTTTGTATGATTATTGTTTTATACGTATTTCATTGTATGATTATTGTTTTATACATATTTCTTTGCATGATTATTGTTTTATATGTATTTCTTTGTATGATTATTGTTTTATATGTATTTCTTTGTATGATTATTGTTTTATATGTATTTACAGGTTCAACTTCATTGCTAAAAAACTGAATCGCCGACTGCAGCAACTTGGGGCACAGCCTTTACTGACAGTAGGTTTGGCTGATGATCAGCATGACCTGGGGTGAGCCGTTTTCTCCCTTATCTTCTTCTTCACCAGACTGAAATATCTCTACATCATTAAAACATATGGTTTGTTTTGTGCAGAATGTGAAAGAAAAATAACATACATTTCTTATGGCATATTGTTTGCTACTTTGAATTTTATATTAATTCTGAATTGTAAACTTTATGAAATTCATTATTAATGCATCTGTGTGAAAGTGGAGGACATTTTGTGTTCCTCCACATCATAATTGTCATTGTTTTTGTAGTTGTCTTGTCATTGTCTTGTAATTGTCTTGTTGTTTTTATAGTTGTTTTGTTTTTATACTTACAGTTGTCTTGAAGTTAACTTGTAGATGTCTTGTCATTATCTTTGTAGTTGTTTTGTCATTGTCCTCTCATTTTCTTTTCATTGTCTTGGTAGTTGTCTTGTCATTTGTAGTCATTGTTGTTTTATTGTCTTTGTAATTGTCTTATCATTGTCTTTGTAGTTGTCTTATCATTGTCTTTGTAGGGTTTTTGTATGCATCTTGTCATTATTATTGTATGTGTCTTATCATTGTCTTTGTAGTTGTCTTATCTTTGTCTTTGTAGCTGTCTTTGTTGTTTTCTTTTTGTAGGTGTCTTGTCATTATCTTTGTAGTTGTCTTATCATTGTCTGTGTAGTTGTCTTATTTTTATCTTTGTAGTTGTCTTTGTTGTTTTCTTTGTAGGTGTCTTGCCATTATCTTTGCAGTTGTCTTATCATTGTCTTTGTAGTTTTTTTTGTATGTGTCTTGTCATTATTATTGTATGTGTCTTATTATTGTCTTTGTAGTTGTCTTATCTTTGTCTTTGTAGCTGTCTTTTTTGTATGTGCCTTGTCATTATTATTGTATGTGTCTTATCATTGTCTTTGTAGTTGTCTTATCATTGTCTTTGTAGTTGCATTTGTATCTTTCTTTGTAGATATCTTGCCATTATCTTTGTAGTTGTCTTATCATTATCTTTGTAGCCATCTTTGTTGTTTTCTTTGTAGGTGTCTTGTGATTATCTTTGTAGTTGTCTTATCATTGTCTTTGTAGTTTTCTTTGTAGGTGTCTTATCATTATTTTTATATGTGTCTTGTCATTATTATTGTATGTGTCTTATTATTGTCTTTGTAGTTTTCTTATCTTTGTCTTTGTAGCTGTCTTTGAAGTTTTTTTGTGTGTGTCTTGTCATTATTATTGTATGTGTCTTATGATTGTCTTTGTAGTTGTATTTGTATCTTTATTTGTAGGTGTCTTGCCATTATCTTTGTAGTTGTTTTATCTTTGTCTTGTAGTTGTCGTATCTTTGTCTTCAAGTTTGTAGTTTTCTTTGTAGTTTTCTTTGTAGATGTCTTGTCATTATATTTGTAGTTGTCTTGAATATGGTTGATCATTTATATGTTTGTTATATTCTCTGAAATTGCAAAGATTAAACCTTATGAAAATAAATATCAGCTATTAAACCACATTAAAAAATAGAATAACATAATGACATTGTTGTTCAATGCACACATATGCGGCTTTCCTCCTGGCCACAGGTCAGATATGCAATTTTTAGAGCCTCACCCAATGACATAAATGAGGGGATAAAACTGGGGACTGGGCTAAGTGACTGATATATGGCACATACTTATAACCAATATTCCTGGATTTTGTGGCAGTCTGGAGATTTTTACTTTGATTATGTGCATGTCATGGCTTTCTTGTCTATAAATAGCTACAATATTCTTTTCTTGTTTCAGAGCAGACGCTGTTGTATTTCCATGGACAGAAAATTTATGGAAAAAGTTGCTGCAGATGTATCCACTTCCTCCTGGGGTAGAAATTATAAGTGATAATGTAAGGTAAGTGTATTTTATAGAAAGTATAAGTGATAATGTAAGGTAAGTGTATTTTATAGAAATTATAAGTGATAATGTAAGGTAAGTGTATTTTATAGAAATTATAAGTGATAATGTAAGGTAAGTATATTTTATAGAAATTATAAGTGATAATGTAAGGTAAGCATATTTTATAGAAATTATAAGTGATAATGTAAGGTAAGTGTATTTTATAGAAATTATAAGTGATAATGTAAGGTAAGTGTATTTTATAGAAATTATAAGTGATAATGTAAGGTAAGCGATAATGTAAGGTAAGCGATAATGTAAGGTAAGTGTATTTTATAGAAATTATAAGTGATAATGTAAGGTAAGTGTATTTTATAGAAATTATAAGTGATAATGTAAGGTAAGCGTATTTTATAGAAATTATAAGTGATAATGTAAGGTAAGTGTATTTTATAGAAATTATAAGTGATAATGTAAGGTAAGCGTATTTTATAGAAATTATAAGTGATAATGTAAGGTAAGCGTATTTTATAGAAATTATAAGTGATAATGTAAGGTAAGTGTATTTTATAGAAATTATAAGTGATAATGTAAGGTAAGTGTATTTTATAGAAATTATAAGTGATAATGTAAGGTAAGCGTATTTTATAGAAATTATAAGTGATAATGTAAGGTAAGCGTATTTTATAGAAATTATAAGTGATAATGTAAGGTAAGTGTATTTTATAGAAATTGTAAGTGATAATGTAAGGTAAGTGTATTTTATAGAAATTATAAGTGATAATGTAAGGTAAGCGTATTTTATAGAAATTATAAGTGATAATGTAAGGTAAGTGTATTTTATAGAAATTATAAGTGATAATGTAAGGTAAGCGATAATGTAAGGTAAGCGATAATGTAAGGTAAGTGTATTTTATAGAAATTATAAGTGATAATGTAAGGTAAGCGATAATGTAAGGTAAGCGATAATGTAAGGTAAGTGTATTTTATAGAAATTATAAGTGATAATGTAAGGTAAGTGTATTTTATAGAAATTATAAGTGATAATGTAAGGTAAGTGTATTTTATAGAAATTATAAGTGATAATGTAAGGTAAGTGTATTTTATAGAAATTATAAGTGATAATGTAAGGTAAGCGTATTTTATAGAAATTATAAGTGATAATGTAAGGTAAGTGTATTTTATAGAAATTATAAGTGATAATGTAAGGTAAGTGTATTTTATAGAAATTATAAGTGATAATGTAAGGTAAGTGTATTTTATAGAAATTATAAGTGATAATGTAAGGTAAGTGTATTTTATTGAAATTATAAGTGATATTGTAAGGTAAGTTTATTTTATAGAAATTATAAGTGATATTGTAAGGTAAGTGTATATTATAGAAATTATAAGTGATATTGTAAGGTAAGTGTATTTTATATAAATTATAAGTGATAATGTAAGGTAAGTGTATTTTATAGAAATTATAAGTGATAATGTAAGGTAAGTGTATTTTATAGAAATTATAAGTGATAATGTAAGGTAAGTGTATTTTATAGAAATTATAAGTGATAATGTAAGGTAAGTGTATTTTATAGAAATTATAAGTGATATTGTAAGGTAAGTGTATTTTATAGAAATTATAAGTGATATTGTAAGGTAAGTGTATTTTATAGACATTATAAGTGATAATGTAAGGTAAGTGTATTTTATATAAATTATAAGTGATAATGTAAGGTAAATGTATTTTATAGAAATTATAAGTGATATTGTAAGGTAAGTGTATTTTATAGAAATTATAAGTGATATTGTCTTTGGGGTCTGTTAGTCTTGAGAGATAATGTAAGTGTGCCCATGAGAGATTTTTTGGTTGGTGGTTGTGCAGCATTTGTAGTGGCTGTGTAGCCCATCATGTGAGTAGCAGTCCTAGCTGCACTTGAAGGTTGTGTTTGGTTTGTGTTGGAGCTACTCTTTCTTCCTCTAAGATTGCTTTTCACCAGCTAGCAGCTTAGTTTATCCTCACCGGCTTTCAAACCAGTGATCAGAGCATGTCGCCAGCAAGGCCTGTCTTGAGCAAGCTGTGAGCAAGCTGTCCCCAGCAGTTGACATCAATATAGAAATTATAAGTGATAATGTAATGTAAACCTGTTTAATAGAAATTATAAATGGCAATGTAAGGTAAATGTATTTAATAGAAATTATAATTGATAATGTAAGGTAAGAGTATTTAATAGAAATTATAAGTGTTAATGTAAGGTAAGTGTATTTTATAGAAATTATAAGTGATAATGTAAGGTAAGTGTATTTTATAGAAATTATAAGTGATAATGTAAGGTAAGTGTATTTTATAGAAATTTTGAGTGATAATGTAAAGTAAGAGTATTTAATAGAAATTATAAGTGTTAATGTATGGTAAGTGTATTTATTATAAATTTTAAGTGATAATGTAAAGTAAGAGCATTTAATAGAAATTATAAGTGTTAATGTATGGTAAGTGTATTTATTAGAAATTTTAAGTGATAATGTAAAGTAAGAGTATTTAATAGAAATTATAAGTGTTAATGTACGGTAAGTGTATTTATTAGAAATTTTAAGTGATAATGTAAAGTAAGAGTATTTAATAGAAATTATAAGCGTTAATGTACGGTAAGTGTATTTATTAGAAATTTTAAGTGATAATGTAAAGTAAGAGTATTTAATAGAAATTATAAGTGTTAATGTACGGTAAGTGTATTTATTAGAAATTTTAAGTGATAATGTAAAGTAAGAGTATTTAATAGAAATTATAAGTGTTAATGTATGGTAAGTGTATTTATTATAAATTTTAAGTGATAATGTAAAGTAAGAGTATTTAATAGAAATTATAAGTGATAATGTAAGGTAAGTGTATTTAATAGAAATTATAAGTGTTAATGTATGGTAAGTGTATTTATTAGAAATTTTAAGTGATAATGTAAAGTAAGAGTATTTAATAGAAATTATAAGCGTTGATGTACGATAAGTGTATTTATTAGAAATTTTAAGTGATAATGTAAAGTAAGAGTATTTAATAGAAATTATAAGTGTTAATGTACGGTAAGTGTATTTATTAGAAATTTTAAGTGATAATGTAAAGTAAGAGTATTTAATAGAAATTATAAGTGTTAATGTATGGTAAGTGTATTTATTAGAAAGTTTAAGTGATAATGTAAAGTAAGAGTATTTAATAGAAATTATAAGTATTAATGTAAGGTAAGTGTATTTATTAGAAAGTTTAAGTGATAATGTAAAGTAAGAGTATTTAATAGAAATTATAAGTATTAATGTAAGGTAAGTGTATTTATTAGAAAGTTTAAGTGATAATGTAAAGTAAGAGTATTTAATAGAAATTATAAGTATTAATGTAAGGTAAGTGTATTTATTAGAAAGTTTAAGTGATAATGTAAAGTAAGAGTATTTAATAGAAATTATAAGTATTAATGTAAGGTAAGTGTATTTATTAGAAAGTTTAAGTGATAATGTAAAGTAAGAGTATTTAATTAAAAAAATTCCTGAAGGCAAATTAGAACATTTATTTATTCAACATTTTATGAAAATGTCTTCTTGCTAGACTGTTGATAATGATAACAAAAAGGTTATATGAACTGTTAAGAATTTCATTATTTTGTATTATTCAGATTTTTGGCAGATTTCATTCCGAGTCTCAAGCTCTTTATTTCTGTTTAATGCAATATATTTAAAGAGTAATTTTATCAAAATGCAATCAGATGTATTTAAAGAGTAATTTTATCAAAATTTAATTCAATGAATTTAAGGAGTAATTTTATCAAATGCAATCAGATGTATTTAAAGAGTAATTTTATCAAAGTTTAATACAATGTATTTAAAGAGTAATTTTATCAAAATGCAATCAGATTTATTTAAAGAGTAATTTTATCAAAATGCAATCAGATGTATTTAAAGAGTAATTTTATCAAAATTTAATTCAATGAATTTAAAGAGTAATTTTATCAAAATTTAATTCAATGAATTTAAAGAGTAATTTTATCAAAGTTTAATACAATGTATTTAAGGAGTAATTTTATCAAAATGCAATCAGATGTATTTAAAGAGTAATTTTATCAAAATTTAATTCAATGAATTTAAGGAGTAATTTTATCAAAGTTTAATACAATGTATTTAAGGAGTAATTTTATCAAATGCAATCAGATGTATTTAAAGAGTAATTTTATCAAAATGCAA
Source organism: Unio pictorum (assembly GCA_030141615.1). Lineage (NCBI taxonomy): Eukaryota > Metazoa > Mollusca > Bivalvia > Unionida > Unionidae > Unio > Unio pictorum. The sequence continues at coordinate 1,823,620 of JARLTB010000029.1, read as the reverse complement.
TCAGATGTATTTAAAGAGTAATTTTATCAAAATTTAATTCAATATATTTAAAGAGTAATTTTATCAAAATGCAATCAGATGTATTTAAAGAGTAATTTTATCAAAATTTAATTCAATGAATTTAAAGAGTAATTTTATCAAAATTTAATTCAATGAATTTAAAGAGTAATTTTATCAAAGTTTAATACAATGTATTTAAGGAGTAATTTTATCAAAATGCAATCAGATGTATTTAAAGAGTAATTTTATATAAATGCAATCAGATGTATTTAAAGAGTAATTTTATCAAAATTTAATTCAATGAATTTAAAGAGTAATTTTATCAAAATTTAATTCAATGAATTTAAAGAGTAATTTTATCAAAATTTAATTCAATGAATTTAAAGAGTAATTTTATTAAAGTTTAATTCAATGAATTTAAGGAGTAATTTTATCAAAGTTTAATACAATGTATTTAAAGAGTAATTTTATCAAAATGCAATCAGATGTATTTAAAGAGTAATTTTATCAAAGTTTAATACAATGTATTTAAAGAGTAATTTTATCAAAATGCAATCAGATGTATTTAAAGAGTAATTTTATCAAAATGCAATCAGATGTATTTAAAGAGTAATTTTATCAAAATTTAATTCAATGAATTTAAAGAGTAATTTTATCAAAATTTAATTCAATGAATTTAAAGAGTAATTTTATCAAAGTTTAATACAATGTATTTAAGGAGTAATTTTATCAAAATGCAATCAGATGTATTTAAAGAGTAATTTTATCAAAATTTAATTCAATGAATTTAAGGAGTAATTTTATCAAATGCAATCAGATGTATTTAAAGAGTAATTTTATCAAAATGCAATCAGATGTATTTAAAGAGTAATTTTATCAAAATTTAATTCAATATATTTAAAGAGTAATTTTATCAAAATGCAATCAGATGTATTTAAAGAGTAATTTTATCAAAATTTAATTCAATGAATTTAAAGAGTAATTTTATCAAAATTTAATTCAATGAATTTAAAGAGTAATTTTATCAAAGTTTAATACAATGTATTTAAGGAGTAATTTTATCAAAATGCAATCAGATGTATTTAAAGAGTAATTTTATATAAATGCAATCAGATGTATTTAAAGAGTAATTTTATCAAAATTTAATTCAATGAATTTAAAGAGTAATTTTATCAAAATTTAATTCAATGAATTTAAAGAGTAATTTTATCAAAATTTAATTCAATGAATTTAAAGAGTAATTTTATCAAAATTTAATTCAATGAATTTAAAGAGTAATTTTATCAAAATTTAATTCAATGAATTTAAAGAGTAATTTTATCAAAATTTAATTCAATGAATTTAAAGAGTAATTTTATCAAAGTTTAATACAATGTATTTAAGGAGTAATTTTATCAAAATGCAATCAGATGTATTTAAAGAGTAATTTTATCAAAATTTAATTCAATGAATTTAAGGAGTAATTTTATCAAATGCAATCAGATGTATTTAAAGAGTAATTTTATCAAAATGCAATCAGATGTATTTAAAGAGTAATTTTATCAAAATTTAATTCAATATATTTAAAGAGTAATTTTATCAAAATGCAATCAGATGTATTTAAAGAGTAATTTTATCAAAATTTAATTCAATGAATTTAAAGAGTAATTTTATCAAAATTTAATTCAATGAATTTAAAGAGTAATTTTATCAAAGTTTAATACAATGTATTTAAGGAGTAATTTTATCAAAATGCAATCAGATGTATTTAAAGAGTAATTTTATATAAATGCAATCAGATGTATTTAAAGAGTAATTTTATCAAAATTTAATTCAATGAATTTAAAGAGTAATTTTATCAAAATTTAATTCAATGAATTTAAAGAGTAATTTTATCAAAATTTAATACAATGTATTTAAAGAGTAATTTTATCAAAATTTAATACAATGTATTTAAAGAGTAATTTTATCAAAATTTAATACAATGTATTTAAAGAGTAATTTTATCAAAATTTAATACAATGTATTTAAAGAGTAATTTTATCAAAATTTAATACAATGTATTTAAAGAGTAATTTTATCAAAGTTTAATACAATGTATTTAAGGAGTAATTTTATCAAAATGCAATCAGATGTATTTAAAGAGTAATTTTATCAAAATGCAATCAAGATGCATTTAAGGAGTAATTTTATCAAAATGCAATCAGATGTATTTAAAGAGTAATTTTATAAAATGCAATCAGATGTATTTAAAGAGTAATTTTATAAAATGCAATCAGATGCATTTAAGGAGTAATTTTATAAAATGCAATCAGATGTATTTAAAGAGTAATTTTATAAAATGCAATCAGATTTATTCAAAATGCATTTTTATCTGACAGAAATGATGATTGCTTTATGAATAGATTCAGATTTTGAAAAACAGAAATTTTTCCAATTTGTTATAACAGCTTTATCAGGTGAACGTAAGATGAATACATGAGACTTAATTGTTTGTCTCTACGTAAGATGAATACATGAGACTTAATTGTTTGTCTCTACGTAAGATGAATACATGAGACTTAATTGTTTGTCTCTACGTAAGATGAATACATGAGACTTAATTGTTTGTCTCTACGTAAGATGAATACATGAGACTTAATTGTTTGTCTCTACGTAAGATGAATACATGAGACTTAATTGTTTGTCTCTAGTATGAAATTTATCATGATCTGTATTCGGAACCAAACTGAATTAAGTATTTGACTACAAGTTGATCCCATAGCTGTAATAAACATAGATCACATTCTTTCATGATTTTCTTTAGACCACCTTCAAAGTACAGAATCAAAGTTGTGGACAAAAATGATTCACAGACAGTAAAACTGAAAGATACATCCTCAACACTTAATTCAGTACTTGTCACGCCAGATCAGAGAAATCCTTTCTATGCAAGATTGATAAGTAATGAGAGAGTCACAGCTTCTGATCATTTTCAAGATGTTCGTCTTGTGAGACTTGATATATCTGGCTCAAATATTAGGTAAGATTCCTGTTACAGCAGGTTATTGCATTATATTAGAATAATCACCAAAACTCAAGTTGTGTATGTTTTATGTGATGTATGTAAGATCCAGTTACAATAGGTTATTGTATGATTTTAGAATAAAAATAAAACTTAGTTGTTTATATTTTATGTAATGTATGTAACAGCCGGTTATTGTATCATTTTAGAATAATAATCAGAACCAAAGTTGTGTATGTTTTATGTGATGTATGTAAGATCCAGTTACAATAGGTTATTGTATGATTTTAGAATAAAAATAAAACTTAGTTGTTTATATTTTATGTAATGTATGTAACAGCCAGTTATTGTATCATTTTAGAATAATGATCAGAACCAAAGTTGTGTATGTTTTATGTACAGTTGGTGAAGTTCTAGTTACAGCAGGTTATTATATGACTTTTTAGTAATGACCAAATTAAATTTGTTCATGTTTTGTGTAAAATGTCTCTCTTCTGTCTTTAACCAAAGATGCAATGTCCAAGCCTTGTCTACTTCTTATCATAATTCGTATTTCAATCAATGTGAATAACAAAATTAATGTCAACTGCTTAGATTAGGTTAACAACATGATGCTGATTGCATGTAAAGTTCAGAAAATGTAAAATAAAAAATTGGAGAAAAACACTTTAGTCAGATATAAAACCTATACAATGAAACATAAACATGAAGTACTACATAATTAAACATAAACACGAAATGCTATATGATAAAATATAAAATATATACATGAAGTATTACATAATTAAACATAAACATGAAATGCTATATGATAAAATATAAAATATATACATGAAGTACTACATAATCAAACATAAGGAGAAATTATTACACAATACAAATGAAAGGTAAAGATGTTAACATTCTGTAAAAGGTATACAAAATAAAATATAGACATTGATCTGCCAACACATTAATTATGCAGTCAGTAGATCAGGGTCATTGTTTTTGGTTTGGATCTGACCTGTACATGAGTGTATGTTACATGCTTGCACTAATCATTTCTCTTGCATTCAGAAATGTCTGTGTACCCTTCCCTCCAAATATTCTTATTTTCTCTTAATCTTATCTCTCATACAGAGATGTCTGTGTACCCTTCCCTCAAATAATTCATATTTTCACTAATCATTTCTCTTGTACAAACATGTTCATATATCCCTCCCTCCCAAAATTCTTATTTTCACTAATCATTTGTCTTGTACAGACAAGTATGTGTGTATGTATACCCATCCCTCCAATAGTTCTTATTTCACTAAACATTTCATTAATTTCTCTTGTACTGACATGTGTGTATACCCATCGCTCCAAATTATTTTACTTATTTCTCTTTATGTCGCATTAGAGACATGACTGCAGAATTTATTTTTGAGGTTGTTGTATCTATCAATCTTAGGGACATGACATCAATCTCAGGGTTCTGTGAGAAAAGTACTTGCAACATCAATAAGACATCTATCACGTGTTCATATATTTCGAAAAGGCTTTGGACCGAGTGGCATGAAGCATTGTGCGCCACAATGAAGAAGTAAAACATTGGTCAAAATTTGACCAGTACCATCAAGCATGTACGCCAGTGCAGTAATTGCTTAAGGTTCTCTGGTTTCATAATCACCAAAGAGGGATCAAGAGCAGAAATTTTATCAAGAGAAGCACAAACAACGGCAGCTATGTCAAAGCAATGACCCATCTGGAGAGATAAGAACATTGTCTGAAAACTAAAATCATACTATTGAGATCACTAGTCATCTCAGTCTTTTGGTATTCATGTGAGGCCTGGACCCTGACAGCAGAATTACAACGAAGTATCCAGGCGCTTGAAATGAGATGCTACAGAACCATCCGTGACATCTCGTACATGGACCACATCACAAATGAAGAAGTGCTTAACACCATCAGGCACAAAGTAGGCCATTATGAAGACATCCTCACCACTGTCAAAAGAGAAAGCTGAAATGGTATGGCCATGTCACTAAATGCAACAGTCTATCCACAACAGTACTGCAGGTCAGTGTCCTGGGTGGCAGAAGGAGAGGTAGACAGAGAAAAAAGTGGACTGACAACATCACAGAATGGACCAGCAAAAGTTTTGTAGAGACACATTGATTGGCACATAATCAAGACAAGTGTAGGGAACTGGTCATATGTTCAGCAGCACAGCGCCTCAACGACCACACTGGATCAAGAGACTGATGATGGTGTTGATGATGAGGGACAATTCTGTTTTTGATGTTTTTGTATTTATTATTTATCTGTCTTAATGACATGACTAGAATTTTATTTTTGATGTTTTTGTATTTATCAATCTTAGGAATTTTACTGTAGAATTTTATTTTTGATGTTTTTGTATTTATTTTAACCTGAAGTAAAATATTACATGTCATAGTGTTTCAGGATTTTAACAGCAGCATAAACTTACGTGGGCAATATTTCTTAGGCTATGATTCCTTGCTTATTTATATCTTATTCTATGACCTCTTGACCCCTTGAGTGGGATAAAGAAATAACAAATATTTCTTTATCCCACTCAGCTACAGAATAGTCAAGATGGAGCAAACCTCTTCCCATAGTTGTATCATTTTTAGATACATTTTGTTGTTATAAAGATTCTTTTCAAGACAAATTTTCATTACATTTAAAATGTCATTACCCTATCAATTTGGATCCAGACATGACATTTCGGCAAACACTCAAACCAAAGCTATAAGTAATTGCAGTAAACTGAAAACAGTGTTTGTTTTATTTTACTTAGTTTTTCAAGACATGATGTGTTGTGATGTGATTTGGATTTTTAACAAATATTTAAAATAAATTTCAGACATATTGCTATGATGTCTGCAATATGACAGTTTATAGTGATGTCTAGCACTGGGGCACCATGCCTCAGAAATGTAGCATGATGTTCCACCCAGTTACATTATCCTGACACCAGGCCAACAGTTCTAACACTAACCTCTTAATGCTGAGTGCCAAGCAAGACAGCTGTTAGTACCATTTTTATATCTTTGTTATCACTTGGGAAGGGAAGGATCAAACACATGACCTGCATCTGAGGCAGATGCTCTAAACACTTGGTCACCAGAGCGGTTCAGTTTTTCCAGAAATATTATTTGTATCCTTAACATATGAAAACTGTTTCTGAGCCAAAATGTAAAAATAAAATCTGTCCAGTAGAACCTGTCTTGAATGACCTCCCTTTCTGCCAAAAAATAATGGTCTTTCAAGACAGGTGGTCTCTCATAACAGGTCATAACACTATATAATGAATAAATCTGTGCATGGAGATTCTGGTCTCTCAAGACAGGTGGTATCTCAAGACAGGTTTTACTGTATTCAAATTAGAACAGTCTGAAACAATGGGTCAATGTGGCAGAACTTACCATGATATAGTCCAGTTACCACAGGTTTGTAAATTTTCCAAAGATGACCGAGATAATGCAAGCTTTAAAGCAGTTTAGAAGAAAATCCTATTCATTAAAGGTTATGTTAATCAACATATTGTTTAAACGTAAATAATGTAATTTTGTTTTTTAATTTTAATTTTTAAAATTTTTTCAGCAGGATTGCTATATGAGCTTGATAAATGATGTGTAATATGCAGTGTTACCAGTTCTCATTAGCTTCGGCTTATTCTTTTGCGATCCCTTGAAGGTTATGTAACTCATCCATACTTCAAGAAAAGTATTAATAGAAAAAAGTCTTACTAAACAGTCTGCATAAATTTGGAAATATCTTATTTAATTTGAAACGTGCAGTTCCTGCATCATGACAGTCATTGCATGTTCATTGCATATTTACTGATTTTGTAAAGCAGTAAACTAATTTACACCATGTACACATGTAAATTTTACAGCCTTACTAGATTCCCCTTTTGTTTCTTTAGCACAAATTAAGTATCATGCAAAATTAACTCAGATAGTGTGGCTAAATGTAACAAGCTGCCTTATGTTATGGGTCTTATCCTATTTTCTGACCTGCTCCATATGACCTCATAAGCTGTGTATTCCTTCTCCACAAGTAAAGAATATGATAAAATAATTACCCTTCAGTTTCTTTATCAGTCTTCACATTCTGTGACAAACAAATTAGCGGAAAATATAATTCAAATTTTGTGTGATAGTGTTATTGTTGAGTGGGGTTTCTTTTCAACTAGATGGGCAACATAGCAGGGATGATATCCTACCTAAAGGAGGTAACCAACTGTAAGGTTGATGTATGCTACAAAAAGGGAGGTAGCTAACTGTGAGGTTGATGGCATGCCTTCCGTTCAGTTGAAAGAAATGACAAGATGAAATTTTTTAATTCTGTGCAAGCAATAATTTTGAAAGTCCCATTTAGATTGAATGAGGAAGGCATTGCCATATTTTCCATGCAGATCTAGATTGATTTGCTTAATTTGTATTTATTTTTTACAGGTATAGTCCAGGAGATGTTGTAATCATTCAGCCACAGAACATGGATGACACAGTGCAGGATTTTATTTCACATCTGGGCATCAATCCAGATGAGGCTATAATCTTGGAACAGAATGACCCAGGTAATCGCCACAGATGTAATGAGTCATCAATGTGTATTATTTATCATTTCAGTATTTTATCTAACAGTATACTGCATCAAAATCTGTACAGTTGGGATATCTCCATATGTGTAACATCAATATCTGTACTATTGGGATATCGCTATATGTATAACATCAATATCTGTACTGTTGGGATATCTCTATATGTAAAACATCAGTATCTGTACTGTTGGGATATCTCCATATATATAACATCAATATCTGTACTATTGGGATATCTCCATATATGTAACATCAGTATCTGTACTGTTGGGATATCTCCATATATATAACATCAATATCTGTACTATTGGGATATCTCCATATGTAAAACATCAGTATCTGTACTATTGGGATATCTCCATATGTATAACAGCAGTATCTGTACAGCTGGAATATTCACATATTACATCATTATTTGTACTCAGAATCATATCTAGTTATCAGACTGGTTCGCCTACTAATCAAGATGAGTGCCAGTCTAAGTGATAAAACATCAGAATCATATCTAGTTATCAGACTGGTTTACCTATAATAAAGTAAGATAAACCTCCAGTCTAAATGTCTAAATATTAGAATCCTGTTTTTGTTAAATTTGATTACATAAAATGATCAATGAATTTTGAACCTGATTCTAACCATCACCTTATTTTTAGATTAACGACTATGTGAGAAAATATATCCTATACCATAATGCTTTTCTAAGCTGAAAATGGTGTGAGAAAATTAAAATGTAAACCCATCAGCTGTATTGAACCCTCTCCTCTGAAAATATTCCAGGTTTCAGGGGTCAAATAATTACAAAGGAGTTAAAGAGTTAGTAACACAGGGAGTCAAATAATTACAAAGGCATCGTACAATTAGTAACACACAAGTTAAATAACTAGAGACATTGTACATTTAGTAAGTTAAACATAGGAGTCAATTAATTACAAAGGCATTGTACAGTTAGTAACACAGAGAGTCAATTAATTACAAAGGCATTGTACAGTTAGTAACACAGAGAGTCATATTTACAATTATACAGTTACCTAGACAGGAACTCAACTAACTACAGAGGAATTATAGTCAGTAACACAGGAGTCAGATAACTGCAGAGGGATTTACTGTTAGTAACTACAGGGAGTCAGATAACCATGGAGGCATTGTACAGCAAGTATAAAAAACGTGCAGTAGTTACCAACACTTGTGGCTTTGCCCCACACACTTACAATACCAACACAGCTACAGATTGATTAGGAGATAGTCATGTGACCCTGCAGCTCACTGTTACAATACCAACACATCTACACATTTGTTAGGATATAGTCAGGTAACCTTGCCACACACTTACAATATCAACACAGCTACAGATTGGTTAGCATATAGTCGAGTGACCCTGCCACACACTGTTACAATGCCAACACAGCTACAGATTGGATAGCATATAGTCGGGTGACCCTGCCACACACTGTTACAATGCCAACACAGCTACAGATTGGTTAGCATATAGTCAGGTGACCCTGCCACACACTGTTACAATGCCAACACAGCTACAGATTGGATAGCATATAGTCGGGTGACCCTGCCACACACTGTTACAATGCCAACACAGCTACAGATTGGTTAGCATATAGTCGGGTGACCCTGCCACACACTGTTACAATGCCAACACAGCTACAGATTGGTTAGCATATAGTCGGGTGACCCTGCCACACACTGTTACAATGCCAACACAGCTACAGATTGGTTGGCATATAGTCGGGTGACCCTGCCACACACTGTTACAATGCCAACACAGCTACAGATTGGTTGGCATATAGTCGGGTGACCCTGCCACACACTGTTACAATGCCAACGCAGCTACAGATTGGTTGGCATATAGTCGGGTGACCCTGCCACACACTTACAGTATTAACACAGCTACATACACATTACATGTAATATGTATTGAATCATTACTAATGTGTTCTATCACTTGCTAATTGTGTGAGATATATGTATGGCATCATTACTGCTGTTTTGCAATATTTTTAATAACAAATGTAATATTCTCATTATTGTTGTCATTGTTTTTAGCTTTGCTGGTCATAAGGGATGGTCTCTCATCCACCCATTCATTAGTAACATTTGGTATTGCTACTTCACCTAAACTACATGGCGGATTGCCGTGAAACTTTACACTCACATTCATCCCATGGTTTGGTTAGTCTTTGATGAAAATGGTACTTTCAGACATCTTGTTATCACTATCTGCTGTATGGATGATCATGTCTACATGGGGTTTTCACTTTAAGACTTCTTATGATGCCTTGTTGATGTTAAATAAAAATGGTAATGATCTGATGTCCAATATGGCCACCACAGCAGCCATGTTAAAAATCTTGTTGCTAACTAATTCAGAATGGATGGGGTTTTAACTATATGACTTCTAATGCTGTCTAGTTACCGGTAGTTGTAAATGAAAATGGTGCCTATCAGATGTCCATTATGGTCACCTAAGTGGCTGTCTTTAAAATCGTGATATCCCTGCTTATTCTTGACAGAATGCAATACTGCCATGGTGTTTGCACCTGAAGACTTCTTATCATGTCAAGTTTGTCCTAAATAAAAAAAATAGTGATGATTGGATGTTCAAAATGGCTGCCACAGTGGCCATCTTGAAAATATTGCTGATCCTCCAAAATGATAAGTAATATTGCAATGGGGTTTTCATTAGATAACTTGTTTTGAAGTATTATTAGTCAAAATGATAAGTAATATTGCAATGGGGTTTTCATTAGATAACTTTTTTTAATGTATTATCAGTCAAAATGAAAAATAATATTGGCATGGGGTTTTCATTAGATAACTTGTTTTGAAGTATTATTAGTCAAAATGATAAGTAATATTGCAATGGGGTTTTCATTAGATAACTTGTTTTGAAGTATTATCAGTCAAAATGAAAAGTAATATTGCAATGGGGTTTTCATTAGATAACTTTTTTTAATGTATTATCAGTCAAAATGAAAAATAATATTGGCATGGGGTTTTCATTATAAGACCTTTTATGATGTATTATCAGTCTATTGCAATGGGGTTTTCATTATTGGACTTTTTATGATGTATTATCAGTCTATAGCAATGGGGTTTTCATTATTGGACTTTTTATGATGTATTATCAGTCAAAATGAAAATGGTATGGATCTGATTTACAACATGGCTACAAAGGTGGCTAGCTTGAAAATATTGTTATCCCCACTCCTTCAGAATGGATGGTTGTATCAACATGTTTTTTTAATACTAAAACAATTTATGATGTCCAGTTATCCCCATTCCTTCAGAATAGATGGTTGTATCAACCTGTTTTTTTAATACTAAAACAATTTATGATGTCCAGTTGGTCATGATGGTGTCATTTAGTCAGCATACTTTCTACAGTGATCATTTTGGAAATCCTCCTAAATAAAAACGGTGCCTATCTATTGTCCAATATGACCACCCTAATGGCCATCTTGAAAATATTGTTGTCACTACTTTTCTTGAAAGGAAAGTGGTAATGTCGTGTGGTTTGTCAATTTTGTTCTGTTTAAAATTTTGACATCCAGTATGTCCACCACGGAAAGTCGTATTGATATTGGGTTTATCATTTAATTTTTTGTTTTTAAATGTTGACATCCAGTTTGTCTACAACAGAAGCTACTTTGAAACTCTTGTTGTCACTGAAAAAATCAAAAATGGTTTCAACTATATACAGTTAAAAGATATAAATTTTCTTGAATTCCTGCAAAAGAATTTGGGCCAATGGGTCAGTTCCTTAAAAAAATTTTTTTGATGTTATTTTAATAAAGGTGTTTTTTTTCATATCAAATAAATATTTGTTTTGTTCATTTCAGAAATACCTTTACCTGATTTGCCTCAGCCCTGTACAATGCATTATATAGTACAGAATTATCTGGATATAAACTGCACTCCTAGGAGGTCTTTCTTTGAAATGCTGTCTTACTTTGCAGACAATGAACTAGAAAAAGAAAAATTGCAAGAATTCTGTTCAACAGAAGGTCAGGTGAGAGAAACATGAATAATGCAATCTGTGGAAATTTTCTTATGAGAAAAATTTACAGACACAAGACCACAACCACACATGTTTTGAGTTAGCAGAATTAAGTGTGATATAGCATAGGGATTCATCAACTTGAAGACTGGGTGTGAAAATACAAAATTAGCTCTGGGTGTAAAAATAACTAAGTAGTTCTGGGTGTGAAAATACCTATTAAGTCGTTCTGGGTGTGAAAATACAAAATTAGTTCTGGGTGTAAAAATAACTAAGTCGTTCTGGGTGTGAAAATACCTATTAAGTCATTCTGGGTGTGAAAATACAAAATTAGTTCTGGGTGTAAAAATAACTAAGTAGTTCTGGGTGTGAAAATACCTATTAAGTCGTTCTGGGTGTGAAAATATAAAATTAGTTCTAGATGTGAAAGTATATAACTAATTCTGGGTCTGCAGTTTGGAAATAAAGTTTAAACATCCATAATTTGCATATTTAAACAGATCTGAAAGACCAGATCAACCATGAAGAATTATCAAGGTATGTAAAGAGCGATCTGTGACACAAGATTAGATTATATGGGTATGTAAAGAGCCCTCTGTGACACAAGATTAGATTATATGGGTATGTAAAGAGCGATCTGTGACACAATATTAGATTATATGGGTATGTAAAGAGCCATCTGTGACACAAGATTAGATTATATGGGTATGTAAAGAGCCATCTGTGACACAAGATTAGATTATATGGGTATGTAAAGAGCCATCTGTGACACAAAATTAGATTATATGGGTATGTAAAGAGCCATCTGTGACACAAGATTAGATTATATGGGTATGTAAAGAGCCCTCTGTGACACAAGATTAGATTATATGGGTATGTAAAGAGCCATTTGTGATACAAAATTAGATTATATGGTATGTAAAGAGCCATCTGTGACACAAGATTAGATTATATGAGTATGTAAAGAGCCATCTGTGACACAAAATTAGATTATATGGTATGTAAAGAGCCATCTGTGACACAAGATTAGATTATATGAGTATGTAAAGAGCCCTCTGTGACACAAGATTATATTATATGAGTATGTAAAGAGCCATCTGTGACACAAGATTAGATTATATGGGTATGTAAAGAGCCATCTGTGACACAAGATTAGATTATATGGGTATGTAAAGAGCCATCTGTGACACAAGATTAGATTATATGGGTATGTAAAGAGCCCTCTGTGACACAAGATTAGATTATATGGGTATGTAAAGAGCCATCTGTGACACAAAATTAGATTATATGGTATGTAAAGAGCCATCTGTGACACAAGATTAGATTATATATGTAAAGAGCTATCTGTGACACAAAATTAGATTATATGGTATGTAAACAGCCATCTGTGACACAAGATTAGATTATATGAGTATGTAAAGAGCCCTCTGTGACACAAGATTAGATTATATGGGTATGTAAAGAGCCATCTGTGACACAAAATTAGATGATATGGTATGTAAACAGCCATCTGTGACACAAGATTAGATTATATGAGTATGTAAAGAGCCCTCTGTGACACAAGATTAGATTATATGAGTATGTAAAGAGCCATCTGTGACACAAGATTAGATTATGTGAGTATGTAAAGAGCCCTCTGTGACATCAGATTAATAACAAGATTATGAGAATGTGTAAACAGATTTAATACCAATGCGAGACAATTTCTTACAGATTTAATACCAATGCGAGACAATTTCTTACAGATTTAATACCAATGCGAGACAATTTCTTACAGATTTAATACCAATGCGAGACAATTTCTTACAGATTTAATACCAATGCGAGACAATTTCTTACAGATTTAATACCAACGCGAGACAATTTCTTACAGATTTAATACCAATGCGAGACAATTTCTTACAGATTTAATACCAATGCGAGACAATTTCTTACAGATTTAATACCAATGCGAGACAATTTCTTACAGATTTAATACCAATGCGAGACAATTTCTTACAGATTTAATACCAATGCGAGACGATTTCTTACAGATTTAATACCAATGCGAGACGATTTCTTACAGATTTTAGACTCAGACCATTGAAAATTTGGAGTCTTCTTTTTGAATTAAAATAAACCTTTACATTGAAATTAATTGTTTGCATTCAAATTTACTTTGTATTAATATATACTTTTTACAACATTTAAATTGACCTTTGACATTGTATTATTAAATATATAGGCTGTGATACATGTCTTAATTGACATTTTGTACATAAAATATCACCAAATATATTTACACACAGATTTATTAAGTAGGTTCTGGTGAGAATTATGCAAAGTAATATAAATATCAAAAAATATCTTGGCTACAGTATGGTCTTATGGGTAGAAGTAAGGATCTGTTTTAATAGAATTGTTAATAGAAGATTTTAAGTCCTGAGTAATTTAAATGTTACTATAATTAACTTAAAACAGAATGTTCTCGATAGCTTGTTTTTGTTGATGATTCATAAGTATTGTCTGAGATATATGCTTGTTTCACATTCTGAAGTATTTTCACACTGACCTTGCTCTCTGATTAGAAGTTAAAACGGTGTAATCACACAGTCTCTTCCTGCGCTCAGATTAGAAGTGAAGTTCAAGCAGTGTAATCATACAGTCCTTACTCCACTCATTAGAGGTTCATTGTAATCACACAGTCCTTACTCCACTCATTAGAGGTTCATTGTCATCACACAGTCCTTACTCCACTCATTAGAAGTTCAAACAGTGTAATCACAGTCCTTCCTGTGCTCTCATTAGAAGTTCAAACAGTGTAATCACACAGTCCTTCCTGCACTCTCATTAGAAGTTCAAACAGTGTAATCACACAGTCCTTCCTGCACTCTCATTATAAGTTAAAACTGTGTAATCAATCCTTCCTGTGCTCTCATTATAAGTTCAAACAGTGTAATCACACAGTCCTTCCTGCACTCTCATTAGAAGTTCAAACAGTGTAATCACACAGTCCTTCCTGCACTCTCATTAGAAGTTAAAACTGTGTAATCAGTCCTTCCTGTGCTCTCATTAGAAGTTCAAACAGTGTAATCACACAGTCCTTCCTGCACTCTCATTAGAAGTTCAAACAGTGTAATCACACAGTCCTTCCTGCACTCTCATTAGAAGTTAAAACTGTGTAATCAGTCCTTCCTGTGCTCTCATTAGAAGTTCAAACAGTGTAATCACACAGTCCTTCCTGCACTCTCATTAGAAGTTCAAACAGTGTAATCACACAGTCCTTCCTGCACTCTCATTAGAAGTTCAAACAGTGTAATCACACAGTCCTTCTTGCACTCTGATTAGAAGTTAAATCAGTGTAATCACACAGTCCTTCCTGCACTTTCATTAGAAGTTAAAACAGTGTAATCACACAGTCCTTCTTGCACTCTGATTAGAAGTTAAATCAGTGTAATCACACAGTCCTTCCTGCACTTTCATTAGAAGTTAAAACAGTGTAATCACAGTCCTTCTTGCACTCTGATTAGAAGTTAAATCAGTGTAATCACACAGTCCTTCCTGCACTTTCATTAGAAGTTAAAACAGTGTAATCACAGTCCTTCTTGCACTCTGATTAGAAGTTCAAACAGTGTAATCACACAGTCTTTTTTGCACTCCAGCACTCTGTAACCAAACAAAGTTTATGGCAGATTTTAGTAACCATTCTTCATTCATAAATGTAACAGTTATTCAATGTCATGGTCATATGACATATGACTAGGAATGGACACAATTTTTGTTTCAAAAGACCAAAATACAGATAGCTAAAACAACAGGATATCAGACACAAGTTTAATGTTGAAAAATAACAGTAACTTGGAGAGACAAAGATCTTCAGATCACGGCCATGACCCACTCTGACACTCAACCATATATGTGATACCCTATAAGGGTCATCAGCCCTAGGATGGGGATAGGTGTACTGTACAAGTTGATGAAGTATGCTTATTATATACTGTACAAGTTGATAAAGTTCACTTTTTATAATACTGTTCAAGTTGATAAAATATGTCTATTATACTGTACAAGTTTATAAAGTATGCTTATTATACTGTACAAGTTTTAAAAGTGCCCTGATTATGCTCTACAAGTTGATAATGTACACTTATTATACTGTACAAGTTTACACAATGCCCTTTTTTCACTGTACAAGTACCATTCTGATGGCCTAGTGGTTAGAGCATCCTCCTCAGATGCAGGAGGTCATGGGTTTGATTCCTAGCTGAGTCATACCAAAGACATAACAATAGTACTAACAGCTTCCTCGCTTGGGGCTCAAAATTAAGATGTTAGTGTTAGGACTGGTCGGCCTGGTGTCAGAATAATGTGACTGGGTGGGACATCATGCTGTATCATAGCGATATGACTGAAAATTTGTTAAAGCTACATTAAAAATCCAAATCACACACACACACTGTACAAGTATGTCTTTGCCACGATGTTAATGTATTTTTTTTCCAACATGTTATTGTATGTCTTTGCCAGAGATTGCATCGTCTAAGTTGTCATAAATCTGCAATTTGATATGTATGAAACTAATATAAAAGTGTCATAAAATTTTTAATTTATCCACTAAAAGACTAATTAACTTTAAAATTTGACTTTTGTGTACATTTCAGGAAGAGCTGTATAGCTACTGTAACAGAGTGAAACGAACCATACTTGAGGTGAGAGATGTATGCAACCTCCATCACAACTTTGTTTTCATGGCCTTTAAAATATGGCAAAATGTCAATAATGCATTGCAGCAAAAATATAAATTTATAGAACATTGATTGTAGTATTTATACACGATGTTTTGATTGTTCCATGTAAACAATACATGTGAATTTCAGCTGATTTCAACCAATGAAAAGCTGAGAAGTAAATAATTTGACACATGTATATGGCATTGTATATTCATTATATCAGCACTAAAAATGCAGTTCTGATTGTGTTTGAGAAAACTATTTCAAAAGTGAATTTTTGACATCAGATCACTTAAAACTTGAGTAAGAAGCTAGTTTACATGGGAATAGATGCAAGAAAAACATAATCGGGTATTTATAATGGACTATAGACAAAAATGAAACATCCCAGGATTTAAAGAATATTCAGATTCTTGGACAAAAAGCAGAATGTACACATTATGGGAAAGTATATGTATGTACTGAATGTAATAAGACAGCATATCTGTATACACATGTACTGTATATTCAGATATAAATATCTGCATGTGTATTCGCTATATATACTGTAATAACACAGCATATACTACTCACACACGCACGCACGCACACATACACACACACACACACACATATATATATATATATATAAATATATATATATATAAATATATATATATATATATATATATATATAATACTAATAATGAGGACTTTGTAAAGTGCCTAATCTTTAGAAGCTATAAGCGCTTTACAACATCTATAATAATACAAAAAACAAAAACAACCACCATAAAATTGGAAATTAAAAATTGCTGAAAATATTTAAGGTAGGAAACAATTTTAGGTCTATAAGTTTATTATTGCAGTCGAAAAAGGTGAGTTTTAAGAGCACCATTGAATGGGATCACTGTGTCTTTGTGTTTAAGTTCAGTGGGCAATTCATTCCACATTGCTGGGCCTTGGTATGCAAAAGAACGTCCATATGACTTTGTTTTCCTAGTGGGAATAATGAGTATATGATTGTCAGAAGAGGAGCACAAGCATCTTGGTGGTGTGTACATATGGGTGAGGCCGGATAGATAGGCTGGACTGGAGTATGTCGGTGAAACGTAGCACAGAGATAAAATATTTGTGTTTGATTCAGGATCGAATGAATTGCCATTGTGATGTACAGGGCAGTGGGAATGTGTGCTCTGATAGTACTCTAAAGATCATCCAAGCAGCTATGTTGTAAACATTTTGAAGTTTCTGGAGAGACAGGTTCATATGCTCCTAATGGTTCATCGCTGAAATTCTGTATCGTAACTGTATGGTGATGATGAGTGGATTGAAATTGTGTCAAGCGTATCTCTAATGGTTTGTACTTTGTCACGGAAGAAATTTGCAGATAGGTCCGGAAGGTCTACTGGAGAGAAGGTAGTTTGAAGTGGTGTACATTTGTTCCTTGACATTATTTTGTTAGTTATTTCGAAGAGCTCTTTGCAGCTAGAATTCTCCGTGATCTTAGTACAGTAGTCCCCCTCTTGTACGGCCCCCCCTGACCAGCGGTCACCCGCTCCTAACAGCCAGAATTCATTGGCACCGACGAGTTTCTATTCAAAAGTACCCCTCACGAAAGGCCACCCGGCTAACGCGACTAGCGGCCAGCATTTTTGTGCAATAATATAAAATTTACCTCTCACGAGCGGCCTCATTTTATTTTTAAATATATCCAGAACCAATAATTAATTCAAATCTTGACGTAAGGTAAGCAATTTTGATTATCTCTATCGTAGATACACGTTATAACCAGACTTAATTGTTATAATCATAACAAGGTCAGTATAGGCTAAAAATAGATTTTGTACATTGGCACACACAGACAACCTTAACAAAGACAATAGGGTACCAGACAAAGACTGGAAAAATCATGTGACCACACAAAATGGCATCCTTTATAAAGGCTGTATTTCGTAGACTTGACACAAGTTTTGTCTGCATAATTAAATCGCATACAGTCAGCAATAACCGAATAAATCATTACCAAACATTAAAATGTCATCACGTTAACGGATACATTATTTTCGAAGAAAGTCGGTTACTCTACTCAACGACATCCGGGGGGGGGATGCCGAACAATTGTATGTACAAAACGTCAAAAGACTCGTAAAAACAAGTTTATGTTGAAATAATTTGAATAAACAAAGTAATAACCGATAAGAAGGTTATTCAGCAGTAGTGGGAAAATGGAGCAAATGGCAAGATAATTATGTATGTACCAAGATGTAAATGACGTTTTTGAATCCATTTGCAATGTGCACGAGAACAATACCAGTTCGCATATCAAACTTATGCAAAGAAAGCAAAAATAGTAACGTATATTCAGTTGAAATAAATTTGTTATTATAACAAAAAAAAAACTTTTATTGATTAATGTTTCATTTAGACGAAGATATTTAATGTTTTGAAGCATGTAGCTTTCTTACTACATACATTACATATACATGCACTTCTCATAATAAATTTAGCCCCCCACTGGAACGTCCACCCGCCTTATAAGGCCACTTTCCCGGTGCAGCAGGGGTGGCCGTATAAGAGGGGGACTACTGTACTGTAGTGGGATAATTTGGTTAAATGGACTATATTTGTGACCATCTTAGCGGCTTCATAGATTTGTTTATGAATATTGAGTCTGGTGGAAAGCCAAAGCCTCTCTGTTTTACAGCAGTGTCTTTTAGCAGTGCAAAGCTGGTCCTTAACACTATGTACCATGGAGAACAATTTTGAATTGATACTCTGCACTTCATGGCTGGGACATGTTTTTCAAGCAATGAACGCAGGCAGTTGTCGAGTTGTTCTGCTGTAGGAGGTAAGAAAGTTGTTAGGTTTTCTTGGATGTCATGCATTAGTTTGGTTCTATTTATCATACTTAGGTTTCTCTTAGTAGCAAATAAAGGTGGAGGGTTAGGGACTGATATGTCGAGATGGCATATAATGCAGAGGTAATCTGATGCAAGTTCGTGGGATACAAGGCTGGATTGCAGATTATATCATTTGGTCTATGAAAATTCCAGTCTAAATTGTGACCAGGTTTATGGGTGGTTAGGTTAACTGACTATTTAAGGTTGACAACATGAATGGAATCTAGGAATTTTGACATGTATGGGTTTCCAGAACAGTCAAAGTGAAAGTTGAAATCTCCAAGAATTTTTAGGTTCCCACCTATCGAATTTCCATACTTAGAAGATTGGGAAACTGCTCCAGAAAGGAGAGATTCTGTCAACTTGTTTTTTCTACTAGGAGGAAGGCAGTAGAGGCAGAAATAATGGACTGATCTTTGTTCCATTGTGAGTGTTGTTTGGACTAGTTCAAATGATGTGTGGAAGAAATTGAAGGTTGTGTTGTACTTAAGACATTTTATCATGAAATTCTTTGCAATTCCACCTCTGCAAGAGTGGGGGGGGGGATGACTTGATGGAGTAAGTGGTGGGTGTTAACTCCATGGACTTATGCTCATTGCCTGATATTCAAGTGAAAAAAAGAAGTACTGGATGCAGGATTTAATGTTTGTCACTGGATATTTGTTTTATTTGAAACAGTAGACTTCAGAAGAGGTTTTTAAAAAATTGTTTTGAATAAGAAGTGCATCATAAAAAAAACATATTCTTGTTCGAGCTAATTTTTTTTAACTTGAAGTGCTATGGTTGGATCAAGTTTTGGGAGACTTCTTTGTGTTTTACACCATTTTTCATTGAATGGTATGCAATAAACATCATGTATATGCAATAGATTGGCCATATTCAGACAGACATCCCAATTCCTTTTGGGAAATCAATTAAAAAAATTGCCCCCAAAATGTTGATAATAATAGTGAAAACAACTTTTTCCCATAATAGCAGCTAAACAGTAAAGAAAGTATTGTGCAAGAATTACATACACTTATTTGGACCAATCAGAGTCAACTAATAGGCTATGTTTTAATATCAACATTATCATACACTTATTTGGACCAATCAGAGTCAACTAATAGGCTATGTTTTAATATCAACATTATCATACACTTATTTGGACCAATCAGAGTCAACTAATAGGCTATGTTTTAATATCAACATTATCATACACTTATTTGGACCAATCAGAGTCAACTAATAGGCTATGTTTTAATATCAACATTATCATACACTTATTTGGACCAATCAGAGACAACTAATAGGCTATGTTTTAATATCAACATTATCATACACTTATTTGGACCAATCAGAGTCAACTAATAGGCTATGTTTTATTATTTGGACCAATCAGAGTCAACTAATAGGCTATGTTTTAATATTTGGACCAATCAGAGTCAACTAATAGGCTATGTTTTATTATTTGGACCAATCAGAGTCAACTAATAGGCTATGTTTTAATATCAACATATTCAACTGCACACTGTAGGTAAATTTTACAGACAGCATATATTATTAATATGTGCTGTGTATACATTTATGAGACCATAAAACATACATACATGTATATGATGTACAGTGTTTCATTAGCTTATGCTGTAGAAAAAAGTTCCAGAATTAAAATACACTTTTATTCATATTAAAAAGTACAGTATGTTTATAGGGAAACCTGTATCATCACATCTTTTATGTCTGTTACAACAATACTACATCATTTACAGAGTAAAGTTACATTATAAAAGTGTCTTATTGTGCAGTATTACACAGTAAAGTTACACAATTAAAGTGTCATATTGTGGAATATTACACTAAGTAAAGTTACATGATAAAAGTGTGTCTTATTGTGGAGTATATCACTGACTAAAGTTACACAATTAAAGTGTGTCTTATTGTGGAGTATATCACTGACTAGAGTTACACAATTAAAGTGTGTCCTATTGTGGAGTATATCACTGACTAAAGTTACACAATTAAAGTGTGTCCTATTGTGGAGTATATCACTGACTAAAGTTACACAACAAAAGTGTGTCCTATTGTGGAGTATATCACTGACTAAAGTGACACAATTAAAGTGTCTTATTGTGGAGTATATCACTGACTAAAGTTACACAACAAAAGTGTGTCCTATTATGGAGTATATCACTGACTAAAGTTACACAATTAAAGTGTGTCCTATTGTGCAGTATATCACTGACTAAAGTTACACAACAAAAGTGTGTCCTATTGTGGAGTATATCACTGACTAAAGTGACACAATTAAAGTGTCTTATTGTGGAGTATATCACTGACTAAAGTTACACAACAAAAGTGTGTCCTATTATGGAGTATATCACTGACTAAAGTTACACAATTAAAGTGTCTTATTGTGCAGTATATCACTGACTAAAGTTACACAACAAAAGTGTGTCCTATTGTGGAGTATATCACTGACTAAAGTTACACAACAAAAGTGTGTCCTATTGTGGAGTATATCACTGACTAAAGTTACACAACAAAAGTGTGTCCTATTATGGAGTATATCACTGACTAAAGTTACACAATTAAAGTGTGTCCTATTGTGCAGTATATCACTGACTAAAGTTACACAACAAAAGTGTGTCCTATTATGGAGTATATCACTGACTAAAGTTACACAATTAAAGTGTGTCCTATTGTGCAGTATATCACTGACTAAAGTTACACAACAAAAGTGTGTCCTATTGTGGAGTATATCACTGACTAAAGTGACACAATTAAAGTGTCTTATTGTGGAGTATATCACTGACTAAAGTTACACAACAAAAGTGTGTCCTATTATGGAGTATATCACTGACTAAAGTTACACAATTAAAGTGTCTTATTGTGCAGTATATCACTGACTAAAGTTACACAACAAAAGTGTGTCCTATTGTGGAGTATATCACTGACTAAAGTTACACAACAAAAGTGTGTCCTATTGTGGAGTATATCACTGACTAAAGTTACACAACAAAAGTGTGTCCTATTATGGAGTATATCACTGACTAAAGTTACACAATTAAAGTGTCTTATTGTGGAGTATATCACTGACTAAAGTTACACAATTAAAGTGTGTCCTATTGTGCAGTATATCACTGACTAAAGTTACACAACAAAAGTGTGTCCTATTGTGGAGTATATCACTGACTAAAGTGACACAATTAAAGTGTCTTATTGTGGAGTATATCACTGACTAAAGTTACACAACAAAAGTGTGTCCTATTATGGAGTATATCACTGACTAAAGTTACACAATTAAAGTGTCTTATTGTGGAGTATATCACTGACTAGAGTTACACAATTAAAGTGTGTCCTATTGTGGAGTATATCACTGACTAAAGTTACACAACAAAAGTGTGTCCTATTGTGGAGTATATCACTGACTAAAGTTACACAATTAAAGTGTCTTATTGTGGAGTATATCACTGACTAGAGTTACACAATTAAAGTGTGTCCTATTGTGGAGTATATCACTGACTAAAGTTACACAATTAAAGTGTCTTATTGTGGAGTATATCACTGACTAGAGTTACACAATTAAAGTGTGTCCTATTGTGGAGTATATCACTGACTAAAGTTACACAATTAAAGTGTCTTATTGTGGAGTATATCACTGACTAGAGTTACACAATTAAAGTGTGTCCTATTGTGGAGTATATCACTGACTAAAGTTACACAATTAAAGTGTGTCTTATTGTGGAGTATATCACTGACTAAAGTTACACAATTAAAGTGTCTTATTGTGGAGTATATCACTGACTAAAGTTACACAATTAAAGTGTCATATTGTGGAGTATATCACTGACTAGAGTTACACAATTAAAGTGTCTTATTGTGGAGTATATCACTGACTAAAGTTACACAATTAAAGTGTGTCCTATTGTGGAGTATATCACTGACTAAAGTTACACAATTAAAGTGTGTCTTATTGTGGAGTATATCACTGACTAAAGTTACACAATTAAAGTGTCTTATTGTGGAGTATATCACTGACTAAAGTTACACAATTAAAGTGTGTCCTATTGTGGAGTATATCACTGACTAAAGTTACACAATTAAAGTGTGTCTTATTGTGGAGTATATCACTGACTAAAGTTACACAATTAAAGTGTCCTATTGTGGAGTATATCACTGACTAAAGTTACACAATTAAAGTGTGTCTTTTTTGTGGAGTATATCACTGACTAAAGTTACACAATTAAAGTGTCATATTGTGGAGTATATCACTGACTAAAGTTACACAACAAAAGTGTGTCCTATTGTGGAGTATATCACTGACTTAAGTTACACAACAAAAGTGTGTCCTATTGTGGAGTATATCACTGACTAAAGTTACACAATTAAAGTTTCTTATTGTGCAGTATTGCACAAATCATCTCCAGACTTTAATGGTTGCTACATTTGTTGACCAAGAACATTAGAGTAGCAATTTATTGTCTGTACAGGGATCTGGACTTGGTTTTTTATTTTCTTTACCAAATAATTTAGTTGTTTACCTGACAATGTATGTATTAAAAGCAATACCACAGAGGAAGATAGACAGACATCAGCTCTTGCATTCATGAATTGAAATTTTCCATTTGTTGAGAATCTGATTCTTCCTGAGAAGTCAGTTATTATATATAATTGGCAGGAAATAAAACATCTTTTTTACAAGAAAAATAATAAACATCTTGAAAATGTCTTTCAGAAATCTTCGGCAGCATTTCTCATTTTAAAAGAAATCTAAACGTGTAAAGTTCTTCTTTATCATTATTTTGATTGCATGCTACTTTACAAAATATTTTTACATGTGTTGTTTTTTTAAAGAATAAATATAAATATTGTGCCTTGGGTAATTTTCATTGTTTTTCTTATTTTAGGTTTTACAAGATTTTCCCAACACTTGTGCCAATTTACCTTTGAACTATTTGTTTGATTTGGTCCCACACCTACAGCCTAGAGCTTTCTCAATAGCGTCTTCACAAAAGGTTCGTAAGTGTAGACTTAATTATGCTAAACCAATATCCATTTTGAAACTATTCATTTTGATCATGATTTTCATTGAAATGATGACCTGATTAGAGGGATGGCCACGTGTACCGCATTGAATTGGTACAATTACACACATATGACAGTAAAACATCAATTGTGTCATTGGAAGACTTTGATTTTGACTAATACACTACTATAGCAGTAATGCATCAGTCATCAGTACTCAACAAAATACTTTGACTAATTACAGTAACAGTAATACATCAGTCATCAGTACTCAACAAAATACTTTGACAAATTACAGTAACAGTAATACATCAGTCATCAGTACTCAACAAAATACTTTGACTAATTACAGTAACAGTAATACATCAGTCATCAGTACTCAACAAAATACTTTGACTAATTACAGTAACAGTAATACATCAGTCATCAGTACTCAACAAAATACTTTGACTAATTACAGTAACAGTAATACATCAGTCATCAGTACTCAACAAAATACTTTGACTAATTACAGTAACAGTAATACATCAGTCATCAGTACTCAATAGAAGATGCAGATTTTGTTTAAATAATTGACTGTCCAGACAACATAACTTTATAAATAGTACAATTTCATATCTGAATAAAAATCATTAGTCTGTGTAATTAAAAGGTTTTGATAACAGGTGATCTATATTTTACTGTACTTAACTGTTGGATATTGTGATTTTGTAACAGTATGGCATCTGTTGAGATCAATTCCATACCAAGGCACCCTTTGTGTCACTGTTGAGATCTGTTCCATGTCAATGTATCCTTTGTATTACTGTTGAGATCAATTCCATATCAAGGCATCCTTTGTGTCACTGTTGAGATCAGTTCCATGTCGATGTATCCTTTGTATCACTGTTGAGATCAATTCTATATCAATGGATCCTTTGTATCACTGTTGAGATCAGTTCCTTATCAATGTATCCTTTTTTTCACTGTCGAGATCAATTCCATATCAAGGCATCCTTTCTGTGACTGTTGAGATCAGGTCCATATCGATGTATTTGTATCACTGTTGAGAGGGGTTCCATATTGTATCCTTTTGTATCACTGTTGAGATCAGTTCCATTTTAATGCATTGTTTTGTATCACTGTTGAGATCAGTTCCACTTTAATGCATTGTTTTGTATCACTGCCGAGATCAGTTCCATTTTAATGCATTGTTTGTATCACTGTTGAGATCATTCTAATATCAATGCATCTATGACACCAGTCTGAAACAATTAAATGGGATCCTGCCTGGCTAAATGTTTCATAGGTGAAAATTGATTCTTTTGAGGCTGCCTCTGGTTTTCAGAAGAGAATATGTACATTTTCATAATTAATAGCCACTAACCAATTATTGATAAATTACAAAGTCAGACAAATCTTTTGATGTATGTTTTTTTTTCAGGTTTTTCCAAATGAAATTCAGATTTTAATGGCTGTTGTTCATTATAAAACCAAATTGTACAAACCCAGGAAGGGAGTCTGTTCAACATGGCTGTCCAGTCAGAACCCAGTGACTAATGTTAAAATACCAATCTGGGTGAGAAAAGGAACAATACACTTCCCGACAGATCCAAAAACACCTATCATAATGGTTGGCCCAGGTTAGAATTTATTGAATACATTATTTACATGCAGTAAAGCAGGTATTTGTTTATGCATTACATGTATTATTCTACGATAAGTGTTTGTAAACGACTTATTCTGTGTCAAGATAATTAATAGTAAACAACTTTTCTATCAGTAATTTAAGTAATGATAGATATGTATATATTGTAAATAGTAATGAAAATCAGAATATTTAGGTGATAGCAGGATTTTTTCTAATTAATTTTGTGGTTTTCCAATTATGGTAATAATTATTCAGTATGAAATCTGAATGTAAGAAAGACATGGAATAAATATTTGTATATAGAAAGGTCAGGTTAGACTAAATACATTGCATCATTGGTTTGTGTTAATTTGACCTTGAATCAAACATTACAGGGACAGGATGTGCCCCATTTAGAAGCTTTATACAAGAAAGAACCGCATCAGGTATTGGAGGTAAATAACTATCCTAAAATATCTCACTAGAAACAACTGTGTGATGCATTGTTTAATTAGTTTGTTGTTGTTATCGAGTTTAATGCCATTTTTCAGCACATGATAGACTATACATGGCAGCCAGTATATAAATGGTGGAGGAAAAACCCAGGAAAACCCCCAGAAAGAACCACTGACCCATGAGAAGCTACTGGCAAGCTTTCTCACATACCCATATTGGCCGATCCCAAGGCTTGAACCCATGCAGACAGATGTGAGATGGCAGTGATCCATAATGGTGGGCGCTTTAGACCTTTCAACCACTTGGGGCACCTGTTTAATTAGTACTATCACACCTGATTAATTAGTACTATCACACCTGTTTAATTAGTACTATCACAACTGTTTAATTAGTACTATCACACTATCACATGTTTAATTAGTACTATCACACCTGTTTAATTAGTACTATCACACCTGTTTAATTAGTACTATCACAACTGTTTAATTAGTACTATCACACCTGTTTAATTAGTACTATCACACCTGTTTAATTAGTACTATCACACCTGTTTAATTAGTACTATCACAACTGTTTAATTAGTACTATCACAACTGTTTAATTAGTACTATCACACCTGTTTAATTAGTACTATCACATGTTTAATTAGTACTATCACAACTGTTTAATTAGTACTATCACATGTTTAATTAGTACTATCACAACTGACTATTCATCATTCAGACTCAACAGAGTTTTAATTACAGAGATATAACAAAAGTGAAACAGGGTTTTCTTTTACTATGCATATTATTCACACTGAAAGCCTTGACACTGGGCTAATAATAGGTCCGCCTAGGGTTGTAACGGGACAAAGAATAGGTCCACCCTGGGTTGTAATGGTGCAGAGAATGTGTCTGCAGCTCAAGTCATAACATTGAGCAAAGATTATGTCCACCAAGAGTTGTAACTGGTCAAAAATTATGTATGCAGGTAGTGTTGTAACACGGAACAAAGAATATACCCACCTAGAGTCATGAGAAAGGGTAAAAAATTAGTTAAAATCTAGAACTTAAAGCCATTTACCAGTTTTGGTGAATATTACATAAATTGTTTTTTTTTTTTTACTTCCCAGTTAAACTTCCAATATGTCTGTAGGTGAATATTTAACATACAACACACATAATGCCATAATAATTACCCTACTCCATTATGTAACTGTCAGTCAATAGCCATTATCCCTGTCAGTGGGTCTGTCAGTCAATAGCCATTATCCCTGTCAGTGGGTCTGTCAGTCAATAGCCATTATCCCTGTCAGTCAATAGCCATTATCCATGTCATTGGGTCTGTTAGTCAATAGCCATTATCCCTGTCAGTGGGTCTGTCAGTCAATAGCCATTATTTTGTCATTGGGTCTATCAGTCAATAGCCAGTATCCCTGTCAGTGGGTTTGTCAGCAGCCATTATCCATGTCAATGGGTCTGTTAGTCAATAGCCATTATCCCTGTCAGTAGGTCTGTCAGTCAATAGCCATTATCTTGTCATTGGGTCTATCAGTCAATAGCCAGTATCTCTGTCAGTGGGTTTGTCACTCAGTAGCCAATATACTTCAAAAGTTAGTATTGAACAAACACAATGTTGTAGTGATACTTCATTGTTTGAGACGGTTCTCAACTACTGTTCCATGTGAGAGACGGTTCCCACAGCATAACAAAGTCCATTCTGCCAAGAAAAACAAAACAAAAACTATCCATTTAAAGAACTAAGCATACATTGAGAGGGAAAACACTCTTGAGATGGCTGTTAAAATAAATTTGATCAGAATGGAGCCAGATGAAAGTTAATTTGCATTCTTATGGCTAAAAATTTGTTTTATTGTTCGATGGATGAAAATTGAGTAAAACATCTGCTTTTTTTAAACCTCTGTTTTATTAAATTAGAACAATTAGGAACACTATAGCAGTTGTCAAGTACAAAGTAACACAACCAAACATCTAAGGAACAAAAAATAATTAACAATCATGCTTTTCTGTTTATTTCCTTCTTCAAAATTCCATGTTGTACACTCTGAGAAAATTGATGTAAGCCATCAGCATTGACTTTGAAAAGTCTGTATGTGACACTTGGACTTTGGCAACATAGGGGTCAATTAAGTCTTAATATGGAACTGTGATTGGGGTCTCCTAAACTTTCAAGCTTAATATTTTTTTTTGACCAATCAAAAATGATGTTACTTTTGAAAGGTTATTTTTGATTGGCTCATAATGGAATGTCAATCTCTAACTCAAACTGAGATGTTTATGATA
Source organism: Unio pictorum (assembly GCA_030141615.1). Lineage (NCBI taxonomy): Eukaryota > Metazoa > Mollusca > Bivalvia > Unionida > Unionidae > Unio > Unio pictorum. The sequence continues at coordinate 1,795,086 of JARLTB010000029.1, read as the reverse complement.
TCCAGATCAGAAGGCATTGGATACAGATTACCAACTAAACAAAGAGGTAAAGACCTACTCTAGCTCTCTGAAAACTGGAATGACTTGCCTACTTTAATAGTGTTTGTTTCAGTCAAAATTAACATTTGAATGAAAACTGGAATGACTTGCCTACTTTAATGGTGTTTATTTCAGTCAAAATTAACATTTGAATGAAAACTGGAGTGACTTGCCTACTTTAATGGTGTTTATTTCAGTCAAAATTAACATTTGAATGAAAACTGGAATGACTTGCCTACTTTAATGGTGTTTATTTCAGTCAAAATTATCATCTGAATGAAAATTGAAATGACTTGCCTACTTTAATGGTGTTTATTTCAGTCAAAATTAACATTTGAATGAAAACTGGAATGACTTGCCTACTTTAATGGTGTTTATTTCAGTCAAAATTATCATCTGAATGAAAACTGAAATGACTTGCCTACTTTAATGGTGTTTATTTCAGTCAAAATTATTATCTGAATAAAAACTGGAATGACTTGCCTACTTTAATGTAGTTTATTTCAGTCGAGAATGAAATGCGAAACATATTGGAAATCACATCTTCACACAAATGATACAGAAGAATTAGAAATGTTTAAACCTCATAACATCATCTGCTGTCCATAAAACTCTGTATAAACGAGACTGTCCATAAAACTCTGTATAAATGAGACTGTCCATAAAACTCTGTATAAACGAGATAGGACACAGAGTTTCTCAACAAATAAAAACAAACTGAAATTAGATATGATAGAAGAAACATTAATTGCAATTTTGCAGATAAGGAGTAAAGATTAAGTCGACTAGATAGTATAATTCATTCAAAGATGGAGGAATAGATTAATTGATTAATTAATTAATTATAAATATTACTAATAGAACCAATGACCTGGCTTGTGCCATCATGTTCCGAAATTTATCAAAGACTAAGGACAAACTACATTACTTTCCAATACTTTTTATTAATTCATAACAGTATATAAACCACTTGAAATAAGGATCTATTTTGTGTTTGAGTATATTATTTATTACATATTTTATCCATGAAACTAAATTTTTGATATGCAGCTGGTACTGGGTGCAGGATTTGGTATAATGTATTATCTACAATGTATTTAATTATATTGTATTTAATTATATTGTATTTAATTATATTGTATTTAATTATATTGTATTTAATTAGTAGTATGTTTACATTAAAAGCATTCAACAAAATTGTTGGAGATAAAGGCTTTCATTTTATTGTTTCCTTCAATATGCATGTTCTAAATATTGTAGTTTGTGTGAAAAAACAATTAAATCTGTATTCTAACGATTGGACCTTTTTTGTTACCTTTATCATTTATTTTATATACTTTTAAAAATAATTACTCTTTAATCAATTTTATGAGTATAGTTTCAGGGAAGTGGAGATCTCCCTAAAAACTTCAGCAATTTTTGTAACTATACCATTGTTTTCCTAATTTGTACTTGTCATTTCAATGCTTATGCTGATGTGTCTTTGTACACCATACATACATGCAGAAAGACAGTTTTCATTTAGCATCAATGCAAAGGAATGACCTTGAGGGGAAAATCTTGTCAAATCTCACATAATATTTTGAGGTTGAAATTGAATTTCTATGTTGTGTGATTGATTCCTTGTGCAAATCTCACAGAATATTTTGAAGTTGAAATTGAATTTCTATGTTGTGTGATTGATTCCTTGTGTTTCATTTCAGACAATATATTATTTTTTGGGTGCCGTAATAAGAGTAAGGACTTCTGTTGTGAAGCAGAGTGGTCTCCCTTAGTAGAAAAGCAGCTCCTGAACCTTTACACAGCTTTTTCCAGGGATCAGGTAAATTGTATTACACACTGGGATAAATTAAACCTCCAGGGATCAGGTGAGTTGGTTTATACACTAGGAAAAATGAAACCTCCAGGGATCAGGCGAATTGTATTACACACTGGAAGAAATTAAACCTCCAGGAAAAAGGTGAGTTGTATTACACCCTGGGAGAAACTAACCTCCAGGGATCAGGTGAGTTGTATTATACACTAAAAAAAATTAAACCTCCAGGGATCAGGTGATTTGTATTACACACTGGAAGAAATTAAACCTCCAGGAATAAGGTGAGTTGTATTACACCCTGGGAGAAATTAAACCTCCAGGGATCAGGTGAGTTGTAACACACTGGAAGAAATTAAATCTTCAGAAATGAGGTGTATGGTTTTATACACTGGAAAAATTAAACCTCCAGGGCTCAGGAGAGGTATTACACACTGGGAAAATTTAAACCTCCAGAGGGATCAGGTGAGTTGTATTACACACTGGGATAAATTAAACCTCCAGGGATCAGGTGAATTGTTTTACACACTTGAAAAAATTAAACCTCCAGGGATCAGGTGACTTGTTTTACACACTTGAAAATTTAAACTGCCAGGGATCAAGTGAGTTATATTACACACTGGGAAAAATTAAACCTCTATGGATCAGGTGAGTTCTTTAACACACAGGCATAAATTAAACCTCCAGAGATCATTTGAGTTGTATTACATACTGGGATAAATTAAACCTCCAGGGGTCAGGTGAATTGTTTTACACACTTGAAAATTTAAACCTCCAGGGATCAGGTGAGTTGTATTTCACACTGGGATAAATTAAACCTCCTGGGATCAGGTGAGTTATACTACAAACTGGGATAAATGAAACCTCCAGGGATCAGGTGAATTGTTTTACAAACTGGGAAAAATTAAACCTCCTGGGATCAGGTGAATTGTTTTACACACTGGGAAAAATTAAACCTCCAGTGATCATTTGAGTTGTTTTACACACTGGGGTAAATTAAACCTCCAGGGATCAGGTGAGTTGTTTTACACTCTGGGAAAGTCCCTTCTCATTGCAGAAGACTTTAAATACAAGCATATTATTATCAAATGCTGGTAACACAGAATATATACATCTCTTACAGTGTAAGGTGAATATATATTTTAAACATATGTAACAGTCATCACTGAAAATTTACAAAGATTAATGTGGAGCAGAATGTATGAGGTCATGTGGAGCAGAATGTCTGAGGTCATGTGGAACAGAATGTCTGAGGTCATGTGGAGTAGAATGCATAAGGAACTGTGGAGCAGAATGAGGACATTTGGAGCAGAATGTCTGAGGTCATATGGAGCAGAATGTCTGAGGTCATGTGGAGCAGAATGCATGAGGTCATGTGGAGCATAATGTCTGAGGTCATGTGGAGCAGAATGTCTGAGGACATGTGGAGCAGAGGGTCTGAGGTCATGTGAAGCAAAATGTCTGAGGTCCTGTGCAGCAGAATGACAGATCATGTTTAGTAGAATGTTTGAGCATGTGAGGGCATTCTGCATCACATTAATGATGGCCCAATTATCTTGCAATACTCAATAAATTACCATTTTATATACTTCTATACTCAATCAGTTTCCTTTTGATATACATCAGTACTCGATCAGTTAACTTTTTATTTTATACTTCAGTACTCAATCAATTACTTTTTTATTATATACTTCAATACTCAATCAATTACTTTTTTATTATTGACTTCAATTCTCAGTCAATTACCTTTTTATTACATACTTCAATACTCAATTAGTTACCTTTTTATTATATATTTCAATACTCAATCAATTACCTTTTTATTATATACTTCAAAACTAAATAAATTACCTTTTTATTATATACTTCAATACTCAGTTACCTTTTTATAACATACTTCAATACTCAATCAGTTACCTTTTTATGATATATTTCAATACTCAATCAATTACATTTTTATTATATACTTCAATGCTCAATTACCTTTTTATTATATACTTCAATACTCGGTCAATTACCTTTTTATTATAAATTTCAATACACAATCAGTTACCTTTTTATTATATTACTTCAATACTCAATCAATTACCTTTTTATTAAATACTTCAATACTCAGTTACCCTTTTATTATATATCTCAATAACCAATCAAGTACCTTTTTATTATATACTTCAAAATAAGGATATTTATTAATCGTTCTGTTATGTTATAAGAATAACATAACTAACACCGATTAAGTTCAAAATTCTTTTATCTATTGATATCATTTAAATGGGATGTTTAAATGTCTTTGACGGTCTATGACTGTTCACGCAATCCATTTTGTTTTGGCTCTGCCACATTTATGTGAGTTTTGCATAACATCAGCACATTCCTGGCTATGTAGTACCAAGCTAAAACAAGAGGAATTTTAAAAAAAAACAACAATAGATTCCAGTTTAGAATAAATACTGAAATCATATTGGTCAGTGATTTGAATTGTGTCAGTTGTTGCCTGGATAATATTTGTAATCCTGGGTCCTTCTTTCCCATGCAGCATTTTGTCGTGTGAATAATCAATGGGCTTTGTTTCTCATGCATCATGTTGGCATGTTCATAATCCTGGTGCCTTGTTTCCCATACATCCTGATGGCATGTTTATAATCCTTGTGCTTTGTTTCACATGTATTCTTTAAGCATATTCATAATCCTGGGGCCTTGTTTCCCACCTTTCCTGTTGACATGTGGGCTTTGATTTCCTGAATAAATAGATATTTGATTTGACAAGGTGATTTTAACTAGTTGTCATTAGGCAAACAATTAATAGCACCAATAATTAACTCAGATGGTTTTAATACAGAAAACTACAGCATTAACACATATAAGCAGAATGTCATGATTTCTTTTGATCTCTAATCCCTAGGATTTGATATCTCATCACTAGCATTTGATCTCTGATCACTAGAATTTGATCTCTGATCACCTTGATCTCCGATCACTAGTGTTTGATATCACTAGTATTTGATCTCTGATCAATAGTATATGATATGCAATGATTAGCATTTGATGCCTGACTGCTAACATTTAAAATTGCCTCATGCCAGATGACCTTCAACCAGAAATGTCCAGACTGATCCAGTTACATGTTATAGGGTGCTGATATTTTTGGCAGTAATTCCAAACCAAAAGTCCATACAGTTCTTAATTTCAAATACAGCTGATTTTAACTAGAAAAAATAGTACTGGCAAACTCTTTAATTTGTTTCATTTACCTTTTTCTGTTCCAGGAAGAAAAAAATTATGTTCAGCATCAAATCCTCAAGAACAGCAGAGTGGTGTGGAAAGCTTTAGATCATAGTGGAGGTTGGTTCTTCATTGCAGGGTATGTATTTTTTGTATGAAGCACATTGACCAAAATCCAATATTGTTTATTGGTGGAGGGCTAGTCAGTTTTTGTGGAACTTTTGGCTGTTTCCGACCACAAATTTAATAACCCAATCAACAACAAGCTACATCTTTGACAACCCAATCAACAACAAACTACAACTTTGACAACCCAATCAACAACAAGCTACAACTTTGACGACCCAATCAACAACAAACTACAACTTTAACAACCCAATCAACAACAAACTACAACTTTAACAACCCAATCAACAACAAACTACAACTTTGACAACCCAATCAACAACAAGCTACAACTTTGACAACCCAATCAACAACAAACTACAACTTTGACAACCCAATCAACAACAAACTACAACTTTGACAACCCAATCAACAACAAGCTACAACTTTGACAACCCAATCAACAACAAACTACAACTTTGACAACCCAATCAACAACAAGCTACAACTTTGACAACCCAATCAACAACAAACTACAACTTTGACAACCCAATCAACGCTTGCCAGTAGCTTCTCGTGGGTCGGTGGTTCTTTCCAGGAGTTTTCCCAGGTTCTTCCTCCACCAATAATACTGGCCTCCACATAACCTAATATGGAAAATAAAGAAACCTAATGAAGAGTAAATACTCAAGAAATTTCAATAAACCGTTAATCTTTTTGTTAGAAAGTTTGATGCTACCAATTTTGATCACTTAAGAACTTGTGGAATTTTTCAAATACCATTATATACTTTCTTCTAGTTCAGTCCAACTGCAGAGACTTTATCTGCCATCACATAATTACAATTCAACTGCAGAGACTTTATCTGACATTGCCTATTTCACAATAAGCAGTAGAACAAATGACTTGTTTGCAGTTAGACTCAATTTATAGAGCAAGAATAAATGGTATATTACACAGCTAGAAGTATAAATGGTATATTACACAATTAGGTGTATAAATAGTAGATTACACAGTTACAGGTAAAACCGATAGATTACATAATTACAGGTATAAATGGTAGATTACACAGTTATAGGTATAAATGGTAGATTACACAGTTATAGGTATAAATGGTAGATTACACAGTTATAGGTATAAATGGTAGATTACACAGTTATAGGTATAAATGGTAGATTACACAGTTATAGGTATAAATGGTAGATTACAGTTACAAGTATAAATGGTAGATAACAGAGTTACACATATAAATGGTAGATTAGAGTTACACGTATAAATGGTAGATTACACAGTTACAAGTATAAATGGTAGATTACACAGTTATAGGTATAAATGGTAGATTACACAGTTATAGGTATAAATGGTAGATTACAGTTACAAGTATAAATGGTAGATAACAGAGTTACACATATAAATGGTAGATTAGAGTTACACGTATAAATGGTAGATTATAAAGTTACAGGTATAAATGGTAGATTACAGTTACAGGTATAAATGTATAAATGGTAGATTACAGTTACAAGTGTAAATGGTAGCTTACACAGTTACAAGTATAAATGGTAGATTACACAGTTACAAGTAAAAATGATAGATCTCAGTTACAAGTATAAATGATAGATTACACAGTTACAAGTATAAATGATAGATTACACAGTTACAAGTATAAATGATAGATTACACAGTTACAAGTATAAATGATAGATTACACAGTTACAAGTATAAATGATAGATTACACAGTTACAAGTATAAATGATAGATTACACAGTAACAAGTAAAATTGATAGATTCCACAGTTACAAAGTCTTTTCATTAACATGTGTCCTCAAGATAAATATACACTTAATACAAGTACAGTACACATTATCAATAGGTTAAGCTTTTAGATAGGTATACATCTATTAATAGAACCTTCAGGTCAGTATAAAATTATGTCTATAAATAGAACCTTTAGGTAGGTATATGTCTAATAATATAGCTTTTAGATTGGTATATATTCTATTAATAGAACTTTTAGGTAGGTATATTTCTATTAATTGAACCTTTTGATTAGTGTTTGTCTATTAATAGACATTTTAGATTGATATTTGTCTATTAATAAAGCTTTTAGATTGGTATTTGTCTAATAAAGCTTTTAAATTGGTATTTGTCTGTTAATAGACATTTTAGATTGGTATTTGTCTATTAATATACTGTAGTATCATTTATTTTCGTTGGGCTCAATTTTCGTGGTTTTGTAAAAAAAAAAGGCATTTTCGTGGGGACGTAAATTCGTGGTTTTGCCTGTCAAATTTTGCATATTATAAGGTAGTTAATTTCATGATTTAACCTCTACACGTACTCCAAATAAAGAATACCAAAGAACAAAACGATGCCGACTTAAACGGCGGTCACATTAATGTTTAAAACAATACTACCACCTTTATGAGTACATATCTAAGACCCGGCAAGTTCAATACTTACAATGTGTTTTTGACCAAGTGATTAACATCTGTCAAAGCAGACTCAGCCAACAACACTAAAACAATACTTCCACCTATGTGAGCACATATCAAACACCCGTCAGGATTAATCAGTTTCGCCATGTTTTCGTTTGAGTGTTCAAGATCAAAGGAAGCCGCTGCCGCCAACAAAACCAGACCAGTGAGTTATTAAAGTACATTTGAATGATCTCTTACTTAAACCGCTGTCCGTAAAGTTGCAGTATCAGTACTTTATGACTATCATGGCATTAACACAGTGGCCTAAGAGTGGTAAAATTCAACTTAGATCACCCTCAGTTCCTGGACTTCCTAACCCATCAGAAGCTGAGAACCCGGCGCAGGCTCTCGCTTACCAAAAAAAAAAAAAACGGGTCGGGAATTGGGGGAGGATCATCAACCTATGTGGCTCATTTTTCGTTGGTGATTTAAATTCGTGGTTTGTGGCAACCACGAAAACCACGAAAATTGATCCCCCACGAATATTGATGATACTACAGTAGCTTTTAGATTGGCATTTGTCTATTAATAGAGCTTTTAGATTGGTATTTGTCTATTAATAGAGATTTTAGATTGGTATTTGTCTATTAATAGAGATTTTAGATTGGTATTTGTCTATTAATAGAGATTTTAGATTGGTATTTGTGTATTAATAGAGCTTTTAGATTGGCATTTGTCTATTAATAGAGCTTTTAGATTGGCATTTGTCTATTAATAGAGCTTTTAGATTGGTATTTGTCTATTAATAGAGATTTTAGATTGGCATTTGTCTATTAATAGAGATTTTAGATTGGCATTTGTCTATTAATAGAGATTTTAGATTGGCATTTGTCTGTTAATAGAGCTTTTAGATTGGTATTTGTCTATTAATAGACATTTTAGATTGGTATTTGTCTGTTAATAGAAATTTTAGATTGGCATTTGTCTATTAATAGAGATTTTAGATTGGTATTTGTCTGTTAATAGAGATTTTAGATTGGTATTTGTCTATTAATAGAGATTTTAGATTGGTATTTGTCTATTAATAGAGATTTTAGATTGGTATTTGTCTATTAATAGAGATTTTAGATTGGTATTTGTCTATTAATAGAGCTTTTAGATTGGCATTTGTCTATTAATAGAGCTTTTAGATTGGCATTTGTCTATTAATAGAGATTTTAGATTGGCATTTGTCTATTAATAGAGATTTTAGATTGGCATTTGTCTATTAATAAAGATTTTAGATTGGTATTTGTCTAATAATACTATGTGAGATGTATATCTGTGACAAAAATATACATTCAGTTATATAAATAATGGTAACCTTGTTATGACATGGAAATACAGTGGTAAGCTTTGATTTGACAGTCAGACAAGGAAATACAGTAGGAAGCTTTGATATGACAAGGAAATACAACGGTAAGCATTCTTATGACAGTCTGACAAATATAGTGGTAACTTTCTTATGACAGTCTGACAAGGAAATACAGCAGTAAGCTTTCTTTTGACAGTCTGACAAAATATACAATGGTAACCTTTCTTATGACTGACAAGGAAATACATGGTAAGCTTTATTATGACTGACAAGGAAATACAATGTTAAGCTTTGACATAACAAGGAAATACAGTGTTCAGCTTTGGTAAAATATGTAAATTATGGTAACCTTGTTATGACAAAGAAATACAATGGTAAGCTTGCTTACAACACTTTGACAAGGAAAAACTGTGGTAAGCTTTCTTATGACAGTCTTGCAAGGAAATAAAATTGTAAGATTTGTTATGACAGACAAGGAAATGCACTGGTAATCTTTGATGTAATAGTCTAACAAGGAAATACAATTATGTGCTATGGTAGTCTGACAAATAAAGACTGCTCTGGTGGCCTAGTGGCTAAAGCATCCACCTTGGACACGGTAGGTCTCATGTTAGAAATCCTGACCTACTCATACCAAAGACTTATAAAAATGGTAGTAACATCTGCCTTGCTAAGCGCTCAGCATTAAGAGGTTAGTGTTAGGACTGGTCGTCCTGTTGTCAGTATAATGTGATTGGGTTGGACATCATGCTACATGTCTGCGGCATGATACCCCAGTGCTGGACATCACTAAAAATTGCCACACTGTGGACATCATAGCAATAAAATTTTTAATGCTGTGTTAAAAATTTTTAATCACACACACACTGACAAGAAAATACAGTGGTAAGCTTTGGTATGATACTGACAAGAAAATACATAGGTAAGCTTTGGTATGACAGTATGGCAAGGATATGCCATGGTAAGCTTAGGTGTGACAGTATGTCTTTGTGAAAGAAATACAATGTTAAGCTTTGATATGACAAGGAAATACATTGGTAAGCTTTGGTATGACAGTATGGCAAGGATATGCCATGGTAAGCTTAGGTGTGACAGTATGTCTTTGTGAAGGAAATACAATGTTAAGCTTTGATATGACAAGGAAATACATTGGTAAGCTTTGGTATGACAGTATGGCAAGGATATGCCATGGTAAGCTTAGGTGTGACAGTATGTCTTTGTGAAGGAAATACAATGTTAAGCTTTGATATGACAAGGAAATACATTGGTAAGCTTTGGTATGACAGTATGGCAAGGATATGCCATGGTAAGCTTAGGTGTGACAGTATGTCTTTGTGAAGGAAATACAATGTTAAGCTTTGATATGACAAGGAAATACATTGGTAAGCTTTGGTATGACAGTATGATAAGGAAATACATTGGTAAGCTTTGGTATGACAGTATGACAAGGAAATACATTGGTAAGCTTTGGTATGACAGTATGACAAGGAAATATATTGGTAAGCTTTGGTATGACAGTATGACAAGGAAATACATTGGTAAGCTTTGGTATGACAGTATGACAAGGAAATACATTGGTAAGCTTTGGTATGACAATATGACAAGGAATACCACCTTTGATTATTGAAATGTATCCACCCAGTTCCATACCACCTTTGATTGTTGAAATGTATCCACCCAGTTCCATACCACCTATGATTGTTGAAATGTATCAACACCAGTTCCCTAAAAGCATTGTTGAAATGTATCAATGCCAGTTCAATACTGACATGATTTTTTAAATGTATCAACACCAGTTCCATACCATGTTTGATTTTTTAAATGTATCATTTGATGGGTTTGATTGGTGCGTATATTACCACATATATCAAAATGTGTCTTTGATGGGTTTGATTGGTGTGTATATTACCACATATATCAAAATGTATCATTTGATGGGTTTGATTGGTGTGTATATTACCACATATATCAAAATGTGTCTTTGATGGGTTTGATTGGTGTGTATATTACCACATATATCAAAATGTGTCTTTGATGGGTTTGATTGGTGTGTATATTACCACATATATCAAAATGTGTCTTTGATGGGTTTGATTGGTGTGTATCTTACCACATATATCAAAATGTATCATTTGATGGGTTTGATTGGTGTGTATATTACCACATATATCAAAATGTATCAGTTGATGAGTTTGATTGGTGTGTATATTACTACATATATCAAAATGTATCATTTGATGGGTTTGATTGGTGCGTATATTACCACATATATCAAAATGTATCATTTGATGGGTTTGATTGGTGTGTATATTACCACATATATCAAAATGTATCATTTGATGGGTTTGATTGGTGCGTATATTACCACATATATCAAAATGTATCAATTGATGGGTTTGATTGGTGTGTATATTACCACATATATCAAAATGTGTCTTTGATGGGTTTGATTGGTGCGTATATTACCGCATATATCAAAATGTATCATTTGATGGGTTTGATTGGTGTGTATATTGCCGCATATATCAAAATGTATCATTTGATGGGTTTGATTTGTGTGTATATTACCGCATATATCAAAATGTGTCTTTGATGGGTTTGATTGGTGTGTATATTACCACATATATCAAAATGTGTCTTTGATGGGTTTGATTGGTGTGTATATTACCACATATATCAAAATGTGTCTTTGATGGGTTTGATTGGTGTGTATATTACCACATATATCAAAATGTGTCTTTGATGGGTTTGATTGGTGTGTATATTACCACATATATCAAAATGTGTCTTTGATGGGTTTGATTGGTGTGTATATTACCACATATATCAAAATGTGTCTTTGATGGGTTTGATTGGTGTGTATATTACCACATATATCAAAATGTGTCTTTGATGGGTTTGATTGGTGTGTATATTACCACATATATCAAAATGTGTCTTTGATGGGTTTGATTGGTGTGTATATTACCACATATATCAAAATGTGTCTTTGATGGGTTTGATTAGTGTATATATTACCACATATATCAAAATGTGTCATTGATGGGTTTGATTGGTGTGTATATTACCACATATATCAAAATGTGTCTTTGATGGGTTTGATTGGTGTGTATATTACCACATATATCAAAATGTGTCTTTGATGGGTTTGATTAGTGTATATATTACCACATATATCAAAATGTGTCTTTGATGGGTTTGATTGGTGTGTATATTACCATATATATCAAAATGTGTCTTTGATGGGTTTGATTGGTGCGTATATTACCACATATATCAAAATGTGTCTTTGATGGGTTTGATTAGTGTATATATTACCACATATATCAAAATGTGTCTTTGATGGGTTTGATTAGTGTATATATTACCACATATATCAAAATGTGTCTTTGATGGGTTTGATTAGTGTATATATTACCACATATATCAAAATGTGTCTGGTGGGTTTGGCATGTGTATTGCCATATCTTTGACATTTAATTTCCAATCTTCACACAGGATGTTGCTTACAACATGTTCAACTTGTGCACCATTCAACACATTGGTAAACAGATTTGTATGAACTTTGCCTTGTACACTTACAGATTTAGTCACATTTATAAGTCTCATAGACTTGCATGTACTTTGATGGATTTAGTCACATTTATAAGTCTCAGACGTATGTGTACTTTGATAGATTTAGTCAAATTTATTAGAGTTATGCTTCTCAGATTGCTTATCCTCCTGAATTTAAAGCAAACTTGGAATATTGCTTCAGATTTATGATACCGTGAGTGATTTTGACTTCAACATTTTATAGCATCAAATGCAACCTCTCCAGTGGCCTAGTGGTTAGAGCATCTGCCTCAGATGCAGAAGGTTGTGGATTCAATCACTGACCAAGTCATACCAAAGACTTTTAAAAATGGTACTAACAGCAGTTTCACTTGGCACTCAGCATTAGGATGTTAGTGTTAGGATAGGTCAGCCTGGTGTCAGAATAATTTGACTGGGTGGGACATCATGTTACATGTCTGCAGCATGATACCCTAGTGCTAGACATCACTATAAACTGCCACACTGCAGAGATTGTAGCAATATGACGGACTTTTTTTTAAAGCTAAGTAAAAAATCCAAATCACACACACACACATCATATGCAGGAGTTAAGGTCCCTGATTGCCTATCCTCCACAACATAGCTTTATTAGTTTCATTTTAACCTAACTAGGCCAATTTGTAATGGAAAATATCTTAAGTTACTATGTTGTTTGCAAAGGTTTTCTTAAGGATCATGTGTGTGTTTAAGTTTGTCTGTAAAGGGGATAACGGATTTAAACAAAATGCATGAGATTTTGTTTGCTGGATTATTTGCCATAATGTAATAATGAAAAATTCCACTGTCTGTCTAGATCTATCCATATTGTGTCTATTGTGTTGTTTCATACCTGTTTCAGAAATGCTAAAAGAATGCCTGATGATGTTCGAGATGCCTTGAAGGAAGTTATTGTCAAAGAAGGTGGCAAAAGTGAGGAGGAAGCAGAACTGTATATTAGACAGTGTGACCAAGCAAAAAGATACCAGGCAGAAACCTGGTCATAATGATGTTTGTGCCAAGTACAGGGCCTGGCCCAGATATTTTCTAAAAATTTACAGTATTTACAAAGAGTGGAAATTGTTGCAGACAGGACATAATATGTAATTTATATTAATTTATCTCTTATTATCCAAATCTTACAAAATAAAAGCTACAGCTGTACCCTTGTGACTTATTTCACTTTTTTTACCAGTTCATTTTTAAAACTCTATATATAATGTGATTTTACATACCGGGCATATGTACCTGTGTTACAGATTATTTTAGGTCTCATCTCTGCACGGCAAGGCATAGATACCTGCTTTTCAGTCTAATTTAGGGATCACCTCTACATGTCAAGGCAAAGGTAACTGCTTTTGTAGTCTAATTTAGGTCTCATCTCTGCATGGCAAGGCAGTGGTAACTGCTTTTGGAGTCTAATTTAGGTGTCATCTCTACATGGCAAGGCAATGGTAACTGCTTTTGTAGTCTAATTTAGGTCTCATCTCTGCATGGCAAGGCAGTGGTAACTGCTTTTGGAGTCTAATTTAGGTGTCATCTCTACATGGCAAGGCAATGGTAACTGCTTTTGTAGTCTAATTTAGGTCTCATCTCTGCATGGCAAGGCAGTGGTAACTGCTTTTGTAGTCTAATTTAGTTGTCACCTCTGCATGGCAAGGCATAGGTAACAGCTTTTGGGAGGTCTCACATTTACATCAGAAGGTGAAGGTACTGGCATCAGTTTCCCACTGCAACATGATTGTCAACAATGTGCAAGTCTCAAGAAAATATTTTTGAAACCCATATGTCATGTGCATTAGTTAATTTAGAAAGATTTAGATCAATTGACAAAGAAAGAGAGAGAATTGACTTGGGCCCATGACATTGTAGCTCTCGTACACATTGACTTAGGCCCATTCCATTGTAGCTCTCATACACATTGACTTAGGCCCATTCCATTGTAGCTCTCATACACATTGACTTAGGCCCATTCCATTGTAGCTCTCATACACATTGACTTAGGCCCATTCCATAGTAGCTCTCATACACATTGACTTAGGCCCATTCCATAGTAGCTCTTGTACACATTGACTTAGGCCCATTCCATAGTAGCTCTTGTACACATTGACTTAGGCCCATTCCATAGTAGCTCTCATACACATTGACTTAGACCCATTCCATAGTAGCTCTCATACACATTGACTTAGGCCCATTCCATAGTAGCTCTTGTACACATTGACTTAGGCCCATTCCATAGTAGCTCTTGTACACATTGACTTAGGCCCATTCCATTGTAGATCTCGTACACATTTGTTGCCATAATGTAATAATGACAAATTATCAATAATATAATTGTGTATTGCCTACTTGTGAATAATATGATCATGTATTGCCAACTTATAAATAATATAATCGTATCTTGCCCAGTTATCAATAATAAAATCCTGTCTTGCCAACTTATCAATAATAAAATCCTGTCTTGTCTACTTATCCATAATATAATCATGTCTTGCCCACTTATCAATAATAAAATCCTGTCCTGCAAACTTATCAATAACAATAGTGTCTTGCCCACTTATCCATAAAATAATTGTGTCTTGTCCACTTATCAATATTATAATCATGTCTTGCCCACTTAACAATAATAAAATCCTGTCTTGCCCACTTATCAATAATAAAATCCTGTCTTGCCAACTTATCAATAATAAAATCCTGTCTTGTCTACTTATCAATATTATAATCATGTCTTGCCCACTTATCAATATTATAATCATGTCTTGCCCACTTATCAATATTATAATCATGTCTTGCCCACTTATCAATATTATAATCGTGTCTTACCCACTTATCAATATTATAATCATGTCTTACCCACTTATCAATATTATAATCATGTCTTGCCCACTTATCAATATTATAATCATGTCTTGCCCACTTATCAATATTATAATCATGTCTTGCCCACTTATCAATATTATAATCATGTCTTACCCACTTATCAATATTATAATCATGTCTTACCCACTTATCAATATTATAATCATGTCTTACCCACTTATCAATAACATAATCGTGTCTTGCATCTCCAGATACAGATTATCCAAGTGCCCTAACAAAACACTTCCAGTCAGGTATGCCCATGATATTGTACAGCTCACACACATTGCCTTCAGAATAGCCAATTTATCTGTATGCCTTCAGAATAGCCAATTTATCTGTATGCCTTCAGAATAGCCAATTTATCTGTATGCCTTCAGAATAGCCAATTTATCTGTATGCCTTCTGCATATCTCCACCGCAGTATGCCAATGACATTGCACCTCTGGTGACATTTGCTTTGGCATGAGCCAAAGATGTACCCATGTGCAGTACAATCTCATCGTTATTTAAATAAATAAAACTGATGATTGTAAAACCAATGGCTTTATTATTCAGTACACTTGGTATTGCTTCTTCTATCGCTTCTAGATGTCAATCAAACGGTCTCATCAAAATTTTACATCTGCATGCTGTGAATGGTTACTGGATTTTTGCCTGATCCATGCGATGCAAAGCAATTTACCCACATCAACTAATTTTGAGGTAATTTTATTGTAATTTGTTATAATTTATTGTTTTTGTATGCAATGAAACTGTTATTGGTACCAAACAAAAACCTGTTAGATATCTTCAAATTGCAACAACATGTACGTTTTGTCACCTAGTTTATTTTTACCTCGATTTTATATGTTGTGTCTATAGCAGTTTGTTTTTTAAACTGTTTCATATTTAGGAGGATTGGATCTTTTCATTTCTTCTGTGATGTCATTTATTACTTTCATAGAATATTGTTGCCTTTAGTCTCGGCGTATTTTCTCATGTTTCATATCCAGCAGGTTTATGTTTTCCTGTGATGTGTTTGATATCTTTTCTTCTTTGCTCATGTATTCTTTTTACCATGTATCAATTTTGTATCAGATATCATTTCAAGTTTGTATATATCATTTGTTTTGTGGTATAGAGATAACTCTGTTCATGCCTTTTTTATCACTGCTCCCCCCCCCCTCCAATTTATAAACGACATGACCATCTAAAATGACTTAACCTAATTTTAAATACTTCCTCTTTTCACATTTGTAAAAAAATATTTTGAAATTCTTTTTGCCCGATTATAAATCTAATTGTTCCAAATGTATCAGCTGTCACGTGACAACATAGGTTTATGCATAATTCTGTATTTGCCCGGAATCATGACTGTTGATCTGTGGTGTATATTATTGTGTCCCTCGATTAGTTCTGATGAAACCTTATTCCATTCTCAGGTAACCGTTTTAGTTTTAGTGAAGTACTAAATTCGTTTAAGTCCAAACATAAACGCGCCATTTGAATACTTGTAGTTGAGAAGTCTACTTAGTATATCACAATCACAATAGCAAGAACAAATTAAAGACCGCCAGGAAATCCACTTAACCTGCAAACTGTAATAGCAGTGACTATAACGTAGACAAATGACCAGAAAGCAATGACAAGGAACTATTATTTAAAAGAAAAAAGAAAATTAAGGAATATACAGAATACAACGAAGCGAAGTTCATACGTAAAAAAATCACGATAAGCACGTGGAAAAAATCGCGGCAGCACGTAGGACGACAATGGACCTTCATAAATATTTTAATACAGTTGAAAGAGAGTAGAAACAGAAGATGGGGCCTACTTAGAGCGTAAATACAAGAAAGGTACACAAATGATTGAATTTCAAGGATTGAATGGGGACATAATACCAGGGACAACAGCAGTTCTGGTATCTTTAAAAATCAATGATGAGGGCACTATCTCCAAAATATATTCAATCAATTATGCCCATGGAATATATCAAGCATGATATAGAGGAAACACTCCAGCGCTACCATATGGAGAAATACAAATTTGCGGATTAAAAGCAATAGTAAAAACTCCAGATCCAATCATCAGGATAATCAAAAAACAAACAGGAGAAAACCATCTATCAGGAATCCCTATAGAGATACCCTTGGAAGATACTGTTGGCTGGTTTGAAGAAAAATTTGGAATAAAAGTGGAAAAGTCAAAACTTAGAGTAGTTCCAGGGTTTAACATCTATGATGAAACCAGAATCTTTGAAATAGAAAGATCCAAACTCCGCACAATCAAAAGAGCAAATTTTATACATGGCTTTCTAACAACAACCTGGTATAAGGGTTGTATATACCATAGAAAGTGTAATAAATGTGTGGAAACCGGGCACACGCCCAACAAATGTCAGAATAACAGGGACGAAACGATCGATACAAATGTCCCGGAAAAACAAACAACCATCAGAAAACCAAGTTTATCACAAGCTCTGAACGAAACCAAGGGTATGAAAGAGTTAGTATTGAAAGTCAATGACCAGCAAAATAAGAAGAAAATGAATCCAAAAGGAAACAATAAGACTAACACCAAAAGCCGAGAAAATCAGGAAATATCTATTAAAACTTGGAATGAGGAAAGTGGAAAAGCAGGGAAGATATTGATACAACCCGAGCAACAAGAAGTAAACAGGTTAACAAATCAACAGGTATATAAGAAAGGAATGAAATCAAAAGGAAACAATCAGACTAACACCAAAAGTCGAGAAAATCAGGAAATACCTAATACAACTGGAAAAGCAGTTAATGGCGGAACAAGCTCTATACTATGATGAGTTCCTAGAATGATCTGATTACAAACAATCCAAAAATCATGACACAAGACGAAGCTCGGAAGAAACAAAAATTCAAAAATAGTGAACAAAGATAAATACCATGAACGATTGGAAACAAACAAACAAGATAAAAGAATACAATAATAAAAAAATGGTATAAGAAAATATCAATGATTTTTTAAAATATAAATTTAAAAAAAAATATGTATAAGACAAAGTCTATAGCATACAAACATAAACATTTACAGGAGGGCCTTCCCATAATGGTCTGCGAAGATCAGCGGGAATATCAGCCTCCCAAAAAAAAAAAAAACATGGGTTTATGCATACTTCTGTACGTTGGTATGTGGTGCGTATTATTGTGTCCCTCAATTATTTCTAATGAAACCTTATTTTCTGGTTTTTATTTTTAGTGAAATATTTCCATACTAAAGTCGTAAACCATTCCAAGCCGTATGCTTTCTTGTATTAGTGAGGTGAAAATCATTACGAATTTCTTTAACAGTGGTGAAATTCATTTCTTTTTTCAATGTGAATCTTTTTGACATTTCTTCTCGTTTGCAAAAACATTCAATATATCATCTCCCTTTTGGTAACTGCTCCGGTGGTTAGAGCGTCCACATGCGTGAGGTCGCGGGTTCGATCCCCAGCCGAGTCATATCAAATACTTCTTTTTTTAGAAATGGCACTAGTAACTGCCTCGCTTGGCACTCAGCATTAGGAGGCTAGTGTTATGACTTGTCGGTGTCAGGATAATGTGACTGGGTGGGACATCATGTTACATGTCTGCGACATGATGTTTCAGTTCTAGGCATCACTACAAACTACCACACTGCAGACATCTTAGCGATATGACTGATTTTTTATTAATGCACGTAAAAAATCCAAATAACACACTTTTTTCACTTTTATAGCACATGCATATTTCGAAGAATTGCATATGATTGTCAAAATTTATTTTATATCCATCATTATAATTTTATTTTATTGCATGTTAACAACATACTGGTCATATACCTGATCGACATAAACTCTCTGTAATGATTGTTTTCTCTTGCTTTCTTGTGTAATGTCTTGGTAGACTTTTCAGTTAAACATCCTTTTCAGTACATATTATTTTCTCTTTGTCACTTTTTAAAATCGTTCCCACAATTTATTGATATTTAGGAAAGCAACTGGTTGTTCAGGATCGTAGTCAAAATGACTTCAATATTGTTCTTTGTCCGTAATTTTAAACCATCCGTATAACACTTCGTACATTATCAAATGTTATTTTGTGTAACCAGCATGCCGTATAAAACACACTTATTTTCTCGGCAAATTGGAACGTTTCCACAATCCTTTACAACGTATGAATAATTTAAAATTATGTCAAATTTTGCAATATCAATAGCAGCGCCGGTGCAAGGCATTTTGGTGCCTTAGGCGAGATCAGATATTTGGCTCCCCCCCCCCTTCCACTCACGCCCTCCCCCACCCGCCTATCATGAAAAAAACCCTTAGCCAAGCGCCCTAGGCGATTGCCTAGTTAGCCTAGCGGAAGCGCCTGCCCTGTTCAATAGTTAACCCTGCAACAGCTATTTTATAGACTGGGTCACCATTTGTTGACTTAAATCGAACTTTATTCTCCATTATTTATAACTCTTATTTTGTCTATTAAATTTGTAAAGTTTATGAAATTTGCAGAATACAAACCTATTTATTAACTTTCTGAGTCCACAGGGCTTAAATTACGCAACTTGAAAAGCTTACAAGTATACCATTTTCCAAACTATAAATTCATTACCTAAAATATAAAATCAACGAATGTTAAAGAATTAAAAATAACTTAAAGAACAGTATGAATTTATACAATATATCCTAATTGTGCTATCAATCTCACAGTAATCCGGAAACTATCCAAAATTCAGAATGAAGATTTTAATGTGCTTATGTGCTATCACCACTGAAGAAACACGGTTCTAATATCCAAACGTTTTACTTCAAGGTAAATCCAAAGAAAGTTGGATATCACAAATAACATATTTCACGTAATATAACGAAGTTATTAAATATCCAAGTCCTTAAATGTTTTCACAATATTCCAGCAAGGCCCTGTCTTTTAAGAATGACTGGTTTTCCGCTCTGCAGGTTTAACTAACAAATTAGAAATACATCAGATTTTCTCTGCGACTATTGCGAGACTGAAATATAAATGAAGAATATAACCCTGTGCATTTAAAAGTCCTTTATATAGCCACTACATACGCTTCTGAGAAAATTCCATGTTTTAAGTCATTTCATTTAACAAATTATCCTCGCATTTAGTTTAAAAAAATAAAAATAATTAATAATAAAAATAATTAATCCAATCAGCAGTTGATCTATCTCGAGTACAAATGCTTTCCTATGATCACGTGACGTTTCTGTGAGCTTTTTGGAACTGTTTCGTGGAGTACTTTGAATTAGTTGTTGACATGAACTTGGCAATAACCTTGATTTATGAATGGAAAAACTAGGTATATGTATTCTTCATATAATACTACAAATGTACATGTTAACCACTTATTAAAAAATTTAAAAATAAATATCATTACGCAAAGTGACTTTTATTAAACCAAAGTAAATATATATATATATATATATATATATATATATATATATATATATATATATATATATATATATTGTTACGTGCTTAGGCTTGAATAAGCAGCAACACAGAAAGAGTGAAAACTAACAAGCTTGTATAACTTGAACAATTAATTTATTAAGTACAATTATTTTCATAAAAATAAATAAACTTACAGTTTTAGAGAATCAAATCCAACATTAATCCAATAAAGAATTCACAAAAAATAATCCACTAATGGAATTGCGAGAGTCCTGATAAATAAATGTTCTAATAGTTCCAGGTTCGAATCTTGACGATGTAATCCAAAATGGCTGAAAATGTCACGTGATGCAGTTCTTGTTTAATTATGATCCAAATGAATTATGAGCACATATTTTCTCCTCCGAATAGATAATAAATCCTCTTTCTTCAATGAATTGACACAAAATCCAGAACAAGATAATTAAAATTAAACTCAAACAGAAAATACACAACTAATATCTTAAAGCCCAGAGATTCTACTGAATTGTTCTATCCCAAACAACATTTCTTATACTTGTTTTTCTTAAGTAAACAAGTGATCACGTGATTTTCTAGAAATTGATAGAGGTTCATGGAAGGTCACAGAAAGAGACTGCCTTCAAAAAGTCACGTATTAAAAGAATGATCCAGAAGAAAAACCATCCCCAATAACTAAAAATATGAAGATGCCCTTGAAATTAACCAATAGTTTTAAAGACCTGTTTATCAATCTGAAGCAAGGTCAGATAATGAAGTAAGCAAGCCAAGGTCAGCCTGTTTACAACTAGAATCTAGGTCAGCCTGAATTTTCTAGAAAGAATCTCCCAATTAATGAATATTAAACCCTAAATGACAAATTTGGATTTAACAATAAAAAATAACAAAATTAAATCCAATAGCCGTAACAATATATATATATATATATATATATATATATATATATATATATATATATATATATATATATATATATATATATATATATATATATATATATATATATATATATAATGTAATTTATTCCTTCAACATAGAGCATTGTCCTAACCATCTAGCTGGTCTCAGAGTTATGATTATTCCATAAATGGGCAATATTTCCTGACCTTAAACCTAACCCTAAGGATTGAAATTAATCCGTAAATCTTCGTCATTTCTAAAATATTAGTATATGTATTTTCTGATTATTAAAATAAATAAAGTAATGCTTGTATCTCTTTGCTACTTTTTGTAACCCAAATAGATTCGACCGCACTTTTGTCTCTTCCGCCCATTATTTACAACATCTTATCATCAACATATACCATTTACATCTCCCGTTGATTGGAAAGCTTCATATTTTCTTGTTACCAACATCTTACCATTTTATATTTAACTTTTATGTTTTTTTTATATCGCTGGTCGATATTAAACCTTTCGTATTTTTAAACATATAACCTATTGTATGGCGCTAAATAGCCTAAGTGTGTTGGTGCGCCGTTAAAATTCATTCAATCAATCAATCAATCAATTAATCAATCAATCAATCAATCAATCAATCAATCAATCAATCAATCAATCAGTCAGTCAGTCAGTCAGTCTCTTCCAAAACTGTGTACGCATTATCTATGCATTCTGACATTTCTTCGTTCAAGCTAAACTCATGAAAAGCATATATAATTCATATATTTCGTTTTGTTTCATTATGATGTTTGTTTTACGTCACTGTTTTTTATTTTCAAAAACCTTTCTGGTAGCGGTTTTCCTCAGTATTATGTAGCTAAGCGAAGATATGTAAACAATCATATTATTTTTTGCTTCATATCATTGTTTATTATGCTCACATATGCTGTTGTTTATGGTACATAATCGTTAATTGTATACATATACGCTGTCGTTTATTGTAAATCCATACTTCATGGATTATTGTATTCATATATGTCATTGTTTTATGAGCATATATCATTAATACGTATCAACAGTTCAACGAATCTTTAAATTGTCAGGACATTTTTATGTAATATGCGTCATCGATTTAAAATGACGGCTGACAGTCATATGCGGTCACATGACCACAAGGTGTGTCAGGTATAATAATAATAATAATAATAATAATAATAATAATAATAATAATAATAATAATGACTTTGTAAAAATAAACTTTATAAGCTCTAAGCGCTTTACATCTGTATCGATATGGCTAAAAAAGAAATCAAAAAACACCGTGAAATTAGAAAACATTAAAATCCCTGAAAATATTTAAGGTAGGCAACATTGTTAGGTCTTTAAGTTTGTTCTTGCAGTCTTAAAACACTTTTTCTAAACATCGTTGGGTTCCATTAAAGCCAGATAATATTGACTCGAAGTTTCATCGCTCCTTCGAAGTGAGAAGCCAAGCACATGTGTATTAATTAATTCACTGTTGCTCGGTGACATACTATGGCGAACCGAATTCGGTCGAAAACTGCAAACTTGAGTTAGATTGGAAGAATCGTGAAATGTATAATAAATGGTGGCATTTGGGGCTTTAAAATAAATATAAACAGTTTTCCATGAATTACTTAAAAGTCGGGTTAGGTTAGGACTTCATCTCAAATGTTGGTAAACATCTTATTTACTGCTTACAAGCATGACAAAAGTCAGGTATGCAAAACTCAAATCACGTCCTTCAGTCACGGAAAAAGTCAAGCACACAATACAAATTAAATATACAAACAAAATTAACTTATAGCCTGTTATGGAAACAGTCCTAATACAGAGTACCTAATCAAAGCACATATACAAACTTGCATATTTGTATTTTGTAAATGTCTTTTTTATTTACTTGTTTGTTGTTGTTGTTGTTGTTGTTGTTATTATTATTATTATTATTATTATTATTATTATTATTATTATTATTATTATTATTATTATTATTTCAAGGTACATTCACACAAACAGAAATGTCTTTTTTTAATGAAATCAAACCTACAATTTGGATCAATGAATTTTGGAACCTTTTATTGTGCACTTGAATATTTTTGTATTTTCTCTGCACAAATTTAAAATTTGGAATAAAAATTAATTATTGGAAACATGCTAGGTACTTGTCGTCATAGTAACGATCCGTTGCTTTTTGTAAACATTGTATTATTGCTCTTGTTACATATTGGTTGTAGTAGATGCAACAGCAGCAGAATTATTCCGTGACAACATTGACAATGCACCCCGTAGAATAAAAGTTGGAGTTGAGCAGGAAACGTCTTCAAGAAAGAAAAATAATTTTAGTATGCGGCAGTGACGTCACGCGTAGTTACCCAGCAAACTTTATTTAGGAAAAAAAAATGGTAACAAATATATAAAATATGAAATATCAGCATCTCTACATAGCTATGAGCAAAATATTTAGACATCGCAGCACTCTCTTTACCTCACTGTATGTGTGTCATCTAGTGTTATTTTATATTTAGGCTAGTATTCAAATCTGAGCAACGATATAAACAAAGATGGGGGGGGGGGGAGTTGAACGGGTATGCATTCCAAACATTATACACCGACTTATTTAGTTGGTACGTGTCATCTCTCAGCCTCTAAAACTACTTTAGAAAACATTTTTAATTAAGCTATGCAGGGTTATCCAAAGCACTTTATACCAGACAGTTTCGAAGGCAATATTTAGGATTTTTAGACTGCATAGAATATGGTGCAACGTTTTAGTAATATTACTTCCTGCTATACCAGTTTTATGCCTTTATTCAAGATAAAATTTTGCATTTTTTTGCATCATAAATCTGAAAGCTGTTAGTAAATAATAATAATAATAATAATAATAATAATAATAATGTTTTTTTCCCCTTCAGAATGTGATTCAGTTAGTATAGGTGAAAATTAATGTTCCTTGAGGATCACATATATACATATATAATTCAAGCTAATAATATGCACACACAAAAGTAAATACACAGCACACAAAGGCTTGTTTGCATATTTGTCGCAGATATATATTCTGCACTTAAATACATTTATCTCATAAACTCCTTATATTTTCAAGATTGTTCTTACTTTCTTAGAGATAAAAACACCGATTGTAATGGCATTCTTATAAAAATCAATTTGTACCTCTTACATAGCCAAGACTGTTCACATGATAAGTATTTAAATACAGATTTAGAGCAAGCGGCTTGAAAAAGTCACTTGCCTCTATGTAAAACATTCTGATAAGGACATATTTTTGATAACTATTTTCAAACACTTAAGGAGAATTAAATTGGTCCCTTGTACATGTACTTTTGTTATTGTACGTAGGACTAAACCCTCATTTCAGTTCTGCTAAAGATTGACTCACATTCATTAATTAAAAGAAATTATGCATGACCAGGTGTTGAATTCAGGATAATTAATTGTGGCATACACCTCTTGCAGTCTCTGAGTGAATGCCTTTAGATTGTTGTACAGTCTATCTTTTTCATCACAATATGTAGAAATGATTATTTTGGGTCCGTGGAGTATTTTGATTTTCTTAACAGTCCAAAGATCTTCATGTTTCTCAATCTAAGTTGAACACAGAAATGAAGTTGGAGTAGCATTTGTTTTTCTTTTAATCATTATATAAAATCAGTATCTTGAAATTCTGTAATTAGTCCATGTGATAGTGCTGTAGATGCATCACAGTGACAAAATAAACTCAATATGAACAGAATTATAACAACTCTTTGAGCTAAGTGTAACTGCTTAGTTCCTTCAAGGTGAAAAATTGGAGGTGTTTATAAGTCACTAATTTTGAAGTTTAGGTAGGTATTCAAAGAATCACATAGGGACCACTCAATATATTAAACCAGTGATGCATTACCATGTCAGCTTGAGCATGGTATGACTCACTGATATTCGTGCAGGTAAGTGAGTGCTGATTATAGGTAGCTCATGAAGTACAGATAACAGAAACAGTTCTGTGCCCATTCATAGGTCAGATTTTGTTACATGCAAAAGTTTCAGCTTTAAATGCAATTAAAGAGAAGATCTTCAAAAGGTTGAGGAATGTCCAGCAGGGTTTTGATAAAGCAGTGTCTTTAAAAATCTTTAAATTGAAAATGGTGTTTTTTGGCCGCATACTCAAGGTTTCTTTAATGCAAAATTAGAAAATATGTTTTTATTTTTTTTTATAGACTTAAAGGCAACAGAAATGGAATGCAGGGAGGGCCCAATCTAGATTTAGAAGGGTTCTAGGTAGTGGGCTATCCAATATTTTGAGCTTTGCATGATCATGTAAAGCTAGCTGTTGTGTCTTTGAATATGTCTGCTAATGTGCATCATTACATAAGAGGCCACATTTTGAATTGTATAGCAATTAGCATGTCAAAGCTTGATGAGTCATCAGAAGTGTAAGAATGGCATGACATCCTGCATTAATAGTACTGTATGGCACAACATCCCACATTAATAGTATTGTATGGCACAACATCCCACATTAATAGTACTGTATGGCATGACATCCCACATTAATAGTACTGTATGGCATGACATCTCACATTAATAGTACTGTATGGCATGAAATTCCACATTATTAGTACTGTATGGCATGACATCCCATATTAATAGTACTGTATGGCATGACATCCCACATTAATAGTACTGTACTGCATGACATCCCTCATTAATAGCACTGTATGGCACCACATCCCACATTAATAGTACTGTATGGCACAACATCTCATTAATAGTACTGTATGGCACGACATCCCACATAAATAGTACTGTATGGCACAATATCCCACATTAATAGTACTGTATGGCATGACATCCCACATTAATAGTACTGTATGGCATGACATCCCACATTAATAGTACTGTATGGCATGACATCCCACATTAATAGTACTGTATGGCATGACATCCTTCATTAATAATAATAGTACTGTATGGCATGACATCCCACATTAATAGTACTGTATGGCACAACATCCCACATTAATAGTACTGTATGGCATGACATCTCACATTAATAGTACTGTATGGCACAACATCCCACATTAATAATACTATATGCCATGACATCCTATATTAATAGTACTGTATGTCACAACATCCCACATTAATTAGTACTGTACATCATGACATCCCACATTAAAAGTACTATGACAAAACATCCCATATTAATAGTACTGTATGGCATGAAATTCCACATTAATAGTATGGTATGGCATGACATTCCACATTAATAGTACTGTATGGCATGACATCCCACATTAATAGTACTGTATGGCATGACATCCCACATTAATAGTAGTGTATGGCATGACATCTCACATTAATAGTACTGTATGGCACAACATCCCACATTAATAATACAATACTGTATGGCATGACATCCCACATTAATAGTACTGTATGGCATGACATCTCACATTAACAGTACTGTATGGCATGAAATTCCACATTAATAGAACTGTATGGCATGACATCCCATATTAATAGTACTGTATGGCACGACATCCCACATTAATAGTACGGTACTGTATGGCATGACATCCCACATTAATAGTACTGTACAGCACAACATCCCACTTTAATAGTACTATATGGCATGACATCCCACATTAACAGTACTGTATGGCACGACATCCCACATTGAATTTAATAGTACTGTATGGCACGACATCCCACATTAATAGTACTGTATGGCATGACATCCCACATTAATCGTACTGTATGGCATGGCATCACACTTTAATAATACTGTACAGCAAAACATCCTTCATTAATAGTACTGTATGGCATGACATCCCACATTAATAGTACTGTATGGCATGACATCCCACATTAATAGTACTGTATGGCACAACATCCATCATTAATAGTACTGTATGGCACAACATCCACACTAATAGTACTGTATGGCACAACATCCCACATTAATAGTACTGTATGGCACTACATCCCACATTAATAGTACTGTATGGCACAACATCCCACTTTAATAGTACTGTATGGCATGACATCCCACATTAATAGGTCAGTAGAATATGCAAGTCTTTATTGGTTTTGGAGTTGGTTTTCCCAGAACTTGTTTAATATCTTCTCAGATGCCTTAAAAGAGGGTACTATGTAACTTCATGACTTACTTTTCTTGATGGGTACACATCACATCTGCGTAACATGAATTTCCTAATATTTAAATCAACACATGCTTTGTTACCAAGTATAGTTTTAAAGGTACCATTGATACTTGCTTACAAGTTGGGTTCAACTGCAAGCAACACAGAATACAATCTTCTGTTGCACAATGTGCTGGCACATCAAGGTATGTTGTCATATGCTTGCAGATCAGGATATGTTGTCATGTGGTTTGTTGTCATATGCTTGCATATCAGGGTATGTTGTCATGTGTTGACAGATCAGAATATGTTGTCATGTTTTGGCAGATCAGGGTATGTTGTCATGTGTTGACAGATCAGGGTATGTTGTCATGTGCTGGCAGATCAGGGTATGTTGTCATGTGCTTGCATATCAGGGTCTGTTGTCATGTGTTGGCAGATCAGGGTCTGTTTTCATGTGCTGGCAGATCAGGGTATGTTGTCATGTGCTGGCAGATCAGGGTCTGTTGTCATGTGTTGGCAGATCAGGGTCTGTTGTCATGTGCTGGCAGATCAGGGTCTGTTGTCATGTGTTGGCAGATCAGGGTCTGTTGTCATGTGTTGGCAGATCAGGGTCTGTTGTCATGTGCTGGCAGATCAGGGTCTGTTGTCATGTGTTGGCAGATCAGGGTCTGTTGTCATGTGATGGCAGATCAGGGTCTGTTGTCATATATTGGCAGATCAGGGTGTGTTGTCATGTGTTGGCAGTTCAGGGTCTGTTGTCAGCAGGATCTGACTTATTAGGAAGTATAGACAATAATACAAGTCTGACTACTAAATTGTGGTGCCAGAGATGTTTATTTCTTTAAACAAGTTTTTACAATTTGTTTGTGTGAAACTTGTACCTTCTGGAACTTTGGTAATATCATGATTTAGTTATTATAAAAATCACATTTATACAGTATTTCAGAATAATATAATATGGTCTAATACCCGTTTTCCATATGATATTCACAGTTCTTAATCCAATGAAAATGTTGAAATAGTTTCAAAAATGGGATAGAAATATGTACACTGTTTGCATTAACTTTTCCTGTACTTTTCAGTTGCTTTTGTCTTATTTTTTTCAATTGATTTTCTTACTTTTTAATTGCTAGGGTCTTCTGGCTTTACTCAGAAAATTGAAATCTTCCTCAGAAAAGGAGTTGCGGATTTTACTTCTTGGGCTCGATAATGCAGGGAAGACAACTCTACTGAAAAAACTGGCAGAAGAAGATGTTAGTCATATTACACCTACACAGGTATGTACATGGGAAAGTGGACATAAAAAATAGCACGTTTCTCCCCTGCAGTGGTACATGTACCTATAAAGTCACTTCTTCTGTGTTGGCCTATGCATTTCACATTCATGTATGAAAACTGGAAATCCAGAACCTTGGTCATCCTAAACTTTGGAGTCAGTCATGGAAAACTGTTGACATTGAAAACTGCAAGTCCAGAAATAGTAAATAGAAGGTCTGTAAGCATTAACTCTCTCTTTCTCTCTCTCTCTCTGAATGATTGTGTTGAAATATAATGTATAATGGAGTATATTGTCAAATATAATGTTAAAGATAGAGCATATTGCATACTGACTGAATGATTGTCAGAGGTCTCGCTAGGATTGTAAAACTAGGAGTTCAGGACTCCTATTTTGGATAAAACAGGAGTCCCTCTAGCAAAGGTCACAGTCCATTATCAGAAGCGAATTGGGCATACCTGAAATAGCTATATCGCTAGATTTAGTAGAAACAGTGGTTGCCATCGAGTTTAATGTTCTAACTTCATTACAGCACTGACACGTAGCCATTGTTTGTCTAATAGAGTGAGAGTGAATTATGTCAGGCCAAGGGAAGGTCTTATTCCAAGCACGAAGTTAGGAATCACACATAGTGTTCGATGTGAAATATCAGTTATAGCAACTTTTAACACTGTTGAATTTCATTACAATATTTATCAATTTGTCTTTAAACCGCAAATTTCTTATCCAGATTTGCAAACTGCATTTAGTTGAACTCTCAACATGTCTTGATATTAAGGTCACATGCACTTCTTATTTGGCTACACTTGGAAACGAACACAATAATGAAAGCTAAAGTTATTTATTTGATGTACTCCTATACAAGTACATCAATGGGTTATTCTACCTCTAAAATCAGCCATGGTAAATAAAAGCACATTTTTTCACAATTTGCAGCTAGTCAAGTCTTTGAACTTGTCAAAGATGGAGTATATTGCTGACAAAATGGAAGTCAAGAGAAGTAATATCAACAGGCATACACAAATACATTATACATTCACATAACTGTCTTTCTGATACATGAAGTTACCAGAATGGATTGATGAGATATGTTGAAAAATAATGTCACATGATTGACATGTACAAAAAAGGCATACATTACAGACACATAACAAGTATTCAGTTGATAATTTTGTAATTGAAAGCTTTTATTCTCCATGTTTCAATAATACAATGTTATTTAGCTTCTAAATCTTTTACTCTAAAACTTTTAAGATTTACTGTTTTTTTACACTCCAAATTTAGACGGGGGTGGTGGTGGTTCCTGAATTTCTGCTGAGTACTCTCATAGTATGAGAAGGTTCTTGAGGTACATGCATGTAGAGACTACTGAGTATTCATATGATATCATGATCATGTCATTGAGGTATATAGAGAGCACTGATACTCATTGTAAAAACCAGTTATTGAGGTACATATATGTTGAGAGTACCAACCACTTGAGGTATTGACTGTATATGTACAGTGAAATCTGTCACTAGTGGCCACTCATGGGAAAAGGTCAGAATGATGTTTGCATGTAGGTGACATCTGCAAGTTCAATTTCAGACTTGTCTTTTTAACAAATACCTCAAACTGAATATCACTATTATTATTATTATTATTATTATTATTATTATTATTATTATTATTATTATTATTATTATTATTATTATTATGTGTAGTATTCAACAAAGCCTCTCCCAAATATTTAAATTCCATGTTTTGTTTAATTCATCCTAGGAATAAAATCATGATGGAATTTTAAAAAATCCATTTGTTTTGTATACCATGATGGAATAATGATTTCACTATAAAATGACAGATTTTTTATGGTTGTGACACTTTTTTTCCAGCTTACAAACAGTTGTTTATTGTTAAACAATATCTGTATCAACCAGTTTCCCAGATCACTCAGATCAAATGATATTTGGATCATGTGAAAGGCCTGTGATCAATAGGAAATAAAAATATATTTGGATCATGTGAAAGACCTGTGATCAATAGGAAATAAAAAGATATTTTGGAACATGTGAAAGGCCTGTGATCAATAGGAAATAAAAATATATTTGGATCATGTGAAAGGCATGTGATCAATAGGAAATAAAAAGATATTTGGATAATGTGAAAGGCATGTGATCAATAGGAAATAAAATATATTTGGATCATGTGAAAGGCATGTGATCAATAGGAAATACAAATATATGTGGATCATGTGAAAGGCCTGTGATCAATAGGAAATAAAATGATATTTTGGTTCATGTGAAAGGCCTGTGATCAATAGGAAATGAAAAGATATTTGGATCACATGAAAGGCATGTGATCAATAGGAAATAAAAATATATTTGGATCATGTGAAAGGCATGTGATCAATAGGAAATAAAAAGTTATTTGAATCATATGAAAGGCCAGTGATCAATAGGTAATGAAAAGATATTTGGGTCATGTGAAAGGCATGTGATCAATAGGAAATAAAAATATATTTGGATCACGTGAAAGGCCTGTGATCAATAGGAAATAAAAATATATTTGTATCATGTGAAAGGCCTGTGATCAAT
Source organism: Unio pictorum (assembly GCA_030141615.1). Taxonomy (NCBI): domain Eukaryota; kingdom Metazoa; phylum Mollusca; class Bivalvia; order Unionida; family Unionidae; genus Unio; species Unio pictorum. The sequence goes on along the minus strand of JARLTB010000029.1, from coordinate 1,763,385 downwards.
AGGAAATAAAAAGTTATTTGGATCATATGAAAGGTCAGTGATCAATAGGAAATGAAAAGATATTTGGGTCATGTGAAAGGCCTGTGCTCAATTGAAAATAAAAAGATATTTGGATCATGTGAAAGGCATGTGATCAATAGGAAATAAAATGATATTTTGGTTCATGTGAAAGGCCTATGATCAATAGGAAATGAAAAGATATTTGGATCACATGAAAGGCATGTGATCAATAGGAAATAAAAATATATTTGGATCATGTGAAAGGCATGTGATCAATAGGAAATAAAAAGTTATTTGAATCATGTGAAAGGCCAGTGATCAATAGGAAATGAAAAGATATTTGGGTCATGTGAAAGGCATGTGATCAATAGGAAATAAAAATATATTTGGATCACGTGAAAGGCTTGTGATCAATAGGAAATAAAAATATATTTGTATCATGTGAAAGGCCTGTGATCAATAGGAAATAAAAAGTTATTTGGATCATGTGAAAGGTCAGTGATCAATAGGAAATGAAAAGATATTTGGGTCATGTGAAAGGCCTGTGCTCAATTGGAAATAAAAAGATATTTGGATCATGTGAAAGGCATGTGATCAATAGGAAATAAAAATATATTTTGGATCATGTGAAAGGCATGTGATCAATGCGAAAAAAAAATATATTTTGGATCCATCACCTTGCATTTATCACAATTCTGAGACATGCATCACAGTGAAATATTTGTGTCCATAAATCTTACATCACAATACATATATTACAGTGTTAAGCCATGTATTACAGTGTTAAGCCATGTATTACAGTGTTAAGCCATATATTACAGTGTTAAGCCATGTATTACAGTGCAATGTATATTTCCTTAAATCTGCCATATATATGTACAAGGCATTTCACAATTTTACTTTTAATTTTCTAGCCAGACTGCATTCGGTACATATCAAGTAAGATTTCCAAACCTAGAATAAAATCTAGTATTCAAAATCTTAAGTAAATTATAATGACTGAGAAGTCTGAAAATTTTGCTCATATAAAGTGTTCCAGGAAATCTTCATAAAAGCATTTACTTGGGTGGAACTATAATTGATTGGTAACTTCCGAAGATGACTTAGTTAGTTCCAGTCATAATTTGGTAATTTCTCATGGCTTGGTAAATCCAGAAATGGTTTGGTATAATTTATCAAACATTTTTCTTCTCATTCCAGGGTTTTAACATTAATTTTGTCTTCTCCTTCCAGGGTTTTAACATTAAAACAGTGCAATCACAAGGGTTCAGACTCAATGTATGGGATATTGGTGGACAGAGGAAAATACGACCTTATTGGAAAAACTATTTTGACAATACTGATATACTTGTAAGTAGAATATTTTGTGTATGTATTGCTTACTGGTATGTTACTGACCACTTGACCATATTTACCAATAAACAAGTTACTTTATTGTTTAAAATCATATAGCAACATGAAATGATTTGTCTTTTTGCAGTCTTTGATGATAAAGCTAATGTGTTTGTCATACCATAAAACCATTAGTGGACTGGTAATAAGTTAAACATTGCATTCTCTTTGCCAAAAGTCTCTCACATTTCCTTTCCATACACATTAATCAACTTCTTTCTTTCTTGTGATCTGAGCTACTTTTAAAATGAAAGGAGAAATTTAATATATATAATTATATATAAAATAAACAGGCTAACATGTAGAATGTGTAACCGGTTTTGCTTTATTGCTTCATCAGACTGAAATATAATAACTAATATAAATCTATAAATGCATGCATTTGTGGGGGTATGTCTTCCTGGTCTTAAATTGAACACTTATTGAGGAGACCACACTGTTTGGTGTCATGGTTCTTGTAAAGATTTTGAAATTCCTACTTTCTTATGTTGTTCAGCAAACATTACACACATAGACTAAAGTAAGTGCCAAACACAATATTTCAGCAAACATTACACACATAGACTAAAGTAAGTGCCAAACACAATATTTCAGTGTATTTTATGTTTGTATTCTGGTTGTAATCCATTTGCTCTTTGTGATAAGAATTTTGACCAGCTGCAGAACCAAGTTTGTGGGAAAATGTATCATTTTATACCTGCTGTAATTCTGGCATGTAATATACAGATTACACTTTTACATCCAAATCCTACTTTTTTATAATAGCAAAAAATTCTCTTATACCTCTCTCACAGGAATGACATGTATGCTTTTGGCATTTTAATAATAATGCCACTACTAATAAAGACTTTATTTACAGAAGGTAACTCAGTTAGTTACAGAACTAATCTACCTTGAGGCCTTCTAGCTGTTATTTACAAAATAACAACATGATGTGAAGAATCTGGCTTGATACTAAATAATTAAGTGATTTTAAAATTCAAAGTATTAAATTTAAGCCTGGAACACATGCACAGGCATCAGTGAACACACAAACATATATAAAATATCATCCTGCATGGAAAAATTCAACTGTGAAAATGTCTAAAATATGTACAGAAAAGAAGCATGTAATGTTTATTTTACTAGAACTGTTCAACTGTCTTCAGATTTCATCCATTTGAGATGTCAATTATGAAAAAAAAAGAAATGATGGGGAGCCTGCCTTATGTTTCTTTATTTCATACCATTGGACCAGTAAATTGTAAACTTTATTAAATAATTCCCTCTTTATTTTGTGTTTAGTGTTTGTTTTATACCATTGGACCAGTAAATTGTAAACTTATTTAAACAATTCCCTCTTTGTTTTGTGTTTAGTGTTTATTTTATACCATTGGACCAGTAAATTGTAAACTTATTTAAACAATTCCCTCTTTGTTTTGTGTTTAGTGTTTGTTTTATACCATTGGACCAGTAAATTGTAAACTTATTTAAACAATTCCCTCTTTGTTTTGTGTTTAGTGTTTGTTTTCTTTCTTCTTCCACTGATAAAGTGCAAAACATAGGGAAATTGTTTTATATTTTGCATTGATAAATATATTAATGTAAATATTTATATTTTGCATTGATAAATATATTAATGTAAATATTTATGTTTTGCATTGATAAATATATTTAATGTAAATATTATGTTTTGCAGTTATATGTTATTGACAGCACAGACAGGAAAAGGTTTGAAGAAACTGGGATGGTGAGTCAGATTTTTTGTCTTTTTTCATTTCTTTTTATAGGATTTAAAATGAATTATAATGAGATGTACAAACATTTCAATTATAATGATATTTTCAAATAATTTTCTGACCAAACGTTTTTAAATGCAGTGATGACAGGATGATTTACAGATTTGAAAATAAGATTCTTGGGGGCTGTTTCTTACTTGGAATATGTAGTGTAAATGTGGGGGCTGTGTCCTACATGGAATATGCAGTGTAAATGTGGGGGCTGTGTCTTACTTGGAATATGCAGTGTAAATGTGGGGGCTGTGTCTTACTTGGAATATGCAGTGTAAATGTGGGGGCTGTGTCTTACTTGGAATATGTAGTGTAAATGTGGGGGCTGTGTCTTACTTGGAACATGTAGTGTAAATGTGGGGGCTGTGTCTTGGAATATGTAGTGTAAATGTGGGTGTGTGTCTTACTTGGAATATGCAGTGTAAATGTGGGGCTGTGTCTTACTTGGAATATGCAGTGTAAATGTGGGGGCTGTGTCTTACTTGGAATATGCAGTGTAAATGTGGGGGCTGTGTCTTACTTGGAATATGCAGTGTAAATGTGGGGGCTGTCTTACTTGGAATATGCAGTGTAAATGTGGGGATTGTGTCGTACTTGGAATATGCAGTGTAAATGTGGGGGCTGTTTACTTGGAATATGCAGTGTAAATGTGGGGGCTGTGTCTTACTTGGAATATGCAGTGTAAATGTAGGGGAGCTTACTGCAGATGCTTAACATGAAGTTGGCATCATTGATATGAGTTACATCATTGATATCACTTACATCATTGATGTCAGTTATATTATTGATATCAGTTACATCATTGATACCAATTACATCATTGATATCAGTTACATCATTGATACCAATTACATCATTGATTTTAGTTACATCATTGATATCAGTTACATAATTGATACCAATTACATCATTGACATCAGTTACATCACTGACATTAGTTACATCATTGATATCAGTTACATCATTGATATCATTTTCATTGATAGCAGTTGCATCATTGATATCAGTTACATCACTTATATCAGTTACATCATTGATATCAGTTACATCATTTATATTAGTTATGTCATTGATATCAATTACATCATTGATATCAGTTCCATCATTGATATTAGTTACATCATTGATATCAGTTTCATTGATTTCAGTTACATCATTGATATCAGTTTCATTTATATCAGTTACATCATTGATATCAGTTTCATTGATATCAGTTACATCATTGATATCAGTTACATCATTGATATCAAATACATCATTTATATCAGTTACATCATGGATATCAATTACATCATTGATATCAGTTTCAGTCATAATCAGTTACATCATTGATATCAGTTACATCATTGGTATCAGTTACATCATGGATATCAATTACATCATTGGTATCAGTTTCATTGATGTCAGTTACATCATTGATATCAGTTACATCATTGATATCAGTTACAGCATGGATATCAATTACATCATTGGTATCAGTTACATCATTGGTATCAGTTACATCATGGATATCAATTACATCATTGGTATCAGTTTCATTGATGTCAGTTACATCATTGATATCAGTTACATCATTGATATCAGTTACAGCATGGATATCAATTACATCATTGGTATCAGTTACATCATTGATATCAGTTACATCATTGATATCAGTTACAGCATGGATATCAATTACATCATTGGTATCAGTTACATCATTGATATCAGTTACATCATTGATATCAGTTACATCATTGGTATCAGTTACATCATGGATATCAATTACATCATTGGTATCAGTTTCATTGATATCATTTACATCATTGGTATCAGTTACATCATGGATATTAATTACATCATTGGTATCAGTTACATCATTGATATAGTTATATTATCTGAGAAGCTGCAAGGGCTTAAAATGCATGAACCATGCAAAAAATGTACGACTTCTCACACATAGAAGGCTTTGATATAAGAGAAATTCCACAGACTACTTTAAAGTCATGCATATAAAAATGTACTCATTGCAGTATAGAATATTTCTTTTAATTGTTAAGTATTTGCCATGACATAGGACATATTGCTAGTAGACATCTGTTAGCATTGTTAACGGTTTTTGTTTCACATTAGCAATTGTTTACACTTATGGGTATTTATGCTTGATATAAATGCTTGTTAAACTAAAATTAATTTGCACATTGGCCGTAGAACAAGCATTTGGTCATAATTTTAACCTCGCATTCATAATGGAAGCTTTACAAATATTGTTTAAAATATGGGCTGCCTAGCAAGCACAAAATGGCTGTATACCAACATGTTTCAGCTTCAGATAATAATTTGTTTTGGCAAATACTGCCTAATGGCAACAAAGACAGCAGTGATTTTGAAAATTTGGAAGTATGTCAGATTATTGGAGCTGGAAAAGTGTTACTGGAAATGACAGTGAGTAATTTGAACCCCAAAATATTATTGGACACATGTCCAATATACATGCTTGAGGGAAAAAAGCAGATGGAATGCCAATCAACCCCTACTCAGTGGTATTTTGAATTTTGATGTGAAAAGGGCAAGCCTAACTAAACTAGAGTCAATTTAAAAGTTAAATGCAATTTTCATATCCTTTATAGAGCCTTGTGTGATCAGGTGCTACAAAAGTATATAGGGCTCTAAGGGTTTTGATAAATTGCATAAATAATAATAAAAAAGAAATTAAAAAATTAAGGTATTTTTGACCAAAATATATGTCTAATAAAGCAGAATATGGCTTTGATAGACTTAAATCTGTAACACAGAGATCATGTGCTACACAACTATATAGCACTTTAAGGATTACAATTTATTAAAGAAATAAGTATCTTAAATGAACTTGAATGATTAGGATAATTATATTTAGTTGATAAAAAATACTTCTATCTGACCAAGCAGAGAATTCCATTGATGGATATTAAAACCCCAATACAGCATTATAGAACAATAAGAAATCTTGTATGATAGTCAGCATAGTTGTTAGCATGGTAGTGAGCATGATAGTTCAGCATTGGTTGTCAGCATGGTAGTTAGCATTGGTAGTCAGAATTGGTTGTCAGCATGGTAGTCAGCATTGGTAGTCAGAATTGGTTGTCAGCATGGTAGTTAGCATTGGTTGTCAGCATGGTTGTCAGCATGGTAGTCAGCATTGGTAGTCAGAATTGGTTGTCAGCATGGTTGTCAGCATGGTAGTCAGCATTGGTAGTCAGAATTGGTTGGTAGCATGGTAGTGAGCATTGGTTGTCAGCATGGTAGTTAGCTTTGGTTGTCAGCATGGTAGTCAGCATTGGTTGTCAGCTTGGGTGTCAGCATGGTAGTGAGCATGGTTGTCAGCATGGTAGTAAGCATTGGTTGTCAGCATTGGTCGTCAGCATGGGTGTCAGCATGGTAGTGAGCATGATAGTTCAGCATTGGTTGTCAGCATGGTAGTTAGCATTGGTAGTCAAAATTGGTTGTCAGCATGGTAGTCAGAATTGGTCGTCAGCATGGGTGTCAGCATGGTAGTGAGCATGATAGTTCAGCATTGGTTGTCAGCATGGTAGTCAGCATTGGTAGTCAGAATTGGTTGTCAGCATGGTTGTCAGCATGGTAGTCAGCATTGGTAGTCAGAATTGGTTATCAGCATGGTAGCATGGTAGTGAGCATTGGTTGTCAGCATGGTAGTTAGCTTTGGTAGTCAAAATTGGTTGTCAGCATGGTAGTCAGAATTGGTTGTCAGCATGGTTGTCAGCATGGTAGTTAGCATTGGTTGTCAGCATGGTAGTCAGCATTGGTGGTCAGAATTGGTTGTCAGCATGGTTGTCAGCATGGTAGTCAGCATTGGTAGTCAGAATTGGTTATCAGCATGGTAGCATGGTAGTGAGCATTGGTTGTCAGCATGGTAGTTAGCTTTGGTTGTCAGTATGGTAGTCAGCATTGGTTGTCAGCATGGTTGTCAGCATTGGTCGTCAGCATGGGTGTCAGCATGGTAGTGAGCATGGTTGTCAGCATGGTAGTCAGCATAGTTGGTCAGCATTTCAGTCAGAATGGTAGTCAGCAATGGTTGCCAGCATGCTTATCAGCATGGTAGTCAGCATGTCTGTCAACAAAGCACTGATTCCTGAAAGAGAAACTTTGGCTGAGCTCACATTAGTGAAAAATCTTGTTTTTGGGCAGACATATTTAAGAGACAATACCTATGGATTGTGGAAAATTGTATATAAAGAACAGTTCCATACTTGTTTAAGCTAACTATACTTATTCCCCTGACTGTTAAAACAAGATTCTCAGCACATAACAATATTCATGCACAGGAAAGTAACAGATTACACTCTTAAACATTCAACATATTAATGCTTATTGAACTAGAATCAACACCTTTTAAGGATTTTAATTTGAATAGAGCTGTCACAGATTGGAGCAGGAAGAAAGAAAGAAATATTTAAGTGTTAGGTGTATGTTGAACTATGAACATTTCTTCCTTTGCTCCCTTTTTTTCTTCTATTGCTCCCTTATCTTGGCAACAAGGAGGGAACTCATCCGCCCCCCCCTCCCCCTTTAGGTAAATCCTGGCATCATCTCTGCATTATCTTGATTAGTTCATTGAGCGGAAAAGAAACCCATGCAGAGTGTAAGTCAATATGTTGACACTCTATACATTCACCATAAGTATGTTAAGCATTTTGGGCCTTTCCCACCAACCAATTTAAGTAAAATTAAAAAGATAACAATGGATTGTGTATTCAACTTGCATCTGTTCAAAGTATATTGTGATAAGAAGTACACTTATATGCAATATTTGTTTTTTTCTTCAAGATAGTGCAATTGACAGACACAATAATAGTGCAATATACAGAAAGAGTACCAGCATTATTGTGTCTAAGACTGATGTCATTGTAACCATGTGATTTTAAAACTGTTACAGTAGTTCCAATATGGTGATTACAGGATTTTTTTCAAGGTGTTTTTCTTTGGGAAAAACACCCATGATATTCAAAGCTGCAGGTGTATTGTCATTTGCCCCTATTTATTACTCACTTACTTATATGTTTCCAGGAATTAAATGAATTACTGGAAGAGGAGAAACTGCATGGAGTACCACTGGTGGTTTTCGCTAACAAACAGGATCTAGCTACTGCAGCCCCTGCCAGCGAGATAGCAGAGGGATTGCAGCTACAGGCAATTCGAGGCAGGCAGTGGCATATCCAGGCATGCTCTGCATTAACTGCAGAAGGGGTGAAGGTAAATTGAAATTAGATAAGCAGTGTCTTAAAAAATTTATATTCAAAATACATGTTGCATTGAGACAGGTGGCTGCTCAGTGGTGAGCAATCGAAACTCATGACCTAAAGGGTGCAAGTTTGAATCCTACCGTGAGACCAGTTTGGGTCAGGTACCATAGTGTGCCGTTGGGCAAGGCACTTCATTCCAATTACCTTGGCACTAAATAACCTATTTGTGTTGCTGTGCCATATGGTGTGAAGCCAAAAATGTTGTGATGAACACGTTATTAAGATGTTTTATAAAGAAATGAACTCTATTGTGGATGACAGGTGACCTGCCAGATAAATGTTTTGTGAAGGAGAGGGTGGACTTATTAGTGAATAAAACTTCCTCATATAAAAGAGTTTGCTACAATTTGGTAAAAGATGAGTATGGGGATTATGAGGGAAGTTATACAGTACTTGTGTTTGATAAGCAGTGACATCCTTAATTTTATCCCACCAAGCCTCTAGATTGACTGGAATTTACTAAGACATGACTGGAATTTACCAACAATTTCTGAAATATATCAAAGCATGGCTGAAATTTACCAAGCTAGGACTAGACTTGTATCAAAATATGACTGGAATTTACCAAGCCATAACATCTTTAATTTTATCCCCCGTACTGTTACATTGAAAATAGTGACAACTTTAAGTTTATGCTACATACCCTCTAGATTGAAAACAGTGATGTCCTTAATTTTATCTCACAGACTCTATAGATTACCAATAGTGACTTCCTTAATTTATCTCACAGACACTATAGGTTGACAATAGTGAGGTCCTTAATTTTATCTTACAGACTCTATAGGTTGACATTAGTGACTTCCTTAATTTTATCTCACAGACCCTATAGGTTGACAATAGTGATGTCCTTAATTTTATCTCACTGACTATAGGTTGACAATAGTGACTTCTTAATTTTATCTCACAGACTCTATAGGTTGACAATAGTGATGTCCTTAATTTTATCTCACAGGCTATAGGTTGACAATAGTGACTTCTTAATTTTATCTCACAGACTCTATAGGTTGACAGTAGTGATGTCCTTAATTTTATCTCACAGACTATAAGTTGACAATAGTGACTAACTTAATTTTATATCACATACTCTATAGGTTGACAATAGTGATGTCCTTAATTTTATCTCACAGACCCTATAGGTTGACAATAGTGATGTCCTTAATTTTATCTCACAGACCCTATAGGTTGACAATAGTGATGTCCTTAATTTTATCTCACAGACTCTATTGGTTGACAATAGTGATGTCCTTAATTTTATCTCACAGACTCAATAGGTTGACAATAGTGATGTCCTTAATTTTATCTCACAGACTCAATAGGTTGACAATAGTGACTTCCTTAATTTTATCTCACAGACCCTAGTTTAACAACAATGACTCTAGTTTGACAACAGCAGTGAACTGTCTTAACTTGTTTCAGTTCAAATTTGTATTGTCACTAACATCACCACTGTAAAATCATTTTCAGGACCTCCAGAGCAGATATACACACATAATTTATTAAGTTTGTTTTGATCAGATTCCAGCAACTAAACCCCTTCTCACAGTCTGCAGTAGAAATAAGGGCAACAAGTAATCTGGTATCTGCCTTAGATGTAGCGTGACCTAAATCCTTGTTTTAGATTAGCCATATTCTTTGTGCTTGATACAGACTTGTTTTATAAAATAAATGTTTAATTTATCATTAATATAAGCTTCTTCGGCCCTTCACAGTTGATAACTGGCATCCTTGTAGCGGCATTCTGTGTAATTCAGTTAAGTTCAATCATAGGAACGTGTTATCTAAATAAATGACCCCTTATACACTAAGCAGTCCCAAGTGCATCTCACACTCAGTTACAATAAAAATAAATTAACAGCATGTGGAAATGACATCGAATCCTTTTTGCCAACCTGTCTAATAATAGACTGATAGAGTATAACCCCTGGTTTCCCTTATTCCTTATTTCCTACTAATCATATTTAACCGACAGCTAGCAGTTAGCTTCAATTATGTTTTATTCATCATCTACCAACATGATACACTGACTGCCATAGATAATGAAAACAGGTATTAAGTAGCCCGAATCACTTATATCAGTGAAAAATTAAAAATGTACTTTATAAAAATTTGTTGCCAGCAACTTTCACTAGTTAGTAAAAAAAAATAGTGCCACTTTTAAAATTCTTTCGCATTTGTCATCAAATGTGAAGCATAGCAGAGGCCCTTGTTTTGCCATGGGTGTGTTGTTTCATGATTTCTGTGCTTGCCACAGACCTTTAATTTAAAGATGCAACAGAATGACTCATAGGTGAAGATAAATGGGATCCTGGGGTTTCTCTATCCACAAATTTAAATACAACAATACATGTATTCATTTTGTCTTTATTTAAATATATACCCATGAAAGTGTATATACATTTATATAAATACATTCACACTTTGTTGTAAGTATATAAGTTACAATATCAGTCTTGTTGCTGTTGTTTTAGGTGCATTTTTCAACACACGATAGGCTATACATGGCGGCCAGTATTATTGGTGGAGGAAGAATGCAGTAAACCCTCCGGAAAGAACCACCAACCCACGAGAAGCTACTGGCAAGCTTTCTCACATAACTACATTAGCTGAATCTTAGACTTGAACCTATACAGACAGAGGTGAGACGGCAGTGATCCGGTACAGAAAGCACTTTAGACCACTCGGCCACTCGGACCCCATATCAGTCTTGAAATACTTGGTAGATTTCTAATTTCAATCAGTTGTTTTTTTTTATATAAAATTTACAGTAGAAAAGTGACTTCATATTTTGACTAATATTAACATCTGGAACATTGCTCTTCAGCTTTTAATACCAAGAAAATCAACATCCAGTATAAATTCATTGGACAAAATACACAAATCATGTCCTGAGATAATTTACTCAGCCTTTATTTATAGCATCACTTTCTATATTAAATCTAATTGAATATGGAAAAGTAATTGGGCAAATTCTTTGTATTAATTTTTTGTTTCCCCCCAAATTATATCTACTCTCAAATGCCTGCAGAAAGGTAAGTTTATGTCCAAATACTAAGACTGTTTTCAACAGTCTTTTTAAAAAAGAGTTTTATGTTTTCTTAATATGTCTTCCAAAAGATGAGTATATCACATGATAGATGCCATCACTCCATCTGTCTGTCTGTACATCTGTCTGTCTGTACATCTTTGTATATCTGTCTGTCTGTACATCTGTATGCTACCACAATGACTGATATTAGCAAACTTAGGAGCTTGGATTTTGGCAAAAAGAAAAAAAATCTATAAATTTTTTACATCAAATAAACATTGTCAAGGTCACAGGGACTGCAAGAAGAAAAACTCCTCACAATAACTTACAAGATATTTTGACAAACTTTGATTTTGGGGTCAAAAGGTCACATTAACCCTATGAAAAAGAATGGTTTTCAATTAGTGTCTTCTTGAGTTCTTTACCAGCAACTTTGATCTGACTTATAGATGACTTGCATTTGAGACAAAGAAGATGCCTATTTATTTTGAAGCCAAAAGGTTAAATGTCAAGGTCGGTGGAACATCAAGAAGGCAGTCAGTTTCCATAAAATAACACAAATCATATGCCACAAACAAACTAAATATTTTGGATACTATGCAGTGAGACAAGAAAGTTGCATCTAGATTTTGGGGTCAATAAGTGAAAGGTCAATGTAACAGAGACTGAACGAGAGAAAATTTGGTTTGTGCTAATTAATTTAATTGTGAAAAATTTTCATTAAACTCCACAAAACAAAATAAACCTATTAATAATGTAATATTGCAAAGTGGCTTTACATTTCTGACATTGTCATATTACATGAATTAAATCAGTACTGTATTTGTTGGTATCATAGTATCTGACTAACAACAGAGAGTTTTACATTAAAGATGTATAATAATGCTTTTTATTTTATAGGTAAGTCTGATATAAACGTATTGGTGAAATAATTTTCTTACTTTTTCATTCCTGTATTTTCATGTAAAAAATACATCCTTATGTTTTCACATGTGAAAATGCAAGATTTCCCACCATGCTATGCAAAGCTTGCTTGTGCATGCCAGCAGATGGTACACCAGTAGCAACAAAAGTGAGCACTTTGTGAGCTACATTAAAATTAATAAAAAAAATGCATTACATTTCAAAAACAGAAATTGTTTTCACTGAAGAAATTTGAGGAAAGGTCTATGAAGTTATTTCCCTTTAACAATGAAATCCCATTGTGTTGCATTGCTGAATTGAGTTTAATTGTGGTTAGATAAGGTCAGAGAGTTGACAAAATGTCAAAAGTGTAATTTACTGCGATAGATTAGGTCATCCCAATCCAGTTGCTAATATTTATATAATCAACCTATTATAGTGAGGCGCATTTACAAGATGATGGTGAGGTGTTGTGCTCAAAAGTTAGTTTAGTCTTTAAAATTCTAAAATGGAGCACTATGATACATAATAACAACTAAAACTTTTATTTTCCTGGCAGATAAATGTTTTGAACAGGAGAGGGTGAACTCATTAGTGAACAAAGCTTCTTCAGATCAAAATTTTTGCTTTTTTAACTTGTTACATTGCCACACATAAAAAAATCACATTTGTTTATACTGCAAAGTGAAATATATTGTAGGAAAAAAATATCAATTTATAACATGGTGGTGAAGTATAAAATACCATTTACAGTAGATGTAATATGTTATTTTTATTTTATTCATCATATTTTATTATTTTCATCATATACTGGTGTGTTAAGACTAATTTCAATATACAAGTCTGTTAACAATGTAACTACTTTTCATCATCTTAAACACAGAAGTTTATTGATAATTTAATTACATTTTATCACCTTGAACATGCAGGCATGTTAATGTAATTTCATTTAATGAGCTTAAACACACAAGTTTGTTTACAGCATAATTCCATTTTATCAGTTACTCCCTTTTTTCACATTAAACACACAAGTTTGTTTACAACATAATTCCATTTTATCATTTACTCCCTTTTTTCACATTGAACACACAAGTTTGTTTACAACATAATTCCATTTTATCACTTACTCCCTTTTTTCACATTGAACATACAAGTTTGTTGATAATATAGTCCATCTTATCACTGAAAATTAATTTGTGAAATTTATACGCGAAATATATATTATAATTGTATCTATCACATGACTGCTGTGTTAAATACTTTAATATAGCCGGGCAATAATTTTCAAATATGTAACGATACACCTTGATGTCACAAATGAAATCATACCATTTTGCAAAGGAAATCGCAAATCACTATGTAAGAAAGGTTAATGACTGATGTAAGAGGTAAAGGGTAATACTGACTGATGCATCCATTGTATTTGAGAGTCACTTCACTACACAGTTCTATGGTTTGGGCAAATTTGATCAGTATTTTGTGTACAAATCAATTAGCATAATCTAACATTTTGTGTTAATGTCAAATTAAATTCATGAGACTTTTAAAATAATTTTAATTTTATTTCACCACCAACGCTTGCATTTTTTATGACCAGGCCTGCATTGTTTTTACCACCAAGGCCTGTACATGTTTTACCAGCAAAGCTCACATTTTTTACCACCATGCCTTGCCTTATTTGTACCACCAAGCCCTGTGTATTTTACCACAAAGTCATTCATTTTTTTTTTTACCACCAAGACTTATATTTAACCACTAATGCATGCATTTGTTTTACAGGCAAGGCTTGTATTTTTTTTTATATGAACAAGTCTTGCAGAAGATATTTCATACTTTTTTTTAATTGAGCATTTATGTAAGAACCTCTATTACCAAACAAGAATGTTACTTGAATGTTTTTTTTTCTCTTTCACCACAGGACGGTATGCAGCATATAGTAACGATGATGGCCAAGAAGAAATGATGATATTGCCAGGATTAGACTACTTCATTTTTCTCCAAACAGATAAGGTGTTTTCATTAGGAAGAAATAAGGTGTCCCATTAGGAAAGGTTTCCCTTTAACAAGGAAATATCATACATATCAACATTGTTGGTCTCGACATCATTTAGTTGTCAAAGTCACATAACATATTATTGATATTGTCTGTCAAATCATTTGTCAATTGGACCTTTTATTTTAATTGACTGTAAGACCTTGTGTATTTTCCGATTTTATGTATGCTATTTATCTTGAGAAAATGTGTAGTGGTAATCTTACATAACGAGTATATATTTTGGGAGGGGGAAAAATAACGGATACATATATATTAAATACAATAATCAATGTCTTTATTTTTGCCAAACCTTTTGTTTGATAATCTTTAAAATGTTCATCGTAATTTACAAAATATATCCACAGGCACTTCTTGCATGTTGAGATATGATGAAAAATACCTTTCTTGCTTGCTGGGATAAGATGAAATATGACAAGAAAAGATCTGAAATGAAAAAATGTATGGAATTTTTTAATTACTGTTAATGTTTCAAAAAATTGGGAAAATTAGTGCACATGCTTGTTGGGAGTTGAAGTAGACTTTTCCAGTATTGGCTTTAAGCCATATTCATGTATCTCAGATCTCTTGTAATATCACGATTTTCAAAATTATGCCATGTTTTAAATGTAATGAAGATAACATTTAAATTTGAGAAGAATTAGAACTATTATAGTTCTTGAGTTATTTCTGCTGAAAGTTACTTTATATTTGATACATTTTAGTCTTGTTTGTGGTAAAAATGCCTATATGTTTTCCCACACTATGTAATATTATATAACTATTAACAAACGGTCTGGGTTGATAACCCTTCCATTAGCTGGTTTATACACTATGTAATGTTATGTAATTACTATCACCCGGTCTGGGTTAATAACCCTTCCAATAGCTGGTTTATACACTATGTAATGTTATGTAATTACTATTACCAGGTCTGGGTTAATAACCCTTCCAATAGCTGGTTTATACACTATGTAATGTTATGTAATTACTATTACTAGGTCTGGGTTAATAACCCTTCCAATAGCTGGTTTATACACTATGTAATGTTATGTAATTACTATCACCAGGTCTGGGTTAATAACCCTTCCAATAGCTGGTTTATACACTATGTAATGTTATGTAATTACTATTACTAGGTCTGGGTTAATAACCCTTCCAATAGCTGGTTTATACACTATGTAATGTTATGTAATTACTATCACCAGGTCTGGGTTAATAACCCTTCCAATAGCTGGTTTATACACTATGTAATGTTATGTAATTACTATCACCAGGTCTGGGTTAGTAGCCAGTGCATTGGCTGTAGATAGATTTGGAGATACTATGTTTGGTTGAGTGACATGTTGGAAAAATCTTTTTTTAGATGGGTTAATTAAATAATTAATAATACAGTGTCTATCAAGCACTACACAATGTTTGTATTTTGTTCACAATGAGCAAAGGATAAAGCCTATTGCTACTGCAAGATCTGTTTTGTATGGATTTTACGTTTTTATTTATTACTGTTGTAACATTGTGTTATAAATATCATAATCCAGTGTGACATAACAAGATCTGGATTGCATGCATATTTATCCTACAATTTCATATCTAAAAAAACACTTCTTTAATATTCTCTCATTGTGTATACAACACGGTTTTGAAATTGGAACATTTCGCAAGTCATATGGTTGAGAAAGAGAAATTAAGAAATGTCAGGTCTTACAGTCCTAATATTTGTAGCTTTATTCAATAAATATAAATATGTTTCCCCTCTTTTGTTGTTACTAATGCATTAAACATATGCTAACATATTAGAAATGTATGCTTCTGTGAGCTGTCGATCTATTTAGTACTGTTCTTACAACTGACATATGTAAATTTTAATGGTAAGTAGGAATATAGGAACTGGTTTGTCCAGCAGGATTTGACATCACTCCAAGCACTAATTAATTCAGGTTACAGCAGGATTTGACATCACTTCAAACACTAATTGATTCAGGTTATAGCAGGATTTGACATCACTCCAAGCACTAATTGATTCAGGTTACAGCAGGATTTGATATCACTTCAAGCACTAACTGATTCAGGTTACAGCAGGATTTGACATCACTTCAAGCACTAACTGATTCAGGTTACAGCAGGATTTGATATCACTTCAAGCACTAATTGATTCAGGTTACAGCAGGATTTGACATCCCTTCAAGCACTAACTGATTCAGGTTACAGCAGGATTTGATATCACTTCAAGCACTAATTGATTAAGTTACATTCCTTCTCATTAACTTGTTAAAATGTTTGTTTGTAAACTCAGACAGTAAATGAAAACATGGCAGTATTTGAAAACAAGGCTGTAATTAGAAACTAGACTGTACTTGAAAACAAGGCTGTAATTAGAAACTAAACTGTATTTTTAAACAAGGCTGTAATTGAAACCAAGGCTGTAATTGAAAAAAATACTGAAAATTTAAACTAGACTGTGATTGAAAACAAGGCTGTAATTGAAAAAATACTGACATTTTAAACTAGGCTGTAATTGAAAACAAGGCAGCAAACAACTTGGACCTGCAGGAGCCTAATATAAAGCAGTGTAGAAATGAAAAGATAAAATTGATATGAGAAAGAAATTTTTACAGTCAGGGTTACTGTTCTGACAACTAATGCAGTGTGATTTTAATATGAATCAAAACTGTGCTGAATGGTAGGCTGCTGATGGAAAAAGTAGCATGGATAAAAGGTTTGTACACTACATGTAGGTCGCAGTGGTAACTTTAAGAATGTATGATTTAAACTTGACAATCAGTGACAGATAATTTGTTCACGTATGTTACTCATTTGTGATTGTATGATCATTTCAGACTTTTTTTCTTCAGATGAATGTTGCACATGTTAATTTGTCTAAGCAATGTATATATGTTTAGGATTGAACCCTTAGCATTTATTTTGTGAATCATTTAAACATTTTTTTATTAAATATTTGAGGTGATGTCGATTTTAATAAATTTATTTGTCATAATCTAAGGTATGAACATTATGTTCGGAAAAACATTCTTTACAACATTGTGTGTTTGTCAGTGTCCTTTGTAATTAGCAATAATTCAAGTTGTAGAGGAAGCTGTTGGAGATAAACTTGAAGTTCTGAAGCATTAATTTGTAATTTCATCCAAAGCAAAGCTATTGAAAAACTGCTTCATTGAAAAGGAGATTCAGTCTTTTAACTGAAGCATTATATAAGATGATTTGACATAAGTAATAAGATGATTTGACATGTGTAAGAAATAAATTAAAAAAATGGTGATAAAGCCTAACATGGTATTTAGCGAATTTAGAGAGAAGATTAATCATCAGGCTTTTGTCATGCATCACACAGTATACTTGATTTCTTTGTATTACATTTGTCATGCTTCACACAGTATACTTGCTATCTTTGTATTTACTTTGATTAGCAAGCTTTATCAAACATTTGTACCCATCAATTTTGTTACCTCACAAGTTGAACCATTAATCTCATTAATTAACACTTTTGATGCCATTCATTGTTTGTCTCACAAGGTCATGAGACCATTTGAGCTTATGGAATGGCCCTGCATGCATACATTGTCTGCTTTCCATCAAATGCTATCATTTTATCTTCTTAAAAAGTAACATCAAATATATCTCACATTACTTAAATTGGAAAATCATTTAAAAAGAATTGGACCAAATTTGATAGAAATCACCCCAGACATATGGGGTTTAGCATCTCTCAAAGTTTGTATGTATCAAGCCGATAAAGAAATATATATACATATATTCAAGTCTTGCTATTGTTCCTAAAAACAGAAAACCTTGAAATGGCATCTCTAAAAGCATGCAGACAGAATTTACCCCAATTTGACAAAAGTACCTTGCATTATTTATATGCAAGTTTTTTTTCATGGGAAACTGTTATCCAATATAGAAAAGCATGAAAGAACATTTCAGGACCGCATAAATAGACTAACTGGTCACCATTACTAAACTGAAAAAAACTTTCAAAACTTATCATTGGAATTTTCTATGACGTTGAGGCCAATCTGCCATTTTGTACTTTGGTTATATGGAGGCTGGTTAGATGATTTGTATAGCTTTAAGTCATTTTGTACTTTGGTTATATGGAGGCTGGTTAGATGATTTGTATAGCTTTAAGTCATTTTGATTCACATCAAACGGTCAGTGCTGCCGTAGCTGTGAAATGCTGAATTAAACAGTCTTTTTTTGTAAAATGGTGTTTAAAAGCTATGCATTTCTGGTAATTAAATAGTTTTCAGTGTTGCGTTGATGTTCTAATGACATAGACAGGCTTTGATGTGCAGAAATGTTTAAAATTGTGAACTTTAGGAATTTGATTCTGGCCCAAAAAATAAGGTAACAATTTTTAAAAATTCAATTTATTACTACCCACTATAACTAAAAATACACTGAAATAAGCAGTTGATTAATAATTATTATGTTCTTTACCAATTCTGTTTTCATTTATCTGTGTTGATAAAATGTGTGAAGTATGCATGATGAAAATTGAAAGTATACCATATCTACATATATTCAGATTATAGATGTCATTTCTTCTTGCTTTTGTTTTAATTTGCTTTACCCTGAATGATATCTGAGTTATATATTTGTGTCTAAATTAGATTTTTTTCCTATCTCCTGAGTGAAAGTACTAATACCTTTATGGTATCATTTATATCAGTGGTCCCCATCCCCGGGCCGCAGACCGGTACCGGTCCGCGGATCAAATGGTACCGGGGAAGGAACATTAAATTATTTCCATTTTATTTACTGTGGTGTATTTCTCTCGCATTTGTGCGACTTTCCATGGACGAGAGGTTAACCGGGAGCTGAGAGACGGTCATGGCGGAATACCCTGCGATTGCCACCACAGCACTTAAATCCCTATTGCCATTTCCGACATCCTATCTGTGTGAAGCAGGGGTTTCTGCAGTGACAGCAGTGACAGCAACCAAAACAAAACAACGGAATAAACTGGACATAAGCAACACACTTCGGGTGTCATGGTCTCCTATTACCCCCAGATGGAACCGTCTCGTTGCAAAGAAACAAGCTCAGGGTTCTCATTGATTTAGCATTCAAGTGAGTTAAAATGTTAAATCACTTTATATTCATTTTTTGGTGTAACTGTATTTTATTTTGAAAGCATGTTTAAATACAATTAAATTAAAATTATTAAATCAAAGCAATCTAAAATATAAACAATCAACGTCCCCCTCCCTCAGCGGGCCGCGGTAAAATTATCAAACGTTGACCGGTCCGCGGCAATAAAAAGGCTGGGGACCACTGATTTATATGGCAGGAGTTACAGCCTGCCCTCCATACCTACAAAGTACATGCTCTTGTCAACAGCCTGCCCTCCAAGCCTACATAGTACATGATTGTCACCCCATCATAAGCATCAATGCCTACAATGTAGTAATTGCCATTCCCCAGCATAAGCACCAATGCCTTTATTGTAGTAATTGTCATTTCCCCAGCATAATCACCAATGCCTTTATTGTAGTAATTGCCATTTCTCCAGCATAAGCACCAATGCCTTTATTGTAGTAATTGTCATTTCCCCAGCATAAGCACCAATGCCTTTATTGTAGTAATTGCCATTTCCCCAGCATAAGCACCAATGCCTTTATTGTAGTAATTTTCATTTCCCCAGCATAAAAACCAATGCCTTTTTTGTAGTAATAGCCATTTCCCCAGCATAAACACCAATGCCTTTATTGTAGTAATTGCCTTTTCCTCAGCAAAAGAACCAATACCTTTATTGTAGTAATTGTCATTTCCCCAGCATAAGCACACATGCTTTTATTGTAGTAATTTTCATTTCCCCAGCATAAGAACTAATGCCTTTATTGTAGTAATTGCCATTTCCCAGCATAAGCACCAATGCCTTTATTGTAGTAATTGCCATTTCCCCAGCATAAGCACCAATGCCTTTATTGTAGTAATTGCCATTTCTCCAGCATAAGCACAAATGCCTTTATTGTAGTAATTTTCATTTCCCAGCATAAGAACCAATGCCTTTATTGTAGCAATTGCCATTTCCCCAGCATAAGCACAATTGCCTTTATTGTAGTAATTTTCATTTCCCCAGCATCAGCACAAATGCCTTTATTGTAGTAATTGTCATTTCCCCAGCATAAGCACAAATGCCTTTATTGTAGTAATTGTCATTTCCCCAGCATAAGCATCGGTGCACTCCCTTTCACATCATCAGGTGTCACGTTTTTAGCATTGCTGCTGTACTGGAGATCTGATCTCCCAAGTTGAGACATCAGTGCTAATGTGGTTGGAGATACAGTCTACCAGCATACCGTAAGCACATTGGTGATTCAATATAAGTACAAATGCCTTTCACAGACAACACATCAGGTTATATGCATTTTGTTTTCTTGTTTCATCACTTTTTCATGAGAATACTACAGTACTTTTAATGATTTGAGTTTGCAATAGTAAAGTGCCTTGTCAAAATTTCTTGTCATGTTCTGCTGTTGAACTAATACGTGTGCTAATATGAATCTTGCATTATTTCGATTTTTTACATGGAATACAAAACAGGAAAATCAAGTTTCTTTAAGAACTTGTATAAAGAAACATTTTCAATCATTTAACTTTGTATTATTTATATTTTGACACTGAATACAAAACAGAGGGAAATCAATTTTCTTTAAAATCTTGTATAAACATTTTTAAACATTTAGTCACTATATTAATATTCATCAAATTGTAAACAGTTGTAATAAATTGTGGAAGATTTGTCAAATAGATAATTAGGATATAGGCCAAAATTGTATTTATTTGCCCCACATTGGCTTTATTTGGTAGTCTAACATCAGCTGAATTAACTCCCTTACTCCTTTTGTGTTATGATGTGCCAGCACATCTTACTTGTCATACTGATTTTTATGTACTTGGTTTTAGTTAAGTTCACATTCCTAAACCTGCTTATATACATTTTATATTTTAAAAAATTTATATTATAAAAAGCAAATTTATAAGTAAATTATGTTACCCAATCACATTACATTAGGAATAATAACCTGTTACCTCACAAATCCATCCCGAATAAAAGACAAAAGTTGTCTTTTTTAAATTTTAGTTTATGAAGAGCAGTAACTCTTGCCCATGACCTCCCTTTCACATCATCAGGTGTCACGTTTTTAGCATTGCTGCTGTACTGGATAACATGATCCTCTGTGAAGATGCAAGCCATTTCTGTGTTCTAATAGATTCATCCTAATATCATGTGATTGGGGGAATGTATTCAAAAGAGAATTTTTTTTATATAGTATATTCATAAAAATGTATGTCATTTAAAACAAGTATTTATGCAAAAGAGTTCTTTGGTTTTTTAACAGTAAATCAGTTCTTTACACAGGATCCATAAAATCCCATAGATGTGTGTGAATGATTTTAAAATATATTTTTTTTTTAATATGTCTAAAAAATATACCAATACTATTAGAACTGTTTCTTTATTTTATAAGTGTGGTTAGGAATAAAATGAAAGATAATTGCATTTTGACACACACCATTACAAACCTGATCAGGAATAGATCATATCATTTGACATGCTCCATATAATCAAGTACTTAACATTTGTTAACCACTTTTCTGAATTTTCTTTATCGATTTGTGTCTTGTCTACTTTGGTCAAATTTGAAAACTACACTAATGGTGTCATACAGTGAAATATATTAAATTGAATTTGAATTGGTGGTTATTATACTTTTGGGTGCAGGAAAACAATAACCACCAATTAGAACATGATGTAGCTTATTTTGTGTGTGACATATAGGAAGTATTGGCAAAGCAACAGAGAAAATTGTTCAGTTATTGTTGTTGTAGGGTTGAATACCATTTTTCAACACAAGATATCCTATACATGGCAGCTGGTATAAATGGTGGAGGAAGAACCTGGAAAAACCCTGGACAGAATGCACTGACCCATGAAAAGCTAGTGACAAGCTTTCTCACATACCCACATTGGCTGAGTTTGAGACTTGAACCCATGCAGACTGATGTGAAATGGCAAAAGTGATCAGTAATTGTTCAATACAATTTCTAAATAGATAACTTGCCAGGGTGCGTGAATCACCCAAAATTTGCAAGAATTCATGCATTTGGAGAGCAGTGATTCAACTTCTCCAAATTAGCTGAAAGTTGCGCATATGAAAAGGCTGTTGTTGTTGTTATTGTTGTTGGGTTTAATGCCATATTTCAGCACAAGATAGGCTATACTTGACAGCAAGTAGAACTGGTGGAGGAAGAACCCTTTAAAACCCCAGGAAAAATCACTGACCCACAAGAAGCTATTGGCAGGCTTTCTCATGTACCCATGCTAGCCGAGACAGAGACTCGAACCCATGCAGACAGAGATGGCAATGATCCAGAACAGTGAGCGCTTTAGACCACTTTGGGCACCATTTGAAAAGGTACTCAGCACAGCATACCATTTTAACTTAATCCTTCACCTTCAAAGTGATTTTTGTGACATTAGTTCTGCAAGTGGATGTACCATAGTCACGACATCTGTTTTTCGGGTAGGCAACTATGTACACATTACAGTCTTTTAGTGTGACAAAAAAAGTTTGTTAAACTGAATTTGATTGACACATTGTGCCCAGAAACTAGTATTATGTCATAGTCTGAACCTTGCATGAAGGCATAGGCTACCACACATAGAAGCAAGGGATGGCACTTGCTCCTTCCCATCTGATTTTACCTCCCAACATTTTTTGGCCTACTTCCATAAATTTAATAAGTATTGCTCATCCCTACATGTTTGCTTCCCTAACCTGCATTAAGGTAGTTTTACAAATACGTGTTTAAAATACAGCTACTAGAAACATTAAATGGCAGATTCCCAGTACGGTTAAATTTTCTAACAACTATTTCTTTCTCCAAATACATTGTGATAACAATAATTTTTAAACTTATAAAGTATACCTGGTTATTAATGTTAAGAAAGTCTTAATGGATATACCAGAAGGTTATTTTGAGCCCGAAAATGGTGTTAAATACATGTCTGATGTACATGACAGATGCACAAAATAGATGGCATGATGGTCAGTTCTTTTTCGGCAATTGTTAAAAGCCAGAATACCAAGCCAAATTCAAATAGACAATTTAAAAATAGAATGCAATTTTCATTCATTTTCTCAAACAATGTAGCTCTACAAGACGATATGCTTCACATCACTCTTGGAGTTAAGATAAACTGAATAAATAAAAATTGAAATTAAGAAGATATTTATTTCATTAAAATACATCTATTGGTAGTAACAGTAAGAGCTGTATCTAATTAAATAGAACGGCCTTAAATGGTCTAAAATGTTGAATAATATTTTAAAAAATCACAGACCACTAATAAGTAGTCTGTTTAAAAATATTTTTGTTATCTAGTAATGGATGAGAATAGCATAAAAATAGATGCATTGCATATGTCTGTCTGAAATCTGCATGCTGAAAATACTACCAGTATATCTCATAAACGGGCACTACCTACCACTGAGAGACCTAAAGATGAAATGACCATCAAGTTCACTTGTGTATCAATAGTGTATCATATTGTAGGCTATGTATATGACAATCATATTGATATGCGGCACTGGTGTATTGTTTCACCTCATGCTTAAGTGCATAAAATTTGATGATAATCCTACCAGTAGTTTAGGAAAGTAGCAATAACAATGCCAACGCACACCAGATACCAGGCCACTATATAGGGTACTCTGGTCTATAAACAGTGGAACTAAAATCATATGATGAAAAATAACCCAACAAAGTCTTATGTTGATAAATATATTTTATGCATCATCAGAAAATATGACAAAGTAACAGCTTGTGAAATTTTCCAGTGACAGCATGATATGGTGAGACCTTGTGAAACCCTGCACAGAAATAAACACATACATTAAAACAGTTAACTTTTATTGTCAAAAAAATTGCTTGGTCCCATAAACTATGTATACCATATAACCTACACTGACAAGATTGTTATAATACATCATTTACAATAAGCATAGAACAAGCCAAATATTCTTGAACCAAATATGACTCTACCCCACCCCACCTTATCCCCCTTTATTTACATGACTAAATGAACAGTATTGCAGCAAATGATTGACCACAAAAAATTTCTTTCACATAGACACATTGACCTAAATATATCTATGGGGTAAAGAAGAATTATTAATAAAGTACAGTACTACAATTCAATACCAACTCTTCACATTAACAGGAAAAAAAAGTAAATTATAATGACAATGTCCAGTTTGATGATCTTGATTAAAAATACAACAACCAAATGACTATTTGTATCTCTCTCAGACCCCAGTACAATCTGTCTTAACTCTCTCACACTTAAGCACAATCTGTTCTCTGTCTCACATTTATGCACAATCTGTTGTCTTTTACAATCTATGTTATTTGTCACACCCATGTATAGCCTGTTATCTCTCACACACTGAAAATCTCTGTTATGCTTTGCTGCATGGACTTTTCAATATGAATATGACACAAATGAAAATGCATTAGGCACGTTTTGAATATTTGGAAAAAACTAAAGAAATCTTAAAGCAGATTGCAAGTTACAACTTTGACAATCTAGATTTAGAAATTAAAACATAAACAGAAATAGAATAGGTTATAATAATATATACATGCTTATACATGTACTAAATCAGCATGAAGAGCAAATTGTTACCACTGACAATAATCTAACCATTGCGGCTGGAAAAGTTACTGCTACGTCTTGCTTTTAACTTTTTGACAATATTTCCTAAAAAGGCATGCAGAATCATCAGGTTTCTTTTTAAAAAGCTACAAGTATAACCCCTTCTAAGCTAGAATCATCATGGAACATATTCCAGGGTGAAAAAGTTGCCTCCATTAGTCTAGACTAGAACATCATGGGACACACTCCAGGGTGAACAGAATATCATGAACACATTCCAGGCAAATAAAATATCATGGGACACATTCCTGGGTGAATAGATCATGGGACATGTGCCTTAGTGAACTGAACATAATTGGACACATTCCCAGGTGAATAGAACACCATTGGACACATTCCCAGATGAATAGAACATCATGGGACACATTCCCAGGTTAATATAATATCATGGGACACATTCCTGGCTGAAAAGGTTGCCTTCATTAGTCAGATCTTAAAACATACAGGAAGGTGCACTGAGTATATTATGCTTCGAGACTTGTCAGAAGTGATTTAATGATCCGTCCCCTTGCATATCTACTAAAAGAAATCGGTTAAGCCCCTAAGAGGAGGTTTGATCCTTGCATTCTGATATGCCCTGACAACAGTAATGGAATCTTGATAAATCAACAATTCCACTATTCCAATTACATGTATTTCACAATTTGGAAATTCTTTAATTCTTAGCTAGACACCTAAAGATAATTCTGTTAGGAAAAGATTATATGATCATACCTGGCTGATAATTGACAGAATTCTGAAAAGTTGTTCCAGTAAGTTAAGTTTGTTCATAACCACCCACACATCCAAATATTTAAATATTTTTGACCTAGGAAGCATAACTATATGTCACTGGGGCATTTTATAGTAGGCCTGACAAACAAAAGTGACCAAAAAAAAAACCCACGTAATTGGATCAATTTAATTTCAGATACACATATTTCATGACACAGTTAATATTTCACACTACAATTCAATCATAATAAACAATTCCACTTTTAACAAATCTTTTCTTTACAACATTGACTTTTACGCTTACTCATTGATTTTAAAATATAGTCACATTATGAAGTCTTGATCTGCTCAAACTTTGTCAATCGGCTTCATTCCAACCAAGTTTAATTCTCATGTCCTGACCTGGAACTTTCCTGCTTTAGTAAGATACTTTACTCCCTTGAATGGCTTATATTTCTGAAAACAGTAAATAGATAATGAAAATGGATCATTAAATAAATAATGAGAAATTAATGAAGCAATAAACATTGTCCAATCTCAAATTATATGAAACATTACTCACTGACACAAAATTTCCTTTTCAATTACAGTCTATTATTTATTGCTAAAGCGTCTTCCAAGACATACAGCATTTACCGTATATATTTGGACATGTTAAAATATTTTTTTCTCCTGTCACAGAACTTATGGTTCTATTTGTTAACTTTGGTCATACGTCCCAAGACTTAATAAACAAAAAAAAAATTGTATTGCGTCTGTGCTCAGCCCCCACCCACCCCTGCACGTTGCAATAAAATAGATAAATAAAACCCTTAACTGATTATAAAAAGAAAGAAACCTTGTGTTTTGATCATTTATTCCTTTTTTCAACATGAGCATTTAAGAACAAAATATCTCCCCAAAATCTGTATACGTAGTTTAGGCTAACATACTGTAGTGTGCATCAATTATGTCCGATAACACACACCATGTTCACTGATGTGAACATTGAGAAACAAATTGTGTGTGGTTGTGCTCGAAGCTTTGAACATGTTATTTGACTAAAAACTGGATCCATCAAAATCGCAAACAAGAGGGAAATAATCAGTCGAAATCTTGAAGATGCTATTCATGCATGACACATTATTAGGTGCAAAATAATAATGGCTTAATTATATTGAGGTCTACTGCATGACAGTATCTCACAAAAAAATATCATTTGAAAACACATTCACCTGAGAGTAAGTGACAATCTTTTCACCAGCTCAGGTTTCAAAGTATCATTATTATTTACTCTCAGACATCAATGCTCCTTTGTATTAATTATAACTACCAATGCCAAGCACATAGAAGCCCTGGTGGTGAATAAACATGACTGGCAGCTAGCAGTTAACTCCTTCTTTGAACCTACCGACAGGACATCAAATACAAACTGTTATTGTTATTACAAAGGAAACCAATCTCAGAAGCCCACTTTGGTTACTTTTTTGTAAAGGATATCTATACCAAGGTTATTTTATTGCAAAGTAAGCCGTCATCAGAAGCCGACTATGAAATCTTTGCTGTGAAACGATTTTTTTTTAGTATATAAAGACAACAAAGATTTACTACAGACATTAGTGCTTCTTTGTATTAATTATTACTACAGATGCCATGCACATAGAAGCCCTGGTGGAGAATAAACATAACCAGCAGCCAACAGTAATCTTCTTCTTTGAACTTACCAAAAGGACATCAAACAAAGGTTTTATCTGTACAAAGCAAACTGACCTAAGAGGCCAACTTCGGACTCTGAAGCCAGATTTATAAAAAAAGATATCAATACAAAGTTATTTTATTGCAAAGCAAGCTGACCTTGGAAGCTGACTGGATTTATTTTAAAGTGTGCCGATATTTTATTTTTATTTTTGAATATACAAAGACGGCAGAGATATAGAAGTTAATTTTGGTTCCTTTTCATTGATATTGAAATAAATTTTGATAAAAAATTTAAACTGGAAAAATTTTTAAAGTGACACAATATAGTGCTTTGTGCGCGAACACAACTTACGACTAGAAAAAAATGTGTCCCAGAACATACAGTGCACAAAATTATTACTTTTAAAATTAACTTATCGTGTCCCAACATATATAGCAAATACAGTAAGAGAAATGTGTAAATCATAAATGCAATTATGCAATTGTACAAGTCTGGGGATAAAAACAGACAAAGCATAGCTATCTTTAGTTAAATCACATCAGAATTTTGAAAATGTCCTGTATGTTTGAGTGTGTGTGTGATTAGGATTTTTTATAGCTTAAACAATTTTTCAGTCATATCACTACCATTTCTGAAGTGTGGCAGTTTTTAGAGATATCTATCGCTGGGGCATCATACCGCAGACAAGTCACATTATCCTGACACCAGGCCAACTAGTCCTAACACTAACCTCTTAATGCTGAGCGCCTGGCAAGGCAGCAGTTAGTACCATTTTTGTAAGTCTTCAGTATGACTCTGCGGGGTTTAAACCCATGACCTCCTGCTTCTGAGGCAGATGCTCTAACCACAAGGCTATAAGAGTGGTCAAAATGTCCTAAAAATAAATCCTAAAATGTTGACCTACACCTTATTTCAGAATTCAAAAATGTCATTGCCACCTATTTAGTAGAAGTTAAAGCATCCAACAGTTTTACAATCAATGACGGTAACATGGTAAGTACTTTTCTGTCCTTAGTACATACAAACCAAAATGTGCATGGCATTTAAACATGTCCAAGCAAATTACACTCACCTCTCCATACATATCCAATCTGTTGACCTTTAAACCCGATAATGCCAGCTGACTGATCGAAAAGTGTAACTAGAAATAAAAAGTAATATATGTTGAAATGGCAAAAAGATTGCAACAAGACTCTATATTTCTATAAAGTCATATATTCATTTATCTATCAAGCCATACATTCATTTATCCATCAAGCCATACATTCAATGATCCATCAAGCCATACATTCATTTATCCATCAAGCCATACATTCAATGATTCATCAAGCCATATCTTCATTTATCCATCAAGCCATACATTCATTTA
The DNA here is from genome assembly GCA_030141615.1 of Unio pictorum. Taxonomy (NCBI): domain Eukaryota; kingdom Metazoa; phylum Mollusca; class Bivalvia; order Unionida; family Unionidae; genus Unio; species Unio pictorum. Next base: position 1,734,474 of record JARLTB010000029.1, on the reverse strand, counting down.
TCCATCAAGCATTACATTCATTTATCCATCAAGCCATACATTCAATGATCCAACAAGCCATATATTCATTTATCCATCAAGCCATATTTTCATTTATCCATCAAGCCATACATTCATTTATCCATCAAGCCATACATTCATTTATCCATCAAGCATTACATTCATTTATCCATCAAGCCATACATTCAATGATCCATCAAGCCATATATTCATTTATCCATCAAGCCATACTTTCATTTATCCATCAAGCCATACATTCATTTATCCATCAAGCCATACATTCAATGATCCAACAAGCCATATATTCATTTATCCATCAAGCCATATTTTCATTTATCCATCAAGCCATACATTCATTTATCCATCAAGCCATACATTCATTTATCCATCAAGCATTACATTCATTTATCCATCAAGCCATACATTCAATGATCCATCAAGCCATATATTCATTTATCCATCAAGCCATACTTTCATTTATCCATCAAGCCATACATTCATTTATCCATCAAGCCAAACATTCAATGATCCATCAAGCCATATATTCATTTATCCATCAAGCCATATTATTCATTTATCCATCAAGCCATATACTCGTTTATCCATCAAGCCATACATTAAATGATCCATCAAGCCATATATTCATTTATCCATCAAGCCATATATTCATTTATCCATCAAGCCATATACTCATTTATCCATCAAGCCATACATTCATTCATTAGGCCATATAATCATTTATCTATCACACCGTATATTTAATGAACCATCAAGCCATACATTCAATGATCCATCAAGCCATATATTCATTTATCCATCAAGCCATACATTCATTTTTATCCATCAAGCCATACATTCATTCATTAAGCCATATAATCATTTATCCATCACACCATATATTCATTTATCCATCGAGCCATACATTCATTTATCTATCAAGCCATACATTTATTTATCCATCACACCATATATTCAATGATCCATCAAGCCATACATTCATTTATCCATCACACCATATATTCAATTATCCATCAAGCCATACATTCATTTATCCATCACACCATATATTCAATTATCCATCAAGCCATACATTCATTCATCCATCAAGCCATACATTCAATGATCCATCAAGCCATATATTCATTTATCCATCAAGCCATACATTCATTTATCCATCAAGCCATACATTCATTCATTAAGCCATATAATCATTTATCCATCACACCATATATTCATTTATCCATCGAGCCATATATTCAATTATCCATCAAGCCATACATTCATTTATCCATCACACCATATATTCAATTATCCATCAAGCCATACATTCATTTATCCATCAATCCATATATTCAATGATCCATCAAGCCATATATTCATTTATTTATCAAGCCATATATTCAATTATCCATCAAGCCATACATTCATTCATCCATCAAGCCATACATTCAATGATCCATCAAGCCATATATTCATTTATCCATCAAGCCATACACTCATTCATTAAGCCATATAATCATTTATCCATCACACCATATATTCATTTATCCATCGAGCCATATATTCAATTATCCATCAAGCCATACATTCATTTATCAATCACAACATATATTCAATTATCCATCAAGCCATACATTTATTTATCCATCACACCATATATTCAATTATCCATCAAGCCATACATTAATTTATCCATCACACCATATATTCAATTATCCATCAAGCCATACATTCATTTATCCATCACACCATATATTCAATTACCCATCAAGCCATACATTCATTTATCCATCAAGCCATACATTCATTTATCCATCACACCATATATTCAATTATCCATCAAGCCATACATTCATTTATCCATCAAGCCATACATTCATTTATCCATCACACAATATATTCATTTATCCATCGAGCCATACATTCATTTATCTATCAAGCCATACATTTATTTATCCATCACACAATATATTCAATTATCCATCAAGCCATACATTCATTTATCCATCACACCATATATTCAATTATCCATCAAGCCATACATTAATTTATCCATCAAGCCATACATTCAATTATCCATCACACCATACAATCATACATTCACCAAGCCATACATTCATTTATCTATCAAGCCATACATTTATTTATCCATCACACCATATATTCAATTATCCATCAAGCCATACATTTATTTATCCATCACACCATATATTCAATTATCCATCAAGCCATACATTAATTTATCCATCATGCCATACATTCACTGCACCTCATGTTTATTTTGTTTCATTGATTGTTTAGAATCAGAATGTGCAAAACATATTAATTATGTAACACACACACACATGAACTCTCCTGACACTCACTGTTAATGGAGGATTAGACTCTGGTATTGGAGTTATGTATCAATTATCAGTTTATTATTTAATACACACATGAACTTTCCTGATACTTACTGTTAATGGAGGATTAGACTCTGGTATTGGAGTTATGTATCAATTATCAGTTTATTATTTAATACACACATGAACTTTCCTGATACTTACTGTTAATGGAGGATTAGACTCTGGTATTGGAGTTATGTATCAATTATCAGTTTATTATGTAATACACACATGAACTCTCATGATACTCACTGTTAATGGAGGATTAGACTCTGGTATTGGAGCACCTGTTTGAAGACTGATCTGAGAATGACAAAAATATGCACAATGTAAAGTTCTAGATGTAGTCTTCCTTTGATATATATATATATATATATATATATATATATATATTAAATTCTTTTTATGGTGAGAGTAATTAACTACCAGCTAACATGTCTAGACAAATAAACTGAATTAATAAAGGAAAAATGCTATGGTTGAAAACTGTGATACACATTTTAGCAAACAGATCTAAAAATTTTAGTAACTGTCCTAATCAAAATTATAATTTGTTTACCATACTTTTGTTAAATGCAACTCAGTGTGGGTCAGCCAAGTTGTAAGAGAAAACTGACTCGACTCATTTCACCCTCTCTGATTCAATTACTACTGTGTTAAGCAATATGAAGTGACTGAATTTAATTAATGCTAGTAATCTCACTTCTGCAAGTAGGTACAAAAGTGCATTAAAATTAGCAGACATTGTGGCAATATGACAAAAAAATTGTTAAAGCCACATTGAAAATCTAAATCACACACACACACACACAAAGACAAATACAAAATAAACACACACACACAGACAAAGACAAATACAAAATAAACACACACACACACACAAAGATACACACATGCACTCTCTCTCTCTCTCTCTCTGTCTGTCTCTGTCTCTCTCTCTCTCTCTCTCTCTCTCATATACTGGTATATAAAGGAAGGAGACCTTCAACACTGGAACTAACATATTTATTGCTGCTATTTACATGTCTTCGGAAATTCCATTCCATTGGTTTTTATATTTAAAAATATTGGCAGACTTACATTTCCTTTAATGCCTGGATACTTGGATGGTTCTATCCTCCCAACATCCCATGTCATGACCTTGCCAACAGGGTCAAATGAATATTTTCCTTGTGTAGGGGTGAGTGTGACATTCAACACAGATTTGGGGAATGTACACTCTAATACAACATTTTCAACCTGAAATATACACAAGAAACTACTGTGGATTCACTTCTATATACTGGCACCACATTTTATTTTTATTTTATGGTTACCACAAGCCAAGATTTGAATTACCCAAGAAAATGTGCTAATGACTGCTACAAAACATTAATGAATTCACTGTATAGACAGTACACAAGGTACTAACTAAAAGTGGTTTTTATAGACATGTGTTCTTTCATATACAGTACATAAGGGACTAGCTGAATGACGTCTTTATAGATGGGCATTCATCAAACGCAGTAATAAAGTACCAGCTGAAACTGGTCTCACATACAGGTGTTCATCACATGAAGTATACAAGAGACAAGCTGCTCTTTATAGACAGGTGGCTCTTTTATACAGGACCAACTCACATTTCTTTTTATATACAGGTGTTCATCATATAAATAGGTATGGTACCTACTAAATAGGCTGATATTCATCACATGCAGTATACAAGAGACAAGCTGATCTTTATAGACAGGTGGTCCTTATATACAGGACCAACTCACATTTCTTTTTATATACATGTGTTCATCATATACAATACATAGGGAAAAAGCTGAACATGCCCTTAATTGATAGGTGTTCATCATCAATAATATAAAAGGGATCAACTGAAAAGTGGTCTTTATAGACAGTGTTCTTCATGTGCAGTACACAAGGGATCAATTGATAAGCTGTATTTATAGACAGTTCATTAACAGATACAGGACAAAAGGGAAAAAGTGAACATGGTCTTCATTGAATGGTTGTAATCAACAATTTAATCAATTCTGTATTGAGAGAAACAATGAGAACATTAGTGGGCTTCGAGGGGCAGAGTGGTCTTAAGCGCTCTTGGTTACGGATCACTGCCATCTCATCTCTGTCTGCATGGGTTAGAGCTCAGATTCGGCCAATATGGGTATGTGAGAAAGCTTGCCAGTAGCTTCTCATGGGTCGGTGGAGAGGTTTTCTCCAGTTCTTCCTCCACCATTAATACTGGCCGCCATGTATAGCCTATCTTGTGCTGATAAATGGCATTAAACGCTACTACTACAACTACTACTAAGAATACTAGTAACATATGACCATGCATTGTAACCTAGGTTACATCCACAATCTGCATCAATGTAAATGAGAACCTGTTCATTTATTTACTCAGTAGTCATGAAGCATTTCTTTCCAAAACATTTTCAGAAACTGCAATATTTTTCATCATTAATATTTATGTTGTGCTTTTCTAAAAATTACTTCAAATTTCTATGTGCTCTATTAAAAAGGACGTTTTCTGACATTCAAACCAATTTCTTTGCATTAAAAAAAAAATAGTTTTGGATACAAGATATTTTCTTGGAAAACTGTAGGCTATTGGACTTACTAAATATAGACAATCAAAAGGACTGAGTAGACATTTAAAAGTAGACACACTAACAACACTCTAACAGTGATATATCAAAATCTACTGATTTGACCTTTTGACCTGAAAATCACAGTTCAAGTGATATTTCATTTAAAAGACAAACTTTACCATAAACAACTGCCATTTTACATGTAGCAGGACAAAGTAAAACAGGAATGATGAATGGCACATTTTACATCCACTTCATGTTAAATGGTCTGCTACGTCACTAGTTTGGCATGGCTCACTACTGGAGATAGAGACTAATAAATATAAATGACCTCGACTCATGATTAACATACAGTTTTCACTTCCTAATACTGCATGCACTCAGGATACATGCAACTAAAACCAAGGATTTGTACTAATTTGTGTGGTTTCACACAGGTCACAATGTGATGTATTTTAACTGATTGAAATTAAATTTTAGTCCAAGGTCCAGAGATGAGAGAGACCTTGTTATACAAGCTAGCTTCTCACATCTTGATTCTGACAATAAGCATCATCCTAACCTACCAACCCCAGTCAAAAGTCCTTATCTATGTATCACATGATCAGAACTCCCTGGCAGTAAATATGACGTCCATTTCATTTTTGAATCATCTGAATAAGGCCCCTTTCCAGTGATCCGTAACGGAAAGCGATTTAGACCACTCAGCCACTCGGGGCCTCGAATCAGTTAAGTAAGACCCCCTTATCAACTTAATACAAGCAATATCATAATCTCACAAGAGGATATTTTGAGAATGCAAAGGGCAAACATATGAAATGTTTCATTAAACATCAATAAATATATTAGTACTTAACTGTTTTTCCCATGGTTTGCTTGGGACTGATTTGAACATCAAACTTGCCTGCACTGCCTTCTCTGTACAAAATAGTATGCCGAAGTTGTATGGGGATAGCTACAGTACTGAAAAAGAAAGTAACATAGCTGTATGGGGATAGCTACAGTACTTAATTAGAAAATGACATAGCTGTATGGGGATAGCTACAGTACTAAATTAGAAAATGATATAGCTGTATGGGGATAGCTACAGTACTAAAATAAAAAATTATGTAGCTGTATGGGGATAGCTACAGTACTTAAATAGAAAATTATGTAGCTGTATGGGGATAGCTACAGTACTTAATTAGAAAATGACATAGCTGTATGGGGATAGCTACAGTACTTAAATTGAAAATATGTAGCTGTATGGGGATAGCTACAGTACTTAAATAGAAAATTATGTAGCTGTATGGGGATAGCTACAGTACTAAATTAGAAAATGATATAGCTGTATGGGGATAGCTACAGTACTTAAATAGAAAATTATGTAGCTGTATGGGGATAGCTACAGTACTTAAATTGAAAATTATGTAGCTGTATGGGGATAGCTACAGTACTTAAATAGAAAATTATGTAGCTGTATGGGGATAGCTACAGTACTTAAATAGAAAATTATGTAGCTGTATGGGGATAGCTACAGTACTAAAAATAAAAAAAATGACATAGCTGTATGGGGATAGCTACAGTACTGAAATAAAAAATGGCAAATAGCTTTATATAGTGACTTCAAGACCAAATACAGAAATATAAGTATCAATGTTATTTCACATACTGTACATCCTCACTCATACGTAGAGTCCAACTGCAAACCAGGGTCTATGTTGTCTATTCTACTGATTATTCCCAACAAGCTGCATAGGCCTAGATTTGCCAGCATATGTGTGTATGATTTAGATTTTTAATATAGCTCTTAACAAATTTTCAGTTATATCACAAAAATGTCTGTAATGTGGAAGTTTATAATGATGTCTAGCACTGGGGGATCATGTTACATATATTTAACGTCATTTCCCACCCAGCCACATTTTCCTGATAAATGGCCAAACAGACCTAACGTCAACCTTTTAATGCTGACCGCCAAGCACGGCAGCTGTAAGTATAAGATTAAAATTCTTTGGTATGAAATGGCCATGGTTCAAGGCAGACACTTGAACCACCGGAGAGTGGTTGCTGCCAACACATTATTTTGAGAGTAGATCTAGTTCTGTGCAGATTGTAGATGGATTTGACTTATAAACAATGTAACAAATAAAAGAAACGTTCTGCGCAAGGGAGGTAACAACCCTTATTAAACAGGCATATATAGACCTGTCTTGTGTCCATTCTAAACTTTAAACCATTTCACTTCTTATACTTGGTTGAAATTTAAAGGTGAAACTGTATATTATTGATTGAAGTCACATTACATTAATAAACAGTTTATTGCAATAGTCTGAATTGACTGAATTCATAAAAGTATTGTTTGCACCAAATAAGCAACATTCGGACTTACTATAATGCTGAAATAAGCAACATTCGGACTTACTATAATGCTGAAATATGCAACATTCGGACTTACTATAATGCTGAAATAAGCAACATTCGGACTTACTATAATGCTGAGAAAAGAAAGTTGAAGGCTGATTCACACAATATAACATATAAAAAATCTGATTCCAGGAGATCCATAATTACAACATTAAGAGAAACGAAAAATGGTTACACACTGGTATAATGATAAACACAGTGATTAGAAAAGGGAGTTACCTGCAAGAGTTACTTCCCTTTGTCTATATGCTCTTTAGATTGTAAGACTTTTTCGCTTTTCAGGCAATGGGTTGACCTGTAGCAGAGTAATCCTAATCCTATTTGAAAGTAAAATCTGATTAGCAGCACGAGTACTCTAAAACATTTTCAATACCTGCTTCCTTGAAACTGATTGAATTAAAGTCTGAAGATTCCCAAACATTCTTGTTATAAACTATGTGATAGCAGCACGCAAGTCTGAAGTTTCCAAATCTTACTTGTCTGAAGCAATGTAATCTGACACAAGTCTGAAGTTTCCAAATTTAACTCGTCTTGAGTTTCCAAATCTAAATTGCTGAAGATATGTAATTTGACACAAGTTTCTAAATCTTACTCGTCTGAAGCTATGTAATCTGACACAAGTCTCAAGTTTTCAAATCTTACTTACTTGTTTGAAGCGATGTGATACGATATAAGTCTGAAGTTTCCATCTGGAGGCACAAAGGAAAGGACACGCTCACTCTGAAACACAAATCAATAATTGTATGACTCTATGGTCTTATATAAAGTAACCGATCATGGTAAATCACACAATACATAACATATAATCATGGAGAAAAGCAACAAACATTACAAATTAAATAAACATAACAATGTGCATGTGAACACATTGTGAGTGTCTTTCAACTTATTAACTTATAGCTGATCATATTATTAAAAAAAGCTCACACTTTTATTGGTCTAATGACCTAGTTCACACAACAGCTCATACTTTACACAAACTCACTATTATAGGTCAATTCACCTAGTTCACACTACAAGTTCACTTTTATTGGGCTATTCACCTAGTTCACACTACAGTTCAAACTTTAAACAAGCTAACTTTTATAGGGCTATTCACCTAATTCACCCTACAGTCATACTATAAACAAGCTCCCACTTCAATGGGTCTATTAACCTAGTTCATACTATAAACAAGCTCACACTTCCATTGGTCTAATGACCTAGTTCATACCACAGTTCATACTTTAAATAAGATCACTTCTATTGGTCTATTCATCCTGTCCATACTACAGTTCACATAATAAATAAGCCAATTAAATCAAAACTGATCATTAAGTCTATATATATATATATATATATATATATATATACACACACACACACACACACACACACACACACACACACACACACACACACACACACACACACCAAACACAAACCTGCCCGAGCTGAGTGGTTCTTAACCCACTGGTTTTGACGACTAAACTGGGTTGTCATGTTGCTTTGAGAAGTTAACTGAGATCAACCATAATAATTTAAAATTTACGACCCAAGTGGTTTTTCTTTAGCATCTGATGGGTAGCAAGGCAAACACCACAAACCGAATTTTGGTTGGTGTCCAAAAAGAGTTAAGAACTGCTGCCCTAGTTGAACCCGAGCTTGTCTCAGATATCTAGCAAGTATTTTTTAAGACCATGGGATGACCTCACAAGTGCAGAAATCTGATGAAAGATGTATGGATGAACAGATATCTTAGTGTGAAGAATCTGATCCCATCTTGAAAATGAGTTTAGTATGATTGGAATCTGGACTAAGAAATTTTTCTGGATTCTCCAGTGCAGCCAGTGAGTACAGGCTCAATTTCTTAAGTAGATAACTACCACCAAGTTGTCCAGCATGAAAAGAATTACTATTCCACTGAACAAATCCTTCCTAAATTGAAATTAATTTCCCATGTATTTAATTTTGGAAAGATTGATGTTGCAGGGATATCTCCCCTGGCCCTTACTTGCAGCTGATCATCATGAAGCATGGCAACAAATGTAATACTACACAACCATATGAACTGTGTCCATACAGACTCACTTCAGCAAGGGGATTTTACAAAATAATTCCTGTCCTAAAACATTGTTTCTTTTGCCACTGTTGCAGGAATTGTCTTACTGATCAAGATGAAAACTCAGTGACAAAAAAGAGGTGCCACATGGCCAGTAGCGCTATCTGCAGACCATGAATGAAAAGGATGCAATCAGTTTTGTTGCAAATTGATCAAGCTGCAAAACCTGTCCATGAAATCCAGTCCATCTCTATGATTTATATAATCCATACAACATGCACAGGGAGATGAAATTGGTCAAGAATGTCATAGTGAGATGGACATAATGCTGGGATGAGATCTGAGATAGACATACTGATGGGATGAGATCTGAGATGGAAATAATGCAGAGATGAGATCTGATATGGACATAATACTGAGATACAAATTGGGGGTAGACACAATGCTGGGATGAGATCTGAGATGGATGTAATGCTGGAATGAGATCAGAAATAGACACAATCCTGGGATGAGATGTGAGATGAACATAATGTTGGGATACAATGTGGGGTGGAGATAATGATGGGATGAGATCTGACATGAACATAATCTTGGGATATAATCTGAGGTGGAGATAATGATGGTATAAGATCTGAAATGGGCATAATTCTGGGATGAGGTGTGAGATAAACATAATGCTGGGATACAATCTGGGATAAACATAATGCTGGGGTACAATCTGGGATGGACATAATGCTGGGATGAGATCTAAGATGGACATAATGCTGGGATGAGATCTGAGATGGACATAATGCTGGGATGAGATCTAAGATGGACATAATGCTAGGATGAGATCTAAGATGGACATAATGCTGGGATGAGATCTAAGATGGACATAATGCTAGGATGAGATCTAAGATGGACATAATGCTGGGATGAGATCTAAGATGGACATAATGCTAGGATGAGATCTGAGTCATACTGCTGGGATTAGATCTGGCTTCTCCAAATTCGCCAAAAAGGCCAGCTAAGAGGCATGGGAAAGAAGGTTAGAGCTGTCTATCACCAACTTACAGTATGGTTTTAAAGGATGTCATCCAAGCTGCATTAGCTGTTGAGAAGGCTGACCTGTATAGGATGATGATGATGATGATGCAATGAATGCTTAGATGCCAATATTGAGACTGAATGGGAAAGCACGGAATAGAATATAGTTCCTTGGAAGTCAAAGCAAAGGAATTTGTGTGAAACCAGATGGATACAGGCATGCATTGGTTAGACCCAGAATAATCACAAATTTGTTTCTTCTGACAGAAAGCTTGACCAACTTTTCAATTGTGAACATTGTCATCACACTATACCTGTTGATCGTGGTGAGATCTATGTCCAGTTTTTGTGTGTGAAGGCACTAGAAAAAGCACTGAATTAAAGTTTGGCTTGTAAACTCTCTCATCTAACTGCTTGTCAAGTTGAAAGCAGATCTCCTTCTGCTAAACTGCCAATTTCTCTGGAAGAGGAAGACAATAGGGGAGATAGTTGAGTTATCAAAATCCAATGCCCCTCCAAAACAACTTGGAATGCAAATTCATTTTTCAGTAAAAGGTCAAAATTTGTTGAAAATTAAGAAGTCTGGTGCTAATACACAGACTGTCATCAGGCTACTAAAGTGACAAGTCACTTGCAATCATGGAAAGCCTGGAGAAGAGGAAACCAGGTTTTCAATCCACTTGTTTAAACTACCTCCAAAATGTGGACCCTGCAGCCACTTGAAATTTGACTTCAGTTGAGTCTTCTCTCTTTTTTTACCAATGATATCTACATTGTGGCCAAAATACTGCAGGAGGTGGTAAGTAAAAGTATAGTGGCAGCTCTCATGCTTTCTGCATTCACAGATCTTTAATTCAGTTGCTAACAGCAATGACATGTCAAAAGGCCATGAGCACAGCACCAAAGAAAGATAAAATTTCAGGGAACACAAGCAGAGAATGGTGTTTTGTTTCACCAGGTCTAAATTGGATGAAGACATCTTAACCCTTGCCTGGTAATGATGTGCAGCCCCATTGTTTTACATTGGTAATGCTGACTGTGGACTGTATGCCAATCCAGCATAGTTAGGCCACCATATTGCTTGCTATCATGGCGGTGGTATGGAAAACAGTGGTTCTCCTTAGAAAACTGCAGGGTTGGCATCTTAACTGCAATCTTTAATTTCCAAGCTCAGCAAATCAGCATTGCACAAGTCAAAGTGTGTGCGATACCAGCTGGTCAAGAATAGCACTGGTAAACAGACTCTAGTAACTTTCTAGATGGATGGAAAGAATAATGTTCTTGGTTATCAATAAGAGATGTAATGCAACAAAACTAGTTATGTTGATGGTTAGCAACCTGTCAGTAGTCAAAGAAAGAAATGTAAGAGATTCTTCCTTTGTCCATGTGGTATATTTACCAGTATGAAACATTTTCATGGAATCAAGAAGTAGTGTAGTGTATTTCCTAACATAAATGTGATTGAGGAATGCATTTAGCATTAAAGAAAAAAAAACTATTCTAGGACCAACTCATGATATGTTTTTATATATTGCAGTCATAATAATTCCTATCAGAATTAAATAGGTGCTATTGCTCTGCCTTACTCATGTTAAGTCATATGGCTAAAAAACACGTTGTAATGATCACATTGGAATATAAACCTTCAAGATATTCTTCAGCATTCATCAACATATTTCATATACTTATTTACTACAAAGAGATTTATTTTGCAGTTTTATTTTCTCAACTTCTGTGAGCAGGTATGATATTGACAAAATTAACTTGTAAATCTGAGGAATTCAAAATAATGCAGTTATTAATGATGCATATAAATAATAATGAAATTAAAAGAGAAAGGTTTCCAAAAATCACGAAAATGCTTTATGATTCAGCAGTTTTATTATTCTTTTCCACATGAAAATCAGCTGATACAGAACACATGCCAATTTATTTGAGAATTATAAAAATAAGGGATAGTGATGATTTCTGTTCTCCGTTTGCTCAAGATTGGAAGCTGACAAGTGGAATGAGTTGATGATTGACAGATTAAATCCGACACACTACCATATATTACCTGGCAATTTGTTTGTAAAAATACATTTGACTCTTACCTCCCATCTTTTAAATCGAATACAAGGATGAAAGCTGACATCATCCAAAAGGCGAGGGTTGATGAAGGACAGAGTTAAATCTGGCATACCACTCAATTTAACCAGACAGTCAACCTGTAAAATATATAAAACAATCCAGATCAAATACTGGAAAGATGGCAATAAAGATATTATAATTTATATACTTATTAGTTCGAAAATTAGTTCTTGATAAAATCTATCTGTAGTGGCCATTCACAACAAAGCCCCTCATTGTACTGTAGTTAATCTTGGTAAAATGGGTATGGTGATGGAAAAGATTAAATTTTCTTATGTTTACTAAGTTATTGTTACTTAATTTTCATCTATTATAATTGTATCTGGTTCTAGTTTGGTTAAATGCCAACAAGAATACCCTGCGGGTATGGGACATAAAATATGTCTGGTGCACTTTTAAGATGGAGCAAAAGGTATGGCTCCTACATGAAGTAATATGGAGAAGAAGGCATTGCCAAGTGGTTAGAATGCTAGATTAGTGGCTGAATGGATGCTGGTTTGAATCCTACCAAAGGATAAACCCAGGCCGGCTACCATTGTGTGTCCAAGGCAAGGCACATAACTCCAAATGCCTCAGCATTTTAATAACTACCTCCTCTTACTGTGCCATAAGACATAAAAAAAACCTAAAACAATCAATTGTGTTAAATTTTCATGCAAATTAAACTATCATGACACTGCTATGTAGTGTATGTCAATGTGGTGATTGGGAGCATCTACTTATATTAAATAAAAATTAAATTGAAGCTACCAAATATCCAGACTCGCGATGAGTCAAAAGAGAGACAAAAAAATTAATTTTGAAAACAATTAGTGAACACTGGCTCCATACTCTTTGATGGTCAGTGTGCATTATGTAAGGATGCCAAATATAAAATTAAACACATTATTTACACTAATTATATGTACAAATTTATTTGCATCCAAATTTATGGATAAACACAAACTTCACACTATTTGTTATGATGTGATGCTGTTGCAGACTTGAACTTCCTCAGCCTGGCTACGGTAAATTTGTTTCTTTTTTAAAAAAAGTTCAGAATTTGTGTATGGTGGTAGACCTTAGTGACTAGAATTGTTATTTTTCCTCAAGATAGAAAATATTCTTTCACTGTCGCTGACCTTCATAGAGAAAGGCAGGTTATGTCCAACAATAAAAATAACAATGCTTCAGCAATGGTAGCTTGCAGGTCTTCAATCAAAGGCTTGAAGTATTCCTGAGCTGAAATCTGCAAGGTGCTATATGCTAATCATTAAATATTTAAAAAATCCTACACTCAAAAAAGCTGTCTTCATTCATATAGTGTTTGTTCTAACAATTAGTTGTAATGGTTATGCCTTCTTTTTAAAAAATCCAGGTGGGTCCCAGTTTTCTTCACAAGTATTTGTAAAACGTTTTCTAAACATATATTAAATACTTGAAAATGCTTGCTACAGGGCAAACTGTGACAACTGTATATAGTTTTATTAACACCACAACCAGCAGTACAGATTGGTATCAGTGACCACTGATGATATTATGTCTAGCACTTAACGGGATAATAGAATTAAGCCGATTAAGAATTGGGAATTCATGCTGGTTGACAAGTCTGATTTTACGATTATGTTACAGGTATAAGTTTGGAAAATACACTAATTGACACTTTCTAAGAAGGGTAACATTCCTATGCATAAGGTCATACAGGGCAAATATACATAATGCTCAAAGGGGTGTTCACTCAAATTCATCAGAAAAATAGTTAAGCACAAATAAATAAAAAAATCAGTCTTATGGTTTTTGTAGATAAAAACGTTTACAAAATACATAATGTCTGAATAATTTGTGAGTGTAATTGTCACAATTCCTTTAAAAGAGATTGCCCAAATGACCTCATACCTATCAGGCTCTTCAAAAACATAATAAGCAAAATTGTAATGGATGGCAAAGTTCATTTTTCTGAAACATTTCTTATGTCTTAGGTATTAAATTATGTCTTTCTTATAGAGGTCATAGGTCTTATATTATGTCTTTCTTACAGAGGTCATAAGTATTATGTCTTTCTTACAGAGGTCATAGGTCTTATATTATGTCTTTCTTACAGAGGTCATAGGTCTTATATTATGTCTTTCTTACAGAGGTCATAGGTATTATGTCTTTCTTACAGAGGTCATAGGTCTTATATTATGTCTTTTTTATCAAGGTCATTATATTATGTCTTTCTTTCTGATGTCTTAGGTACAGTGGACCCTGCTATAACACGCCCCACGATAACGTGCGGATATAACGTGGTCGTGGCGTGGCTCTCGAAATTTCGTATATTTATTCGCACATTATTTTTTTCTTCTTGAAGTGTTATGCCAAAATAAACATGATGTGGTCTTAGTGGTTGTCTTCAATTAATTCTGTACACAATCGTTGCTCTAACTAATAGCCAAAGTGTGTTTCTTCGTTAACTGCACACACAACCAAGCAACAGACAATGTGGTGGTTGATAAAAGCTTCTCACAGCTTAATAAACATCAAAAAACGAAAGCCGCCAACATGTTTTCTGGACTTGGCGGTGTTATTAGACGCATTCTGTTGACCAGTAAATAATGTTTGCTTCACTAGCTGAAAATTCAGAGGGTATGAAATTGACATGCGTTCAGCTTTAAAAACAATTATAAAAGTGACTTGTGACCATTGCAGACCTACTGCACTTAGTTCTCAGGTTTTACATGTGTATTGATTTGCTTATGAAATGGTTATTAATTTCCCCCTTTTTCTTCTTAATAAATATTTTACCATTACGGAAAAGCAAGTTCATAAATGGAAGTCGTTCAATGCACTTTGTGCAAAAAACATTATGATTTTGGGAAGAGATCGTGGATGAATTCTAAACAATACAATATATAATACGATAAAGTACGAGAAATAGAGTGTAAAACGCGGCTTCTGAAATGTATTAATTTCACCATGTCCTTGCATTGTTATGCCTAAATAAACATCGGAAATATAACTTATTATTAATCCAAGAGTAAAGACATGTGTTCTTGAACAGCATAAACAACAAAGCAGCCGACAATGTGGTAGTTGATAAAAGATTCTCACAAGTTAATAAACATCAACAAAAAAAAGCCGCCAATATGTTTTCTGGGCTTGGCGGTGTTATTAGAGGAAATCATTTGACTAGTAAACAGTGTCGGCTTTGTTAGCTGGAAATTGTACATGCGTACAGCTGGGAAAAAACTTTATATCAGTGGTGCGTGACCATTACCGACTCACTGCATGTTATGATTTAGTTATCGGATTTTATGTGTATGGTGTTTGATAATGAACTCGTCATTACTTTATATTATGTCTTTCTTACAGAGGTCAAAAGGGGCCCTGAGTGGCCGAGTGGTCTAAAGCGCTTTCCATTACGGCTCACTGCTGTCTGCATGGGTTCGAGTCTAAGATTCGGCTAATGTAGTTATGTGAGAAAGCTTGCAGTAGCTTCTCGTGGGCTGGTGGTTCTTTCCGTGGGGTTTCCCGGGTTCTTCCTCCACCAATAATACTGGCCACCATGTATAGCCTATCATGTGCTGAAAAATGGCATTAAACCCTAAAACAAACAAACAGAGGTCATATGTATTAAATTATGTCTTTCATACAGAAATCATATGTATTATGTCTTTCTTACAGAGGTCATAGGCATTATATTGTCTTTCTTACAGAGGTCTTAGGTATTATATTATGTCTTTATTACAGAGGTCATAAGTATTATATTATGTCTTTCTTACAGAGGTCTTAACTATTAAATTATGTCTTTCATACAGAGGTCTTAAGTATTATATTATGTCTTTCTTACAGAGGTCATAGGCATTATATTGTCTTTCTTACAGAGGTCTTAGGTATTATATTATGTCTTTATTACAGAGGTCATAAGTATTATATTATGTCTTTCTTACAGAGGTCTTAACTATTAAATTATGTCTTTCTTACAGAGGTCTTAAGTATTATATTATGTCTTTATTACAGAGGTCATAGGTATTATATTATGTCTTTATTACAGAGGCCTTAGGTATTATATTATGTCTTTCTTACAGAGGTCATGGACATTAAATTATGTCTTTCTTACAGAGGTCTTAAGTATTAAATTATGGAAAAAATGTTAATACACAGTATTTGCTGACAACTTACATATCCTGTTATCTCAGCGATCACAGTGGAGCCCGACTTGTCAATAATGGCATCAATTTCCTCTATCACATCAAAGTATGCCTCATTGTTTGTGTACTTCACTCCTGTCCTTCTCCATGGCACATTGGACAATTGACCCGTTGGAAGAGTACCACTGACACTGTAAAATTAAAACACCAAAAATAACCAGGATGATTCAGAATTCCAACACTATTTGTTTTTTTCACTTTGCACCTGAACACTTCAGTATGAAATAAAAAAAATTAAATTTCAATAACAAAGTTTTATATGTAATTTAAGCTTTGTTTCCAGATGATAACATAACATATAAGCATACTATTTAGTGTGTTTAAAAAAATTGACTTAAACAAGAAAAAAAAAAAAAAAAAATCATTGAAAGGGAGATAATTACAAGCACATTATGTATGACAATAGTAAACAATAATTTGGACTGCATGAATATTTATTAATAAGTCCTCAGAAAGTAAATAGGCATAAGCATGTATTAATAATAAAAGTGCAGAAAATAAATATCATGAGTATTTTTTAGTAAGTCCTTAAAAATGAATAACATGTTCATTAATAATAAGCCCTCAACAAAATGAATAGCAAAAGTAAAGTACTCAATAATAATAAGCCCAAAATAAAATGAATAGCAAAAGTAAAGTACTCAATAATAATAAGCCCAAAATAAAATGAATAGCAAAAGTAAAGTACTCAATAATAATAAGCCCAAAATAAAATGAATAGCAAAAGTAAAGTACTCAATAATAATAAGCCCAAAATAAAATGAATAGCAAAAGTAAAGTACTCAATAATAATAAGCCCAAAATAAAATGAATAGCAAAAGTAAAGTACTCAATAATAATAAGCCCAAAATAAAATGAATAGCAAAAGTAAAGTACTCAATAATAATAAGCCCAAAATAAAATGAATAGCAAAAGTAAAGTACTCAATAATAATAAGCCCAAAATAAAATGAATAGCAAAAGTAAAGTACTCAATAATAATAAGCACAAAATAAAATGAATGGCATGATTATTCATTAATAATAAGCCCTCAATGAAATGAATAACATGATTATTCATAACAATAAGCCCTCAACAAAAGGAATAGCATAAGCATTCATTAATAAAAGCCCTCAACAAAATGAATAGCCCAAATAATAAAATAATAAGCTCTCAATGAAAGGAATAACACGATTATTCATTAATAATAAGCACTCAACAAAATGAATAGCACAAGTATGCATTAATAATAAGCCATCAACAAAAGGAATAGCACAAGCATTCATTAATAATAAGCACTCAACAAAATGAATAGCCCAAATATTAAAATAATAATAATCTCTCAACAAAATGAATAGAATGAGTATTCATTAATAATAAGTTCTCAACAAAAGGAATAGCACAAGTATTCATTACTAATAAGCCCTCAACAAAATGAATAACATGAATATTCATTAATAATAAGCCCTCAACAAAAATAAATGGCAGGAGTATTCATTAATATGAATATTCATTAATAATAAGTCCTCAATAAAATAAATGTCATAAGTATTCATTAAGCCCTCAATTAAATGAATGCACAGATTATTTGTATCATTATTAAACAAATTAATACTGGTTGCTCTGCGTCATCTAGATGTTTTTCTGCAGGTGAAGACAGAAATGAGTTTGGTGCTAGACAAACAAAACCAGAAGATTTTAAACTTAAGTTTCTAAGAAAGAAAATGTCACATTCTCTCTCACATAAAGTTTACAATGACTTCAATCTCAGTTTTTCAACAACACAATACATACAATTATTTTGAAGATGTCTCTCTAACAGATTAGAATAAAGGTACCACAGTAATAATTGTTTCCCACTGACTTTATTGGCAATGTTTCGTTAAATAAAAATACTTTCTGCCTCACTTTGGCAGGCAAGTTATATACCATCCAAGAGATCCATCTACATGCCACCAGATAAAACCTTGAAAGCATTGAACTCAAAACTGCAAGAATGATAACTCCAACTTATAACAGAATTAGACTGAGGGTGAAGAGCTAGAATTACCATGAAACAAATTCTCACTTTGAAATGATTATCTAAAAATATACAGATATAATTACCAAGAAACATATTCTCACTTTGAAATAGAGAATTCAAAATAATCACATAAAAAATACAAAAATAAGCAGATATAATTTAATTTTTATGATTCTATTATTCACTATATAACAACCACAACTCTTACAATGCAATCCCATTACATGTACACTTGCAAATATTTTCTGATTCTTGTATTCCATACAGAACACCTACAACTCCTACAGCAATCCCATTACAACTAGACTTAATAAAATTTCCTGATTCTAGAATTACATACATCTTACTCTCCATCCACTACCTAAAAATAAGTAATAGTCACACCTACAGGACAAAAAATGTGCAAAATCCTATAACAAAGTACATATACAATAACATGTATAGACCGTTTCCTTTGCATAGGCTACAATGCACAGTACAATACATCTCCACTATCTCACACAATGTCAGACAACACTGACATCATGTCCTTTGATGACAGAAGGCTGTGCTTACTCAGCATTTACTTTGTCCTTGGATGACAGAAGGCTGTGCTTACTCAGCATTTACTTTGTCCTTGGATGACAGAAGGCTGTGCTTACTCAGCATTTACTTTGTCCTTGGATGACAGAAGGCTGTGCTTACTCAGCATTTACTTTGTCCTTGGATGACAGAAGGCTGTGCTTACTCAGCATTTACTTTGTCTTTGGATGACAGAAGGCTCTGTCTGCTCTTAGGTTTTGGTTAAGTCATATTTGTGTGTGTGATTTGGATTGGTAATGTGGCATAAAAAAATTTCAGTCATACCTTTATGATGTCTGCAGCAGGACAGTTTATAGTGATATCTAGCATCATGCCACAGACAAGTAGCATCATGTCCCACCCATTCCCATTATCCTGACATACTAGTAAAATCATTGTTTTATAACTATTCACAATAAAATCAACAGAATAAATGGTAAAATAAATAAATAAATAAAAAATAAAAAGTGCCATACCCAGTATTCTTTCCAGTGACAGTATCTGTGATTGTACGCAGGAAGTTAGGTGGTTTGATCAGCTCCTTTAGAATATTGGCCTCCATCGCTAGTGGGAACCCATTATCTAACATCTCATCCAGAAGCTGCAAAATTAAGACAAGTCAAAGGTCAATAGGTCACCTAAAAAAAAATCTTCCACCCGAGTTTCATCTTCATCCTTGCCTATCCTCTTATACATAAAATCTAAATCAACTAATTTCTCTATGTCACTTACAGCTGGGGACAAATCACTCATTTTACCATCAATGTCAGCTGGGGACATAAATCACTCATTTCACCATCAATGACAGCTGGGGAAATATACATAACTCATTTCACCATCAATGACAGCTGGTAACAAATCACTCATTCCACCGTCAATGACAGCTGGGGAAATAAATCACTCATTTCACCGTCAATGACAGCTGGGGACATAAATTACTCATTTCACCATCAATGATAAATGATAACTGGGGACATAAATCACTAATTCCACCGTCAATGACAGCTGGGGACATAAATCACTAATTTTACTGTCAATGACAGCTGGGGACATAAATCACTAATTCCACCATCAATGACAGCTGGGGACATAAATCACTAATTTCACCATCAATGACAGCTGGGGAAATAAATCACTCATTCCACCATCAATGCCAGCTGGGGACACAAATCACTCATTCCATCGTCAATAACAGCTGGGGACATAAATCACTAATTTCACCATCAATGCCAGCTGGGGACATAAATAACTAATTTCACCATCAATGACAGCTGGGCTGAATTACCACCTGCAGGCTTTTCTCACATGTGAAAGTGCCCTCAAAAACAGCACGCATATTCCAATGGCTCAACCTAACACTACATAAATCACTCATTCCACCATCAATACTGTAGTATCATCAATATTCGTGGGGGATCAATTTTCGTGGTTTTCGTGGTTGCCACAAACCACGAATTTAAATCCCCAACGAAAAATGAGCCACATAGGTTGATGATTCCCCCCCCCCCAATTCCCAACCCGTTTTTTTTTTTTTTTGGTAAGCGAGAGCCTGCGCCGGGTTCTCAGCTTCTGATGGGTTATGAAGTCCAGGTTCCGAGGGTGATCTAAGTTGAATTTTACCACTCTTAAGCCACCGTGTTAACGCCATGATAGTCATAAAGTACTGATATTGCAACTTTATGGACAGTGGTTTAAGTAAGAGATCATTCAAATGTACTTTAATAACTGATTGGTCTGGTTTTGTTGGCGGCGTCGGCTTCCTTTGATCTTGAACACTCAAACGAAAACATGGCGAAACTAATTAATCCTGACGGGTGTTTGATATGTGCTCACATAGGTGGAAGTATTGTTTTAGTGTTGTTGGCTGAGTCTGCTTTGACAGATGTTAATCACTTGGTCAAAAATACGTTGTAAGTATTGAACTTGCCGGGTCTTAGATATGTACTCATATAGGTGGTAGTTTTGTTTTAAACATTAATGTGACCGCCGTTTGCGTCGGCATCGTTTTATGCTTTTGTATTCTTTATTTGGGGTACTTGTAGAGGTTAAACCATGAAATTAACTACCTTATAATATGCGAAATTTGACAGGCAAAACCACGAATTTACGTCCTCACGAAAATGCCTTTTCTTACAAAACCACGAAAATTGAGCCCAACGAAAATAAATGATACTACAGTAACAGCTGGGGACATCAATCACTAATTTCACCATCAATGTCAGCTGGGGACGTAAATAACTAATTTCACCATCAATGACAGCTGGGGACATAAATAACTAATTTCACCATCAATGCCAGCTGGGGACATAAATAACTAATTTCACCGTCAATGACAGCTGGGGACATAAATCACTCATTTCACCATCAATGACAGCTGGGGACATAAATCACTCATTTCACCATCAATGACAGCTGGGGAAATAAATCACTCATTTCACCATCAATGACAGCTGGGGACATAAATTACTCATTTCACCATCAATGATAAATGATAACTGGGGACATAAATCACTAATTCCACCGTCAATGACAGCTGGGGACATAAATCACTAATTTTACTGTCAATGACAGCTGGGGACATAAATCACTCATTTCACGATCAATGACAGCTGGGGAAACATATATCACTCATTTCACCATCAATTACAGCTGGGGACAAATCACACATTCCACCATCAATGACAGCTGGGGACATAAATCACTAATTTCACCATCAATAACAGCTGGGGACATAAATCACTCATTCCACCATCAATGACAGCTGGGGACATAAATCACTAATTTCACCATCAATGACAGCTGGGGACATAAATAACTAATTTCACCGTCAATGACAGCTGGGGAAATAAATCACTCATTCCACCGTCAATGCCAGCTGGAGACACAAATCACTCATTCCATCGTCAACAACAGCTGGGGACATAAATCACTAATTTCACCATCAATGCCAGCTGGGGACATAAATAACTAATTTCACCATCAATGACAGCTGGGCTGAATTACCACCTGCAGGCTTTTCTCACATGTGAAAGTGCCCTCAAAAACAGCACGCATATTCCAATGGCTCAACCTAACACTACATAAATCACTCATTCCACCATCAATAACAGCTGGGGACATCAATCACTAATTTCACCATCAATGTCAGCTGGGGACGTAAATAACTAATTTCACCGTTAATGACAGCTGGGGATATAAATAACTAATTTCACCATCAATGACAGCTGGGGACATAAATCACTCATTTCACCATCAATGACAGCTGAGGACATAAATCACTCATTTCACCATCAACGCCAGCTGGGGACATAAATAACTAATTTCACCATCAATGACAGCTGGGCTGAATTACCAACTGCAGGCTTTTCTCACATGTGAAAGTGCCCTCAAAAACAGCACACATATTCCAATGGCTCAACCTAATACTACATAAATCACTCATTCCACCATCAATAACAGCTGGGGACATAAATCACTAATTTCACCATCAATGCCAGCTGGGGACGTAAATAACTAATTTCACCGTCAATGACAGCTGGGGACGTAAATAACTAATTTCACCATCAATGCCAGCTGGGGACGTAAATAACTAATTTCACCGTCAATGACAGCTGGGGACATAAATAACTCATTTCACCATCATCGACAGCTGGGGACATAAATCACTCATTCCACCATCAATGACAGCTGGGGACATAAATCACTAATTTCACCATCAATGACAGCTGGGGACATAAATAACTAATTTCACCGTCAATGACAGCTGGGGAAATAAATCACTCATTCCACCGTCAATGCCAGCTGGAGACACAAATCACTCATTCCATCGTCAACAACAGCTGGGGACATAAATCACTAATTTCACCATCAATGCCAGCTGGGGACATAAATAACTAATTTCACCATCAATGACAGCTGGGCTGAATTACCACCTGCAGGCTTTTCTCACATGTGAAAGTGCCCTCAAAAACAGCACGCATATTCCAATGGCTCAACTTAACACTACATAAATCACTCATTCCACCATCAATAACAGCTGGGGACATCAATCACTAATTTCACCATCAATGTCAGCTGGGGACGTAAATAACTAATTTCACCGTTAATGACAGCTGGGGATATAAATAACTAATTTCACCATCAATGACAGCTGGGGACATAAATCACTCATTTCACCATCAATGACAGCTGAGGACATAAATCACTCATTTCACCATCAACGCCAGCTGGGGACATAAATAACTAATTTCACCATCAATGACAGCTGGGCTGAATTACCAACTGCAGGCTTTTCTCACATGTGAAAGTGCCCTCAAAAACAGCACACATATTCCAATGGCTCAACCTAATACTACATAAATCACTCATTCCACCATCAATAACAGCTGGGGACATAAATCACTAATTTCACCATCAATGCCAGCTGGGGACGTAAATAACTAATTTCACCGTCAATGACAGCTGGGGACGTAAATAACTAATTTCACCATCAATGCCAGCTGGGGACGTAAATAACTAATTTCACCGTCAATGACAGCTGGGGACATAAATAACTCATTTCACCATCATCGACAGCTGGGGACATAAATCACTCATTTCACCATCAATGACAGCTGGGGACATAAATCACTCATTTCAGCATCATTGACAGCTGGGGACATAAATCACTCATTTCACCATTAATGACAGCTGGGGAAATATATATCACTCATTTCACCATCAATGACAGCTGGGGACATAAATCACTCATTTCACCATCAATGACAGCTGGGACATAAATCACTTATTTCTCTATGTGACTGACAGCTGGAGATATAAGTCATTCATTTCACCGTCAATGACAGCTGGAGACATATATCACTCGTTTCTCTATGTCATTGACAGCTGGAGACATATATCATGTTACATTATAATAAATTGATCTTTCTCAAGTTACACTGTAATGGTATAACATTTATTCTGTCACTGGTAACACTATTTTCTATATCACATTATATTAAAATACATTGATTTCTCTGTCACTAACAAGAGGTGACACTATTTTGTATATCGCATATCACACTATAATACATGATTTCTTTGTCACTAACAAAGGTGATAATGTATGTCACACATTACACACATAATGTATGGATCAATACCATGGACCACAGATACCACTGATTTCCGCAAAATTGCAGAGACTTTTCTCAGCCTCAATCAACTCCAACTCCACTTTTGCTGTATTCTGATTGATTGAATTACCATATGCAGTCTTTTGCTATATTCTGATTGGCTGAATTACCACCTGCAGGCATTTCTCACATGTGAAAGTGCCCTCAAAAACAGCACGCATATTCCAATGGCTCAACCTAACACTATCCGTGTATCTCTAGTGTTGCTTGCCAGTGGATGAAATTCAGCTTGAGTGTTGATTACACATTACTTAATCAGTAACAGAACCTAGTTTCTCTTTATTCTCCTGTGTTAGTCTGTCCACATTATTGCTTAAAATTAAAGTTTAATGACTAAAATGGATGGGGATATATACAAATATTTTTCACATTTACCATTTATTATTTTTATCAATCAAATTTATATAAATATTTTACATATGGAACTGAGAACCACATCAACTGTTGCACATTTTTCATCTATACTTTTTTGGGTAATTATTTAAAACAATGTAAAGTGCTGCCTCGTGCTGATTAAGGCAAAAAATAATGTCAGAAAATTTAACAATCTCACAATAATACAAATACCGACTTCTGATTTCAGCTCACATCAGGATTTAACTACCCAGAAATATTAAATATATCTTGGCTTGCATACATTGTGAATATAATTTTTCTGTGTTTGATAAATTATAATCACCTTGGCCTGCAGTCTTGGTGAATATCATTTTGCTGGGTTTGATAAATTATAATTACCTTGATGTGCAGTCTTGGTGAATATCATTTTGCTGGGTTTGATAAATTATAATCACCTTGATGTGCAGTCTTGATGAATATCATTTTGCTGGGTTTGATAAATTATAATCACCTTGATGTGCAGTCTTGGTGAATATCATTTTGCTGGGTTTGATAAATTATAATCACCTTGATGTGCAGTCTTGGTGAATATCATTTTGCTGGGTTTGATAAATTATAATCACCTTGGCCTGCAGTCTTGGTGAATATCATTTTTCTGCGTTTGATAAATTATAATCAACTTGGCCTGCAGTCTTGGTGAATATCATTTTGCTGGGTTTGATAAATTATAATCACCTTGGCCTGCAGTCTTGGTGAATATCATTTTGCTGGGTTTGATAAATTATAATTGCCTTGATGTGCAGTCTTGGTGAATATCATTTTGCTGGGTTTGATAAATTATAATCACCTTGGCCTGCAGTCTTGGTGAATATCATTTTTCTGCGTTTGATAAATTATAATTACCTTGAATTGCAGCCTTGGTGAATATCATTTTGCTGGGTTTGATAAATTATAATTGCCTTGATGTGCAGTCTTGGTGAATATCATTTTGCTGGGTTTGATAAATTATAATCACCTTGGCCTGCAGTCTTGGTGAATATCATTTTGCTGAGTTTGATAAATTATAATTGCCTTGATGTGCAGACCTTGGTGAATATCATTTTGCTGGGTTTGATAAATTATAATTACCTTGAATTGCAGCCTTGGTGAATATCATTTTGCTGGGTTTGATAAATTATAATCACCTTGGCCTGCAGTCTTGGTGAATATCATTTTGCTGGGTTTGATAAATTATAATTGCCTTGATGTGCAGTCTTGGTGAATATCATTTTGCTGGGTTTGATAAATTATAATTGCCTTGATGTGCAGTCTTGGTGAATATCATTTTGCTGGGTTTGATAAATTATAATTACCTTGAATTGCAGTCTTGGTGAATATCATTTTGCTGGGTTTGATAAATTATAATTGCCTTGATGTGCAGTCTTGGTGAATATCATTTTGCTGGGTTTGATAAATTATAATTGCCTTGATGTGCAGTCTTGGTGAATATCATTTTTCTGCGTTTGATAAATTATAATTACCTTGAATTGCAGCCTTGGTGAATATCATTTTGCTGGGTTTGATAAATAATAATCACCTTGGCCTGCAGTCTTGGTGAATATCATTTTGCTGGGTTTGATAAATTATAATTGCCTTGATGTGCAGTCTTGGTGAATATCATTTTGCTGGGTTTGATAAATTATAATTACCTTGGCCTGCAGCCTTGGTGAAAATCATTTTGCAGTAATTTGTTAAATTATAATCACCTTGGTCTGCAGCCTAAGTGAATAAAATTTGGCTGGATTTAATAGATCAAGCAAACATACACAATAAAAGTAAAAAAATTGGCTCCACTCTGTGTCTAGATCTATATATCCTTAAAGGGTCATAACACACAAAAGCTAATTTCTCTCAAGACATGGTAATTTTAGAAGTACAGACAAATGTAATTACCAACCTCATAAACAATAACATAGTTATCTTTGAGGGATGTCTCTGTACATTCTTGGAAGTAATCAGTGAAGATCTCCACAGCTCTATGTAGGAATTCCGTCACAAACAAAGGTGGAACTGAAGTTATAAATTTAAGTTGCAAAACATATTACTTGTATGCACAAAACTGAAAATATCATGTTACAAAAGTTATCCTTAACTGAAAATACAATGTTATAAATATATAATGTTGCAAAACATATTCTTAAAATGAAAATATCTTCTAAGAAATTAAATTTTAAAACTGAAAATATGTTACAACATAAATTATGCCTTAAACTGAAAATACAAGTAGAATAATTTTGATGGTTAACCACAGTTAATCCGATGCTTTTTATTATACTATCCACCAGCCACCTACCACAACATCCTGCCATGAATCAAAAATCTCATATATTAAAAATTTGAAGCAAAAACTTAGAAAATGGCACAGTAATTCAACTTTGTGTACATCTGGCCTAACAGGGACCCGAGGGTTTTGTGAATTTCCACTAGCAGTTGAGGCAAATGTAAATGACAGATGAATGGATTATGCATATTTTTTCATCTAATATGATGACCTGTTTAATAGGTTACAGTTAGGTCTTAATTAACCTGATTAAGCCAAATTTACACACACCTTGTGTTGCAAACAATTCTGCAGCTCATTAAATCGAAAGTTATTCTTCCTATCAGTCTATAATATGAACACAGATAAGCAATTGCCGAGATTTAGATTATTTAGTCCTGTTTACTCCAAAACAACAAACACAAGCATACTGATGATCCAGAACACTGTCTATGTTGGCTGAAAGACAAACTCACCCTCTGTAGTGACTACAGCCACAAAATACAGTTGATTTCTGTATATGTTGATGAGATAATGGTGGGGAGTTACTATAATGGGTGGCACATCATCCACAGAGGCACACTAGAAAAGAAATTAAAAAAAAGGCACAGTAAGTGTAGATCTGACACCTAAAACCCAACACATCTAAATATATATATTATAATTTAAAAGAGCTAAAACCAAATAACTTTGTGGAAAGGTTTGACGGGCATCTTTTATCAAGAGTGTAGTTTCTTAATTTAAAAAAGGGTGGGACATAATAATACAAGATATTTTTCATGCAGTAAAAGATATTACCTTTATGTTTCAACAGCAGATAAAAGACATTTCCCTTTTTCTATCAGGATTAAAATAAATGTAAATCAGTGTATACCCTAGGGGGTGAAAGACTGAGAGTAAAAATTCCCCTTGGTGTCATAACTGATGCCAGATGGACAACAAAACAAATTTGCATCACAAATGGGGGGTCCCTGAAACACAAATGGGGATAAAGCCAAACATTTCTATAAAGAGTAATGATTTACAGAAAAATACAGTTTTATTGAAAGCTTCAGAAGACAAAACCTGAATGATGCAATTAAAATCAATTTAGTATGGAGAATATAAACTACATATTGAAAGCACTAGAGGACAAAGCTTGAATGATGCAATGAAAATCAATTTAGTATGGAGTATATGAAGTACATATTGAAAGCTCTAGAAAACAAAGCCTGAATGATGCAATGAAAATCAATTTAGTATGGAGTATATGAAGTACAACTCCGCCAAGGACGGTCCCAATCCCGGCTGAAAAAGGAGGAGGATTGGGCATGGTGCTAGCGACCCCACCCTGTTAAAAAAAACTCTTGCTACGGAAACGACAACAAGGGAACAAAATACAAAGCGCGCTGGGAGCGAAGCAGACCAGGCAACTGGCTTTATGACGGTTGGGGAACAAAACCGCAAGGACATCCCCACCCCAATAGCAGAACTCCTGTCATCAAAAACATGGATTAGAGCTGGATGCTGGAACGTGTGAACGCTCAACCAGACTGGAAGGTTGGCACAAGCAGTGAGCGAGTTGAATCACTACAACCTGACCCTCATGGGTGTAACAGAAGCACAATGGATTGGTACCGGCAAGCAGAAGTTGAGCTCCAGAGAAGTTATCATCTGGTCCTGAAGTAAGGACAATGATCACCAGGAGGGAGTCGCCATCATTATCAGCAAGAACAAGGCCAATACTGTCCTACAGTGGAAACCAGTAAATGAATGCCTCTTGTACGTCAGGATGAACTCCAAGTACGCCAAACTGTCAGTAGTAGTGGCCTATGTACCAACAGACTGCGCGAAAGAAGAGGACAAAGACACCTTCTACTACGCTCTTCAAACCGTTTTAGAGGATGTTCATCGACATGACATGCTGATGTTGCTTGGCGACTTCAACGCTAGGGTTGGCTGCAACAATAAAGACAGAGAGAGGACCATGGGGCGCCATGGAGTAGGCATGATGACAGGAAAGGCTAGTCAACTTCTCTGAAGAGAATGACTTGGTCATAGGAGGGACTCTGTTTCAGCACAAGGACATCCGCAAGCTTACATGTCACCAGACAGCAATACTCAGAGCCAGATTGACCCCATCATCATCAACGGTCGGTGGAAACACTCTTTGCAGGATGTGCGAGTGATGCGGAATGCTGACATTGGCAGCAACCATTTTCTTCTGGTGGCCAAGGTGACTTTGAAGCTTAGTAAAGATAGGATAGGGGTCTCCAGGAATAAACGCTTTGATGTGGTCAAGCTAAAAAATCCAAAAGTGAAGGATGAGTTCAGGCTGGCTTTAAGGAATAGGTTTAGTGCTCTAGAAGATGAGACAGCGCTGACCATCGACAATTTTAACAGAGCAATGAAGGAAGCAGGAGAAGAAGTTTTAGGTTCAAGGAATAATAGGAAGACAGAGTGGATATCAGAAGAGACATGGACTCACATAGAAGAGAGAAGACAGATTAAGAAGAGACTTTTGGATTCAAAATCACCATGACTGAAAGAGAGAATTTTGAAGGAGTATGGAAGAAAAGACAAGGAGGTGAAGAAATCAGCAAGGAGAGACAGGAGAGAATACACAGAGAGGCTAGCAAAGGAGGCAGAGGGGCAGAAAGACATGAAGATGGTGTATCAGAACACAAAGACGCTGAAGGGTGACTATAGTCAGCACCACGACCTTCCAGTGAGAGATGAAGTTGGAACCTATGTCACAGTGGAGGAGGAGAAGCGGAAAAGATGGAAGCAACACTTTGAGTATATCCTGAATCACCCAGACCTACCAGTACTCGCTGACATTCCTGAAGCAGAGGAGGACCTTGACATCAAATGCGACGACATCACTATCGAGGAGGTCAAGCAGGCCATTCACAAACTGAGAAAGGGAAGGCACCTGGTGATGATGGAGTGTGTCCCAAGATGCTGAAGGCAGAAGACACAGAGACGCCGAAGCTTCTTTGCCAGATTCTCCAAAAGATATGGGATAGTGAGAAAGCACCAAATGACTGAAAAACCGAAATCATAGTCAAACTTCCCGAGAAAGGAGATCTGGGAAACTGCAACAACTGGCAAGGAATCACCTTACTATCCCTCTCCAGTAAGATCTTTTGCCACATCATTCTTCAACCCATCACAACAGCTGTGGACGGCATCCTACGCCAGGAACAGGCAGGCTTTAGGAAGGGCAAATCCTGCATCAACCACATCTTCACACTGAGGCAGATCCTTAAGCAGTCTCACGAGTGGAATGGATCCCTTTATGTGGTCTTTGTGGACTTTGAGAAGGCCTTCGACAGCCTGCACCAAGCCTCTATGTGGAAGATCCTACGACATTATGGCATCTACAAGAAACTTGTCAATGTCGTCAGGTCCCTGTATGAGAACTTTGAGTGCAGAGTAATCCACAACAACCAACTCACTGAACCATTCAAGGTGGAAACCGGAGTGAAGCAAGGAAGCATTCTCTCTCCAATCCTCTTCTCACTGGCCACTGACTGGATCATGCACATCACCACAGAGGGCAAGAGACAAGGAATACAGTGAACGTTGACCTCACCGCTGGATGACCTGGACTATGCTGACGACATCGGATTGCTGGCAAGCAGGCACCAAGATATCCAACAGAAGACACAACAGTTGGTACAGACAGCAAACACCATAGGTCTTTGAGTCAACATTGGGAAGACAAAGGTCTTGAGGAAGAGCACTAGAGCGGGCAACCCAATCACGACCAGCCCCTGCAAGAACTAGATGATTTCACGTACCTGGGCAGTAAGGTCGCCACAGATGGAGATTGCACAAGGGAAGTCGTCACAAGAATCAGCAAGGCCAATCAGACCTTCGCAAAGCTGAAGCCCATCTGGAGGACAAGAAACCTCAGCGTCCACACGAAGATCCGTATCTTCATGAGCAACGTGTTGAGCGTCCTATTGTACAGTTCAGAGTGTTGGAAGTCCACTGCGAACACAGAACACAAGTTCAAAGTCTTCCAAACCATGTGCCTGCGACGGATCATGAGGATCTTCTGGCCAAACATGATCTCAAACGAGGAACTCCGGCACAGAGCGGGTGCAAGTACCATCTCTGAGATCATTGCAACTCGGCGATGGAGATGGCTCGACCACATCTGCTGAATGCCCCTGACTCACTACCAAGGGTGGCACTGAGATGGACCCCACAGGGGAAAAGGAACCGTGGCAGACCCAAAGAGACCTGGTGACGAACCATTGAGAGAGACCTTAAGACCAGAGGCCTCACCCTGCAGACCGCCCCAGCAGTAGCTGCTGACAGACCAAAATGGTGCTCCCTTGCTGTTGTCTCAAGCACTAGACGGCGTAGAGAGGATTGATTTATTGATTGATTGATTGATATGAAGTACATATTGAAAGCCTGAGAGGACAAAGCCTGAATGATGCAGTGAAAGGCAATTTAGTACAGAGTATATTAATTACATATTGAAAGCCCTAGTGGACAAAGCCTGAATGATGCAATGAAAATTAATTTAGTATGGCATATATAAATTACATATTGAAAGCTTCAGAGGACAAAATGATGTCATGAAAATCACAACAGACATACATCAAGATATTAAAGAAGAAGGGAGAAGAAAACTTTGTTGTTGCACCTGTAGCAGAATTAATCTTCACTGACCTTGCTTTGTTCCTCAAAAAAATAATCACATATGGACTTGTTTATCACACTTTTCCAGTGCTTCTCCATGAACACATCTCTGGAAAAAAAAATTATGAATAAAATTAAAAACAATTTACAGAGACATCGCTTAGTACAACATTATAGACCCATTTTTCTTTTTGACTTTAGCTGGTTAAGAGATTAGCAATGACATATAGTTAGCCGAGCCAGTCTGGCCTGGGCAGGTATTGACTTAGCAACCCTCCAAGTACAGTAAAACTTGTCTTGAAAGACCACTGCTATGTGTGACCACCTGTCTTGAGAGACCATATTCTCAGTGCAAAAATTGATTGATTATAGAGCATTGTGACCTGTCTTGAGAGACCATACCTTTTTGACAAAAGAGGTGGTCTTTCAAGACAGGTTCTACTGTACTAGATCAAAATGCTACTGACTGTTACCATTTATAAAGATGTGCCAAAAATGATTTGTGGATAATTGGAATATTCTAATGACAATTATCTCATTTCAATCTTGTTTATTTTATTAAAGGCTCTCTAATTTTGGGATTTAAGTACATGTTGGCTAGTGTTATTCTGCACAAACCTAGCAAAGTCCAGAAATGTCATGAGATTTTATTATTTAAATTCTGAATTTACAATTACTGGTAACTGCAAAACAATTTCCTTCTGACTTAACAAATTCAAACCAAGAATAATTATCAACCCAATAATAATAATAATAATAATAATAATAATAATAATAATAATAATGACTTTGTAAAGTGCCTAATCTTTAGAAGCTCTAAGCGTTTTACAACATCTATAATGATATGACAACAAAAAACAAAAACAAAGACCATGAAATTAGAAAACATAAAAAATGTTGAAAATATTTAAGGTAGGAAACATTATTAGGTCTTTAAGTTGTTCTTGCAGTTGAAAAGGGTGAGTTTTAAGAGCACTCTTGAAAGAATCACTGTGTCTTCGTGTCTAATTTCAATGGGCAATTCATTCCACGTTGCTGGGCCATGGTATGCAAAAGAATGTTGTCCATATGACCTCACTTTTATAGTGGGAATAATGAGTACCGGTATACAATTGTCTGAAGAGGAGCATATGTATCTTGCTGGTGTGTACACATGGGTGAGGTCAGAAAGGAATGCTGGACTGGAGCATGTCAGTGAAACGTGGCACAGCAAACACATTTTGTGTTTGATTCTGGATCAAATGGATAGCCAGTGTAGGGTACAGAGCAGCGACGAGGTGCTCTGATCATGGTACTCTAAAATGTTTTGAAGTTTCTGGAGTAGATATTGAGACGAACCAGACAGAATTGAGTTAAAATAGCCCAGACTATAAAGTACTAACAAGCACACAAGTGTTTTAGTGTCATCAACTGAAAGATATTTGCAAATGGAGCTGATGCATCTCAGCTCAAGATATGCAGCTTTGCATACGTTTATGTCATGTTGGATGTTGGTGCAATGTGCGAGTACTGTCCAGAGTAACACCTAGGTTTCGAACTGACTATGAATTTAATATTGGTGTTGCTGATATTTATTGTTTGAGTTAAAGGATGTAAATGAGAAAGGTTTTGTTTTGTAATCAGAATGGCCTCAGTTTTATCATCATTCATCTGCAGCTTGTTACATGTCATCCATGTTTTCACATCAGAAATGCATCTCTCTACTCTTTCAATGTTAGCATCAGCTTCAGTTGGGTGGCTAGATTTGTATATTTGGGTGTCATCAGCATACAATTGGTGAGACACTGGGTGATGATCAATGACACTTGAGAGGGGCTGAGTGTATAAAATGAAGAGATCAGGTCCAAGAACAGACCACTGTGGAACACCACAACATACATCAACTGGACTGGAGTGAATTCCATATGCAGATACAATTTGTGTTGTGTTGACCGAGTTATGACTTTAACCACTGTAAGGCTTTATTGTAAATGCAAAATACATCCTGGATGCTTTCTTCCTTTTAACTGCTGAGTGTTTAAACCACCTCTGATATTCTTTTTATAAAAAGGTTTTCATATTTGCAAATTAAAAAAAAAAATAATAATAAAATGTGTTTCCATTTGGCAGAATGTCTGTTTCTCATTGCCGACCCTAAACTTTTTCTTCCACAAAATAAATAAAATTTGTAATTAAAAAAAGCACAATACTGAAATTGATTGGTGTATCTATAACCTGACACTCCATCCCAGTCTGTAACCCCCTACTGATTTCAATAACGAAAATAATATGATAAAAAGTGCACAGAACTATATTTTCTAACCTGCTTGTAATTGTACTAATAATGGCATCACTTGCATGCTTAACGGACTTTCCACACAAACAAATGGGTTAGTCAGACTTTAATTTAGCCTGTTTTTCCCAGCAATTTGAAATGCCAGAAATATTTTTTGATTTATAGATAATGCTTATTAAAATAAATGCCTAACCCAATTTTAATATCTGTGAATTAGGATACACAAAACACAACCTTTATCTGTCAACAAAAATATCTGATTTGAGAAGACATTTTATAAAATACTAATTTGTGCCAAAATTGCTTTTTCTACTAGTATTTAAAACCTAATTAAAAATTACTTTCACGCATCATTTTGTTCTTTGTTTTCATTTAGAACTAACTACAAGATCCCAAGTTAACTTCCTGTTTACTGGCATGTAATACAGAGCCAAATTAAAAGGCACCAAAACCACCTACTTTAGCTCGCAATATATTATATACTACACAAGCAGTTTGGAAGAGAATATAGATATTCAATACTCGACATTTTGGGGAACTGTAGACTTCTCTCTGTCCGTTGTTCATATATTTCAGAAAATGTTCGAAACCCTGTCTATAAAATACCCATCCAAGCCATATTCTCAACTGAAACTTCGTTTTATTTTCTTCTTAATATATGAGAAAGTTATTAATAATTCTTCCGACGCAATACAAATTAACAATACCGGTAGTGAATAGATTTTGCCGAACAGTCAAGAATACCCTCCCCCTTTACTGTCGCGATTGAAGCTGAGCATACCTGTCACTATTACTGACAAGAATTATTTTGGAACTTATGTAAAGCGTTTAGAAACACTAATTACTAAAAACCTACCCTGTATTATTGATAATAAAGAAGCTGTGAATCATTTTGCCTAGCTTAGACAGGCACCTGACAACAACCGGAAGTGTGTGTGACGTTGAATGGTTGACACGAATAATTTCGTTAAAACTCCGTATCGAATCTGCTAAATGTGCTTACAAAGAAAGACACAAAATCCGTGCGAACTTTTCTTGGTTACAACGAAGAATAGCTAACGATGGTATATAATATGTCTTTCTTCTTCAAAAAATTTTAAAATTCACATTGGCGATGACCGTTTCGGGTATAATTTATGTCGAACAAAAATTAAAAATGTAAATACTGATCAAACCAAATAAAATCAAGACTAGATGAAGCAGTCTTAAATTATGGGGTTTTGGCCCCCCCCCCTTTTTAAAATTGGAAGACAGCTAGAGTCTTCCCTTCTCCATGCCCCCCTCAAGTTAGTCTAAACAAATACGAAAACAAACTTTGTTGAGACAGTGAAATCCACAATTGGCTGAGTAATGTGAAGGATCAAACAGATCCTGGTGTTCGTAAAATTCTCTGTAAATATCATTCGTCTCAACTTCATGCATCAGCGAGTCAGTGTATGTGAACAACAATTCCGCATCAAGCCACATCACTTTAACCAAATATCAATTAAACTGTTATCTTAACGTCTTTGATGTTTCAAGTACTGCCTTACCAACATAAACTGGTTTATTCAACTTTAAGTTTGTTTTTTTCACTTATATACGCCACAAAATTTTCATTAACAAGTTTTATGCTAACAAAATAATCAGATGCTACAAATTTATTACGATGCTCAGCGTTATTGACAATATCTGTATTGACTCTGTTTATTATGTCCTTCAGCTGGTCTGGATCATGAGTCATTTATATCCAAGACGCTCGCGTCTGGGGCCGATAGTTGTCTAGTGGCTGATAAGGGTACTTTATATTAGGACAGAATTTTCAGTAATAAGATTGACATTTTTTCTAAATCGTATAAAGTAAATTTTTCTCTAATATATACTGAAGTAACTTTCTACTAAAATATATATTAGTGAAAATTGTACTTTAATACAATTTAGAGAAAATGTCAGTCTTATTACATTTACTAAAAATTATGTCACCAGATTGTAGATCAATCACAATTTGATTTTGAAACTTATCTATTTCCTGTACCTGATGGTCAACTTGCTGATAAACCAGGTAGTATACCTCAGGACGAAATCTTTTATGCCGCAGCGCAATCACGATATAATTTAAAAAATAACATTGCCAAAATTATTTTTAAAATTTTTTATTTTACTGTCACATAGCATTAGATGTTTTGGGAGATACTTATGCAATTTTTCGCGCATTGGACAACTTAAAATGTATGGTTGCCAAAAAATATATAATTTTAGTTTATATTTGCCAAATTTTTTTAACTTGATGACAGATTTCACAGCCGATCGAAGACAACGTCTGATATCGTTGTGCAGACTTATGAAACGAAAATCTGTTCGTCTAATATACTAGAAGGTTTACAGCTATCTAATCAAAGATCTTTGATTTCTCTAATTGGAATCCAACTGTTAAAACTATCACCGTAACCGTGCCATTATCAGACTGTTTACCAAGTCTTTTTATCACTCATTTGATAACAAATAAATCTTGCTCCTTAGCATTTTCTTGCTCATAAACATTTCCTATTACATCTTCGTTTGCAAGATCTATTAGCTTTTATGTTACCGGTATTGTTGTTAGAATCTTGTCGATGACAAACACCTCTTCAAATCAGTTCGGAAAAAAATCTTTTTTTTTCTTTTATTTTTTCTTTAATGATATTCTGAAAAGATTACCAATAAAAAAATGTATGCTTGTGATACAAGCTCTCGTTTGCAAGAATGTAATTTTTTATTGCGTCATTTGGTGACATTCCAATTATTCTGTGTTTTGTTTTATTATATTCTGATATCGCTTTCAGCTTATTAATATAGTTGTTGGTGTATTTGCTATAAGCTGCTTGTAGATCTTTTCCTTTATCGTAGATTTACACGTTCGACAACAACACTCGTTCGCTACCGGTAACATATTTTTATGCTGTTTTGTCTAAAAATATTGCTCGAATTGTTTTTTTCAAACATTCTGACCAATGGTCGGTCCAAATCTTATTTTGCTTTCGCGTTGAAGTAGCTATACTATTTCTTAACGCATTTGTTATAATAGATTTAGGTTTATCAGCAACAATAACGCTTAATGCGTATTTACTAAAAACCTCAAAAATGTTCAGCAAATATCTTTTGTTATCGTTGTACTATGCATATCTGGGAGATCATTGGCCCACATATAATCCACTGCGTTTGCGACGACCTTTTGTCGAAGAAACTTTATTTTAGGTTCGTGAAGTTCACAAGCCTAAACGCTTTGTGTTCCACTGATATCCGACGCAAGCTTGCCAGACATCCCATTGCCGAGCTTATATTTTGCTCCAATGAATCCTTGAACAATCTTTCGATCAACTCGTTTTTGTATTCCGCTATGTTTAATCTCTCGTAATTCGTGAAGCATTACACTATCGCAACCTAGCTTGTCGTCGACGTGATCATGATGCATCGCAATTGTATCAACTGCATTGTAAGGTTCTTGTCCTGGTAACGGATTATCATCGCCGTCGAGTTGCTGATCAAGTGGATTCTATGGATCAGGAATATAATGCCCGAGAAATGTCCAGCCTCCCTTCGATAATTTGCTAATAAATTTGTGTATATCCGATCCTGATCAGATGAAAACTCTGTGGCTTTATTGCTGACAATATTTTATTGTAATCAAGGCACAGATCTTTGATCACATCTTTGCATCTCATTTAGTTTTAGTCGCTGATTGTAATAACTGTATCGTCGGACGTTATTGGCGCAGTTTGCATCGCACAACCAGCTGTGATCGTATCACCGGATTTACTTTGTTTAAGAAACACTCTTTTTTTATTACATACAACACATACACTTTTCAGCATTTTTCTTATTGCTAGTTGCTTCTGTTGTTTCATTTGTGTTATTGGCATCGGTCCTGCATTTGAGACAGTGTGTTGTCATTTTATACTTGACGTCAAACATAATTAATATTGTACACTTTGCGATTATTGCTGATTTTTGGAAATGGGATCAATTGCAAATTATACCTTTAAAAAATACCTGGTTCGCCATCAGACTTAGACATCTGCGAAATGAACATAGCGCAATAATATCCACAAACTGAAGTTCGAACATGCATGAGCTGAGTTATAATGTATCTTTTTTTTTAAAGTATTTTTTTACGATGTACTGTTTGATAGCATCACTCTGAGGAAGATCACACGAGTCAAAGTAGTTGTATGTAAAGCGCTACCCAATGCGTTCCAGATCCGTCGTAGAAATCTTCGATTGATGACACAGCGGTGACCTGACAACAGCGCAAGACAAAAAAGCGCCAATACATGTATAAGCTTACAGCCAAGACCACGTAGCGACAAATGCTCGCATGACATAAGCGTCAAGACATAAGCTCGCATAAGAACGTGTGAACAAATGTTTTTACAGTATGCTGCATTCAGTAAATAAAACATAACAATTTGCTAAATAATGTTGGTTTATTTACTTCAAATGTTTTATTACTCTACAATTGGCAAACCCCCCCCCCCCTTCACACTTGTTGTGAAATGTTAACACAAATATTATTGAGTTATAATAAAAATATCGAATAAAAGGAGCAAAACTATTGTGCAAAACTAGTAGAAATGTTAGATGTAAGAAAAAAAAAAGAAAAATGTTCTATATTTTTTTTACTATTATGTATATAATAATAAAAATAATAATAATAATAATAATAATAATAATAATAATAATAATAATAATGAGGACTTTGTATAGCGCCTAATCTTTCGAAGCTCTAAGCGCTTTACACCATCGTAATATGATATGACTACACTACAAAACAACAAATGACAAAATCAATGAAATTGGAAAACCTAAAAACATGCTGAAAACATATAAGATACAAAACATGATTAGGTCGCTAAGTTTGTCCCTGCAGTCCAAACAGGTGAGACTTAAGAGCACTCTTAAAAGGGACCACTGTGTTTTTGTGTCTAATTTCAATGAGCAATTCGTTCCACGTCGCCGGGCCCTGGTGTGCAAACGAACATTGTCCATATGACTTGTTTTCACCTTGGTAACAAAGAGTTTACAATTATCAGAAAGATAATAAAACACATAACTATGTCTATATTGTATGCTTAATTTTTGTCCGTCATTAAATGTTTTGCCTATCTGATTTATGTCATGCTTCTAATAAGTAATTGTTTTGTGTACTTGAATTTTATTGAATTAAATTATTATTATTATTATTATTATTATTATTATTATTATTATTATTATTATTATTATTATTATTATTATTATAGAATAATTGAATTTTCCGAAACACTCTACTGTGACATAGGTCAAGTGAAATATGTATATTAAGGATTGATAAACAACCATTCATTCCTGTTTAATATCAGTGTTTGGGAATCGTTGACCAGAGTTTATAGTTGTGTTCAGATAAAATTTGAGAGGAATTATTTATTTCAATTATTCAATGGAATTTTAAAGTACTCATTGACTTTTTTGGCCTAAAACGCTACTTTGAGATTAATGAAAACTCATTCAAAGACATTCTGGATTATATCATTGTGATACATCAGGACATACGAGACTTGTACTTCATTCAGAACATTCATTACTTTTGGACTTATGAAAGAATATTTATGATTATTTAGGATTTTTGTCAAAATACTGTGCAATTTTAAAATTTATCTTTGTTTTGTATGAGATACATTATTTGCTGATTTGTAATACACTTCTTGTTTTATCTTTCTTTCTGCTGCGTTCTATAGTTTAACTGGACGTTGCATAGTCTAAACAGTTGTCAATAACATTTAACAAAACCTTTTCAAAGTTAATATTGTACGAGTATACAGACTTGATATCAATACTAGTAAGTACTAGTAAGTTATTTTACTTTACCATGGAGGTCTTTTCCCATAATACGCTGTGCCGTTACACTGTCAAATTACCTCGGGCTATCCAATTGGATCGCGAAACCCGTTGGGAACTGGCTTTCATGGCAATCATTCACCCTACATAAGTCCTAAATATCCTTCCAAATCAAAATGTTTTGACGGTCCAAGCGTATAGCGAGAAAGTGCAAAAGTACTTGGATACGCATTTAAAATATGAGAATAACTCTCAAACTAAACAGACCACATATAGAATTATAATACCCCTAGGTTATTATTTTAGCGGCCAACATTTGGCTAACGCGATTGTTACCTGGTTCAATCTTATGTTTGGCAAAGCCTTGGAGAGTGTCAGAAAAAGTGTGACCAGTGAGTACCACACATATGCTCGTCGTCTCCTGATCCAATATTTGGAGTAAAGTAGCGTCCATTATATTTTGTCCTGTATTGTTTGACGTTTCAGGTGGGTATGTTGAGAGGAGATTGGCAATGATCAAGAAAAACGAATTATCAGTTATTTCCGACAGCGATTCTTTGACAAAGTTATTTCATTTCTCGGTGTTAGTGAACCAAGAACTGAATTTGATGTTTGTGTATTCCGATGTGATGGAGTACAACGTGGTGGGACATACCTTCGTACCGTTATTGTGTGTCATTTCCTTTCAAAGTGGATTCTGTTCTGCCACGAACGCTAACGAGGAAGGTGGCAACAACACATATCACGTTCTCCGCGAATATGTAAATCCTCATTATTTACCCGTTAGCAAGTCGTATTTCGACACTGTCGACATTACTATAAAAGGAGATTTGAGACAAAATGTTCCATTCACCAAGAGAAAAGTCACGGCGAAACTTATTTTTCGAAAACGATTCTCTAACGGCTCGTATGTGTGTATCCTGTGTACCGAGGAGTCGCTTGACAACGAGGACATGGTTGAGGAGATATGTTAAAATCTGCCTTTCGTTCGGTTTCTCCAGTTTTGAAACCGATAGTGAGATGAGGATTGCACGCCTTGAAAGATGCCGCATTAACACATGCCAAAGAATTTCTCCAAAATGCCATCATCGACAAACTAAACTCCAAAAAATGGTTTCTTGAGATCAGGCAAAAATGTCTTGCTTCAAACCAGTAAAGAAATTTTGGGTCGGCGAGAAACTTCTGTAAATGCACTGAACATTGCCATGTGCAGAATTATTGCTTCCCTGACGCCACGGCAGGGACAAGACAGAAAGAGATCTGAATTGCAGTTACTTGTGTTTGAAATCGAACGTGATCAAAACGGACAACACTAATCCGGGAGCCGATGCTAGAGTAGCTCCCGTCAACAATTTCACACATTCCTTGTTCAGCAAAGTGGATTTGAATAACAAACTGGTCATCAGCAGTATGGATGCTTACTCTTACCGATTGTACCTGGAAAATCTCGTTACATACTAAAACGAAACCAAGAACACCCATCTGGATGCCTACGCGGGATATTAACCTGGTCACCAATTAGTTATTGTGTTAGTTGTTTGGTGCATATTCTTTGGTTAATGGCTGAAAGGGAGATATCCTCAGGATTCAATCTTGTTTTTGCTCAGTCAGTGAGGACGGCTAGATTAGATTCGGCTACCCGTTCTTTGATCAAATTATCACTATTATCCGTCTTCATATTTTCTCCCCATAACTCATTGTGTTCATTGAAGGCACCAGAGATGATTGAGTTTGACGATTTGTTTTACATTAGGCGCTAGGTGTTTGAGTTGATTGGACAGTTGCTGCCTCATGGGTCGTATAATGTCGTAATTTGAATAATAGTTCTGCCAGTGTTTGATAGTATTGACCATATTTCAAAGGAAATGCGGATATCTTTGGCAATTGGAACTGATAGAGATTTTGAGTATGTTAGGGTTTCTATTAAAAGTATTGTCAGGCCTCCTCCCTTATTGTCATTAGTGCAGTGTTCGACTATACATGGAGAGTACCCTGGGATCTAAGGTAAGCGTTTTTGGTTTTAGATGAGCATGTTGCTTGGAGTCAAATAATAACTAGTTTGTTCAGTGTATGGTTACGTTTATACAGCAGTA
Source organism: Unio pictorum (assembly GCA_030141615.1). NCBI lineage: Eukaryota > Metazoa > Mollusca > Bivalvia > Unionida > Unionidae > Unio > Unio pictorum. The sequence goes on along the minus strand of JARLTB010000029.1, from coordinate 1,692,530 downwards.
ATGGGTGGTTTTTCATTAATCCCCTACACTTCCATTAAAAGATTGTAAGTTCTCTTTTTGTTGTGTTATCCATGGTTGGTATTGACGTTTTCTGCTATATTGGTTGTCACGTGAGCAATTGTAAGAATGGTTTGGAAGTGCTGTTATAGTATTTAAGGATGTTACTATGGTTGCTAGACTAGGTGGTTTGGTGCTATTATGTTAATGTGATTGTAGTATCATTGGTTGTGAGGTTGATGTTGATTTGGATTTCCCTGTGTGAAGTCTGTCTGTGTGGTAGCTGTACTAAAGGTACCTATAGTTTTTTTGTTGTTGCTGTTTTCTTTTGGGGGTGGTTTGTGTGGTAGCTGTATTAAAGGTACCTGTAGTTGTTGTTTTTGTTGTTGTTTTCTTTTTTTTTTTTTTTGGGGGGGGGGGGGTATTGTTGATCAACGATCAGTCTTTCCTTTATTGTGTAGGGGCATTCTGCTGCTTGGGGTGTTGCCATTTTGTGCAGAAGTGGGGTTTGTTAATAAAACTGTCCAATCTGTGTCGCACTCCATATGGACCTAACTCGACCAAGGTAGAAAGTGGTTTGGTAGATTCTATAACTAATTAACCATTCAACCCAACACAAATCGAAGGGATGTTTTATATGCTGTGCTTGAACCATATAAAGCGAAATAGTCTCCAGTCTGACCATCCACTGTTGACTCATTCTACTCGTGCGATGTGTTCAAGACTAACCATGCTGAACGAATCTTACTTGAGTTTGCATCGTATCAAGCAAAGCCTGATACCTGAGCTTGAAGAACTAGATATCGTCAGAATGTTGAAAGTTACCGAAGACTTGATATAAAAAGACCTTTTAAGAGAGGAAATAAAGAAAGGGAAAGAAGAGTGGATGGTGAAGTACAGACTTCAAACCAGAACAGAAGCAACAACATCAGTAGGAATCAGACTGATGATTTGTTGACTGCTGTGTCGACATTATAAGAGTTCTCCTCTATCCGAATAAGCAGGCTCTGTACTATGCGAAAGCCTGCCGTCAGACGGGGGACGCAATCTTAGAAGATGTTCCAGAAAATAGATAATAGTTCAATTGTCAATTGGATGTTAGTAAATTTAAAGAAATGTGTCCATAAGCACTTAGTTTGTTTTACGATTAGAAGTGTATCTTTAAGCACTTCGTTTAAGTGGCTGTCAAAATGTATGTTTTTATTTGTAGTTGCTGTTAGTAGGTAAAAAGCAAGTGAGTGTATCCTTAAGGTCAGCGCGTTACATGTTCTTGTGATAATATAGATATTTGTAAAGTTTGGTATCGGGGGTTGTTTTTCACGTCCGCGCTTGACATATTTAAAACGAAAGCGTTCGTCAGTCTGGATACCCACTGCTGATTCATCAGCTAAGGAATGAGCAACAGAACGCAAAACTCGTAGAACTCCAAATGCACCTGGAGTTTGCAAGGAGGCTCGTGGCTGAGCTGGCTATGGGGGTGGTCCAGGAGGAAGCCAGAATAGAAGATGAGGATGAGGGGAAAATAAAGAAATAGGAGAAGAAAAGAATTTTACCTTATCTGATCCTAAGGCAAACATGAGAGTTCAAAATGAAGTGAGGACGCCTTCACCACAAAAACGGCAGCCACCAGTACCAACACCACTACCACCGAGACCCGCTGTTCTCCAGACAGACAACTGCAAGGAGTTGGATAGACAGATGGAAGAATGAGAGCTACAGCGTCTTCCACAAGCAAGGAGGCAGCAGCAACATCCACAAGCAGGACGTGAGTCGCGAGGATCAATAATTTCAGAATCCCACAAACTGAAGATTGGGAATCTGAAACCACTCAAGCAGCCTCCGCACTTGCAGCCACACACATAAATTTTAATAATGACTGGAGTAGATGTGTGAGGCCCTGCCCCAAATTCTAGATAAAAGGTATAACAAAAACGTAAATGCTACCTATATAAATATACTTAATTACCTAAAATCAATAGACATAAAACACAAAATATAAATATCCAAACCATCAAATAAGTAAATAAACATAAACATAGCCAAAGAGTTAATATTTATCAATCAAGGGGCCAGAGCAGATAATAACATCGCTAGCTCAAAAAACAGACCCACGTAACAATGCCTTAAATAAACGGGAAAAAAAATTATAACTATCAAATAGATAAATAATTAACGAGGCCATATCGGTTAAAGGGGCCAGAGCGGATAGTAATACCGCTAGCTTAAAAAAGCAGAACAGCTTAACATTACCCTAAAATAAATATATAAAATAAAATAGAAAAGGGGAAAGGAAGGGAAAGGGGGGATAATATAAACATTGTAATGCGAGGAAAAAAGGAAGAAACGGGAGAAAGGGAAGAAGGAGAAGGGGGAAAAAAAAGAGAACATTACACTAAGTAGTGGCACAATGTAGGTACAGTAAAACCAGTCAACCGGCAAGTGACAAGATAAGTGTGATGAGAACACCGGGATCAAATAGTGATAGCTCAAGGAAACATAACATCAACAAACCGACAAGAAAAAGTAAAAGGAAAGGGAAAAGAAGGATGGAAGAAGGAAAAAGAAAGAAAGAAGGAAGAAGAGAGTAGGAAGAAAGTGGAAAAGAGAAAAGGGAAAAGAAGAGAAAAAGAAGAAGGAAGAAATGAAATAACACCAAACACAACCCACTCCAACTCTAATCTTTTTTTTTATTTTTTTTTTTGTTAATTTATTTTTTTTATTTTTTTTTATTTTTTTTTTCTTTGGAGTTTATTTTTATATATATATATTTTTTAAATATTTTTATTTTTTAATTTGTTTTGATTTTTTTTTTAAATTTTATTTTATTTTATTTTATTTTATTTTATTTTTCTCCCCAGGGTTCTAATTTGGTACGAGAACCCTTTTCGAACAATCTCTTTCTCGAAATCTAACTTGATCAATTTTGACCACCGCTCAAAATTAACAAGCTAAAATACCTAACAGTGACTACACTTATTTATGTCGCTAAGACATTTTAGCAATTAAATTTGTTAAGGACCTACAACATGTACACTATGTACTAGAAATATTTATTGATAGGAAAGATGAAAGATTCTATGACTATATGGATTTGATATAATTGCACAGGTGGCTTACACAATATTGGTATTTGTTCTGCCTTCCTGCTTTGCCGTGACCCGACATTTTACTCTAAGGCGAGACTGCCATTTAACGCGGGTGCCGGGGAGACTGCGACAACACAGCCTAGTGTAGTCAAAGTTACCTTTGGTCCCGACCAATCAAATAGCCCGACCCTCGGGCATTAACTGGTCGCGAAAGCACATAGTTGCGCATGCGACCTTAATTCATATTTAAAAAAAAATCGCGCCATTGGCGAGTAATATTATTGTTATTGACAAAATGGAGAAGCCACAGGACGTGTTGATAATCTGGGTATACTGGAGGAGATGTTAGTCATACTGGATGAGATTCACTATAAGTACAGTCCTAATCGCATCAAAATGGGAATAAACAACTTGAGACAGATTAAGGAAATAAGAGTAATACTTAACACATGCTGTTTTCGCATGAATTGCGAGTAGGAAACATATATTGGGGACTGTTTCTGAATACATCCTAATATATCGACTTCCAGGCAATTTTCCATTAGCCCAATGCCTAGTTGTGCTAAAATCGTTTTCCATTGGTTAGTTTGTTCGCACATGAGCAGGTGAAAATTTGGCGTTCTTTATTAATGGACCCATCATTTTCGTAATGAGAAGATTCTTTATTAGAAATGTCCACCTTATCCTACTTTTTGCAGTTTCACTTGCATGTGTGCACTTCAGACCGGTCCGTTTTCGACCTGAGGCCATAAAGTCTCAAATCTGGACACAAAATCCGATTTCGACCATGGGCGAATTTTTGGTGGAAAAAAAACGGATCCAAATAATTAGATTTTTCCCTCTGTATTGTGTAGTGCAACTAAAATGTCCAGATTATTTGCTATCATTTTAGAGCTAACTCTGTCTACCTTTCTAACCGCTCCGGTGGCCTAGTGGTTAGAGCGTCCGCCCCGGAAGCGGGAGGTCGTCGGTTCGATCCCCGGCCGAGTCATACCAAAGACTTACAAAAATGGTACTAACAGCTGCCTCGCTTGACGCTCAGCATTAAGAGGTTAGTGTTAGGACTGGTCGGCCTGGTGTCAGGATAATGTGACTGGGTGAGACATCATGCTACATGTCTGCGGCATGATGTCTCAGTGCTAGACATCACTATAAACTGCCTCACTGCAGACATCGTAGCGATATGACTGAAAAATTGTTAAAGCTACGTTAAAAATCCTAATCAAACAAACAAATGTCTACCTTTCTATATCATCCACGTTCGTGTATCATACATGACCTTGACGATACAGAGCTTGGCAGGAGGCTACTACCTCCTGCCCCGTAAACGCGGCGCTAGGGGTTAATGTGTTAAAGAAGAGAGAAGGAGAAGGAAGCGCTGAAAGATAAAAATAAAAAAAGAGTGGAATGCCAAGCTAGAGAAGGAAGAGGAGAATGAGAAGAGGAAGAAAGAGGAAGATGAGGAGAAGTAAAACAAGAAGACAACTGCAATAACGAAACTCAGAAGATGGTGGAAGAAGCGAAGAAATTGGAAGAAAATCAACAGGCCCTTCTTCTCAGGGCCACTGATATGTCTCGAAAAGATTTGCGTAAGTAAGTACATGTACATAGGTAGGTAGGTAAGTTAAGTAAGTAAGTAAGTAGGTACGTAAGTATGTATGTATACGTCTCTATACATGTTTTTATGTGTCCCTAAAGTCACGCCATATACAAATCAGTCCCTGATATTTATCCCGATTCAGGTCGGTCCCTTGCAAAATTGTTGCCAATCTCTAGCACCCTGACGTCACACATCCTCTTCCATTCCTGTTGTCCCCATACAACATCATGACGCTATACAGACACAATATTCCCCATGTTCAACTCCCCTTGAGGATAAAGTTACCCTGGGTAAGTTTTAAAAAGTTGAGGCTAAAGTTGGCTGGGGGTAGGCTGTAATGTATTTTCATCATAGAGACTAATGTGCCCCACTATACTACTAGTATTCGTGTTCGGCCGAATTTTTATGATAAAGCCAAATACGAATAATACAGCTAGGTCAACCTTCGTGAAAAGCAGACTCATTATAATCAGAAAGAGAGTACCTCAGTTGGTATTGACAACCAACTGAACAAATTACTGAATGATCCTTGTATCCTGAGGGATATTGATCCATTGTCATTGTGGCGGACCAATACTGACAAATTTCCTTTACTCCATTCTTGTGCTCAACATTATCTACGGGCTTTTGCAAATGTTGCATTAAATCTAAAAACCAGCACACAAAAGGTGAACAACGGCACAGTGGAGAATAATGTTAAATCTGAAATCCTGTGGAAGAGCACAATGACAAAGTGAATGAAAGACCCAAATCTATGCTTTTTTAAGTTGCTAACAGCAATACATGTAAAACAAGCGTCTGACGCTCTAGTGACAGAAAAAAATTACCAGGACAATAAGATAAAACAATTTTTTCTGCAACTTCTTAGTGTTGAAACAATCTCTGATAATTTTTATTCAGGACCAACAACGCTAGAATTCTTGGAGAAAACCTTACGTGAACACGAGAATCCATTTCGATGGAATAGCAATAACAAAATACGTCAACAAAAACAAAATTAGAATTCTTGGAGAAAACCTTACGTGAACATGCGAATCCATTCCAAACAAGTAGCAGTGACAAGATCTATGTCAACCAACTTGATGTCATAAAAAAAAATCATTCAGCAAAACGTCCACACCAAAAGAGAAGCTATTACAATATTTTAAAGATGGTCACTGTGGCGGATAGATTTTTAGGACCAACTAGACCACGCTGGTCAATTTTCATTTCGATTCTCCAACTATTTAAAACAAGTAGCGATATAAAACTTGTGCTAACGGATGGACGGACGCGCCGGTCAACATACCATCCCATAACACACACACACACACCCTTGGGGTAGGAGTGAAATGAGGACAAATTTATTTCTTCGTAAGTCTTCACCGAATCAGAATTGTTTCTTCTCTTATGAAAAGACAGTGGGGAGTGGTGAATCGTATGAATAATGAATGATACATCTTCGAACGTCTTGACTTCATGTTGTTACTGTAATATGAAGTACATCGTCCCTCTGGAATAGTGTGGGCAATATTGACGACATTTAAGGCCAATCTACGTCCATTGACATAAAGCAAGCATCCTGTTTATAGCAGCACAGATGCTTCCTTGCTGTTGGTTTTCAATTTTACAATAGTACCAGAAGCGGCACCAGATACGACCGTTTCATGACCTTTACTCCACAAATGACCTTGATTCTGAGCTAGTGCTTGAAAATTGTATGATAAAAGTGTGAACCTTCATTTCATTAGGGATTAAATCATTATAGCCTAGATAAGGAAATAATGCACTGACTTAAGTTTATCTCATGTTGTGACCTTAACCTCTGGGCCAAGTATATGACTTGATATGCGATAACCTGATATGTCAAGATTTATAAAAGGCTAAAGTTTTATTAAAATACACCGATAGGCTCAAACGTTATACCCCTATACAGGGGTCAATGATTAATATTTTTTGCTATGGTGACCTTGACCATAAGGTAGACGGCATATCTACGGTATCTGATAAAGTGTATTAACAATACAAAATTGGTTAAAGTTTCATGAAAATACCAAAAGTGATTCACACTTTATACTCCAGAAAAGACTATCATTTAGAATTACATTTCACCTCCTTTAACCTTGACCTAGGAATACTACTACTACTACTAATTATTATTATTATTATTATTATTATTATTATTACTATTTTCCCATGGATACGGAATGGGTACAGTACGCAACACACTATAGTCGTGATATGTACTAAAATTTTCATGCAAGTCTCACCAACCGTTATAAAGTCAGTGGCTGGGCAAGTAAATTTTGACGAATTGTACTGAAGAGATAATACCATAATGTTTTGATGTATTGTGTACAACACGTTAATGATAATTCTTTATTATGGTATTATCTGATACAAAGGTATTCAAATGTACTCAATAGTAATCTCTGCTTTCAATGTTGAAAACCCGCGTAAATTTCACTTTAAAAAAAGAGATCCTATCATATCCTTATTTAACTTTCAATTCTCAGTTCAATCTCATTTATATTTTAGTTTTAACGATTATATATGCGATGCCTTTAATATTTTATTATATATACGTTATAGTTAATTTTAACGTTACTGCGGTTTATATTTTATAATGTTTGTAATTTTTGTATTTATCTGAAATAGTAAAATCTGCTAAGTATTTGCAGAAATTGTTTTTATTTAAATATATAAATTTTATTCGAACTTTGGCACCATATAGAACTCGTGTCTCAAACACGCGGCCCGCCAAATGATTGGCGTCACAAGATAACATGCTGCGTGTTTGAGACCCCTGTTCTATATGATGCCAAAACGTTATCATGACAGATTGCAGATAACTAAGGTGGTGCAGCCCTCTGGCCATCGAAGATGCCTTCGTGCAGCCCTTAGGGTGGCGTGAGTTTGAGCCCTTGATATAGGAACTACTGATATTTCTTTGGAGGTGCTGTAAAACACTACTGTATACGTTTGTCTATTTTCGAGCATTCGCAGACATTAAAGGCAAAAAATATTCTGGAATTTATCTTGTAACCTCATTACAAGGTTCATAAACAACTACTTTGTAAATAAATTTATATTAAATTCATATTTCTCCATTGCAAGTAACTAAAACACAGTGTGGATATCAAGATCGGATTCGACCGATTTATGGCATTTGGCTTGTCGACGATGCAAGTGTATTTATTATATTTATTGACAAATCTTATTACGATCTAGAGAAGAAATATATGTATGCCCTGTAAATTGCATGCTCTCTGTTGGAGGGACCCTAGATAAGTACACGACCTGTATGGCATATACTGCTAGCCTACATCCAAATCATTATATCGAAAAAAACTTAAACTGGGATATTTGAAAAACAGCTTCGTCGTCTTGGCTTATTTGCTCAGAGCCTTAGTTTTCTACGTCTCTGATAGATATGCAATAGACCTTGACATCGATATGAGTTTCTTCGTTACTGTTATATACTCTTGAGAACAATGGTCTTGGCCGGAACTCTTCTGTTTGAGAAAAATTACGAATATTTCTCCTACAGAATGTTTAAATGATTATTATAGTATTTTCGATACAGCCTCGTTTATGTTTGTTGTGAACATTGCGAATATTACGAACATTGCGAATATTACGAACATTGCGAATATTAAGTTCATTCGTTGTCTTGTTTGAACGTTTCGTTGGTGACCAAGCCCTTGGAGCCACAAGGTGGTCGAGTAGTCACAGTCGCTCGCCTTCTCTGACCTCTCACCTGTTTGCATGGGTTTGAGTCTGGGGTTGGCCGATGTGGAGATGTGAGAAATCTTGTATTTAACGTACCATGGGTCGGTGGTTCTCCTCCACAAAATATACGAGCCACCATGTCCTGAAAAAAATGGCGTCCAACCCACAAAACCAAACTTAAACATCACTAATTCACAGTGAGTTAGGTAAGGGGTACAAGTTGCACCGGGCGCTGTCTTGGGAGGGGGAAGGCAGGGGCGCCGGATGAAGAGGATTGGAGGATTCAGTGTATACTTTCACGAAGTATGCTTCAGAAGAAACAACTAAGTAAACAACAAGTCCGTGCCAGGATGTCTGCATGATTGAGATTAACTCTGGTTCAGACTGAATCTGGGTCACGTTAATGGCAAAGAACTGTTCAACGAGATTTGTGACTGTAAGACACTGCTTACTACGAGAGGTGATGCTTTACCATCGACACCCTTGGAACTTATTTCATTCATTGTGTCATATGGCGATGACGTCTTTCCAAATTTGCGCATTGCTCTGCAAAATCTTTTAACAATTGCAGTATCAATAGCCAGTTGCGAGCGTTCATTCAGCAAGCTGAAGCTCATTTTCTCATATTTTAGGGCGTCTATGGGACAAGATCATCTTTGTGATCTTGCACTCATCAGTGTAGAAAAGGAAACAGTTGAAAAAATGAACTTTAATGTTATCATTGACAAATTTGCGGCCATGAAGGCGAGAAAAATTAATTTAGTATGATTACTTTTTGGATTGGGCGGTGGATGATCATTCAGATCTATTGGATAGATCATTCGGATCTATTGGCTATTTCATTCTATTGGCTAGATTATTCGGATCTATTGGATAGATTATTCTGATCTGTTGAATATATCATTCGGATCTACTGGATATATCATTCGGATCTATTAGATTACTTGGAGCTATTCAATAGATCATTCGAACATGATCTTACATTTGATAAGTATACTTTAACCATGATCTCTTGATGTTCCGAGATATCTTAACAAAGGAAAGGTCTGGTAACTCTATACTACTGAATGATACGCCCAAAACGAGGCTTGCTAAAACTCCGTAAAGTACTAGTAATTGATTGGTCAACATATCATTAACATGGACATATCGCCTAGTTACAGTTAGTAATGAAAGACTCGGATCATAGAATATACAAATCTGTATTTTAGTTTAAGTCAAGGACACTTTCCGGGGGTTTCCGGTTCTTCTTCCACCATTAATACTGTCCGTCATGTATAGCCTATACTGTGCTGAAAAATGGCGTTAAACCATAAAAAATAAACAAACAGTTAAGGACCACACACTTACTAGAAGATTATGAAAATTTTCGCTTCGTCACGAAATTACTGTCGGAATGAGACATTCATGGAATATAAAAAGCAACATTTTATACGTAGTAATACCATTACATGTTACCACCCCTTAGTAACATAATATAAATATTCAGACTTCTTTGTCTATGCACAAAGAGCGTCAAAACACTATATTGTTTTCAAAACCAGAAAGCTAAATGAGAAAACTCATTTGTAGAGACAAGAACCCGAGTCAATTTGGAGCAGATAACTATCAGTCATACGCGTGTCTGGGTGAACGTGACTACATTTCTACTGTTTAAGAATAAAAAAAACATTTCGTTTTAAGGTTTAAAATTAGGGACTTATTTAATAGGACTAAAAAACTGTCCTTCAAACGTCGCATGGACAGTTTTAAGGACAAAGTTTAGGTGAATATCTGAGCATATAGTTTTACCATCCCATTGTATTTGATGGTTTAGTTTTCTCTGATGAAATTACCAGTACATAATCAAATACCTTCGCATAACTTTATTTGTACTGAGAAACCGCTTGGTCAACTAGTCTCACAATGAGTTCATACGGTTTCACAATCATGTACAGAAAAGAAAGAGATAGATGAAAGAAATTTCTTTTTAGTCAGTAATTCTAAATACAAACCGATTTTTTATAGATAAAAAATCCACACATTAATTGAGACAATCTTTGTACAATAAAATGCCCGCGTTTTGTTAAGGCAACTATTTTTCCAAGGTGTAATCCTGGAGTTATAAGAAATAATATCTTGGAGTGCATTTAGAGTAAAGCATAATGTCGTCATGGCAACTACCAATCCAAGGCTTCCTTTTGGAATTTTAGTCTGGGACTATTTTCAGAGTAGAACTGGGAATACCATCTCCTGTGCCTTGCAATCACGGGGTCCTCTTTGGATTTGACAAACATTGGTTTGTCGATATACTTCTTGTTGTTCCATATCATAATGTCTCGTTCAACCTGTGAGAGAACGGAGATATACTTGGTCATTAATTTTGGAAAAACAATCTTAAAACAAAACATGGATCGACTTGGTACAATTACAGGAGAATATCAACTTACACCGATCAAAAGAAAAGAAAAGGTAATATGTGAAATGGAATATTTATATAAATTTTTGAAAACAAAACAACAAATATAGACAGGAGAGAGAGAGAGAGAGAGAGAGAGAGAGAGAGAGAGAGAGAGAGAGAGAATGTTTCGAAGATGCAAAATCCAAGAATACACTGGGAAGAATCACAAACGCAATGGTAGTTACTGGTAAGCATTGCTGCATATCCATCTTGCCTGAACAGCATCGAACTGACGTGTACACATGTGAAATGCGAATGATTTGTAAAGGTGAGCGCCTTAGACCACGCAGTCACTTGGGCCCCACATCATGAAATAAAATCAAAAGTGTGTGTGTGTGTTGAGTGGTATACACGATATAAAGGATGACAATGGAAACAATTTAGTATACACATACTGAGACTGATAAAGAAAAAATACGTACTTGAATGGCTTCTCCAAGCATGAAGAACTTGGCTACAACTGTGGGATAGGTCCAGCTGACATAAATGTTATGTACTAGTCTTTGAACCATCGGTTCTATTGGCGTCAGATTGTGAATAAATACTCCTTTTCCAAATAAGCTCTCAAAATTCAGATATACAATTCCAGGACCAATCTGGGGAAAAATATGATTATAAATGAAATAAATCTTTGCTCGTAATTTATTTTGTATACCCCAAAAGTACCCCAATTATGAAACACTGATGATTACATTTAAATCGGAGCTATGTAACATTAATGAAAGAGAACAAGTTACATTTAGATTGGGGCTATGTAACCTTAATAAAACAGAACGAGTTACATTTAAATCAGGGCTATGTAACCTTAATGAAAGAGAATGAGATACATATAAATGGGGGCTATGTAACCTTAATGAAAGAGAACGAGTTACATTTAAATCGGGGCTATGTAACCTTAATGAACGAGAATGAGTTACATTTAAATCGGTGCTATGTAACCTTAATGAAAGAGAACGAGTTACATTTAAATCGGGGCTATGTAACCTTAATGAAAGAGAACGAGTTACATTTAAATCGGGGCTATGTAACCTTAATGAAAGAGAACGAGTTACATTTAAATGGGGGCTATGTAACCTTAATGAAAGAAAACAAGTTACATTTAGATTGGGGCTATGTAACCTTAATGAAAGAGAACGAGTTACACTGAAATCTGGGCTATGTAACCTTACTGAAAGAGAACGAGTTACATTTAGATTGGGTTGAGACCCTTAATAGGACACCAAGACACGTAATGTATCAATTAACATGGGTTCGAGAACCTTAACGAAACATTATTAATGCTGAGTGCCAGGCGAGGCAGCATTTTAACAGGTTTGAGTCTCATTAATAGACCATGGCTATAGAAAATATTTGTTTCGCTAGAGACTACCTGTATCAGTATTAATCCAGGTCAGGATTAGATTACAGTGAAGATGTTGAAAGCCTTTTCGTGAATGAGATATTTACTGATAATATGATTGAAAAATGATTCAATCTGAAACTGAATTCGTGCGCATAAAATCCAGTGACAGATTTAGCAATATCATATAAACTGAATTAAGCAACTGCTATAAGGTAAAGGACAATGTTTGTAACTGGAACGGGTCATGACATAATTTTAACAATAATCAAGGAGAATTAATGAATATAAATTAGAAAAACAAATATGATTGACTTCAGGATCTATCACCAGTAAAAATGATCAATGATTTGAAATTAACACAAACATTACCAGTGTTGCATCTATCACCATTGAAAATTATCAATGCTTTGAAATTAACAAAATAATTTCACGGTGTTGCATCGATCACCATTAAAAATTATCAATGCTTAGAAATTAACACAAAATTGAAGTGTTTCATCTATAACCATTGAAAAGTATCAATGCTTAGAAAATAATTCAAAATTGAAAGTGTTGCATCTATCACCTTTGACAATTATCATATCATTAGAAATTAACAAAACATTTAACAGTGTTGTATCTATCACCATTGAAAATTATCAATGTTTAAAACTTACACAAAACTGAACAGTGTTGCAACTATCACCATGGGTATCTGATAAAGAGTTTACACAACTATGAATACGTCACCACATTGCTTACATTTAACACCCTGCTATTGGCTTTTAATGAATCACCGTTATTGACATTTAACACCCTGCTAATGGCTATTAATGAAACACCGTTGTTGACAATGAACACCTTGCTATTGGCTTTTAATAAACACTTGTTTACAATCAGCACCATTTTATTGGCTCTTAATGAGTACTGTTGTTCACAATCAACACCCTGCTATTGACTTTTAATAAAACACTGTTGTTTATGGTCAACACCTTGATATTGATTCTTAATGAAGCACCGGTGTTTACAATCAACACAGTGTTAGTGGCTCTTAATGAGCACTGTTGTTTACAATCAACAAAGTATTAGTCCTTCTTAATGAGCACTGTTGTTTACAATCAACACAGTGTGTGTGGCTCTTAATGAAGCACTGATGTTTACAATCAACACTGTGTGTGGCTCTTAATGAAGCACTGCTGTTTACAATCAACAGTGTTAGTGGCTCCTAATGAAGCACTGTTGTTTACAATCAATACACCAGGGACCCCTCTAATTTTAATTCGGGCCTATCCTTTATTCAAAGTGAGGTGCCTGTCGGACTTGTCGAAAAAGATATTGCCTGAGGAAACTTTGATTGCGCTCATGAATGAGTAAATGTTGTATTATTCAAATGATTAGCATGTTGTACTATTCATGTTATTTTAAAGATTAGTTTTCTGTTTTATTCAAATGATTAGCATGCCATATTATGCAAAAGATTAACATTTTATTTGGAAGATTTTCATACTATATTACCCTGCTGTATTATTTAAAGGATTATCATGCTGTATTATTTAAAGGATTATCATGCTGTATTATTGGAAGGATTACCATGCTGTATTATTTAAAGGATTATCATGCTGTATTATTTAAAGGATTATCATGCTGCATTATTCAAAGGATTACCCTGCTGTATTATTTAAAGGATTATCATGCTGAATTATTTAAAGTGATAACGTACTGTATTATTTAAAGGATTATCATGCTGCATTATTCAAAGTATTAACATACTCTATTATTGGATGGATTATCATGCTGCATTATTCAAAGGATTAACGTACTGTATTATTGGAAGGATTATCATGCTGCATTATTCAAAGGATTAACGTACTGTATTATTGGAAGGATTATCATGCTGCATTATTCAAAGTATTAACGTACTGTATTATTGGAAGGATTATCATGCTGCATTATTCAAAGTATTAACGTACTGTATTATTGGAAGGATTATCATGCTGCATTATTCAAAGTATTAACGTACTGTATTATTGGAAGGATTATCATGCTGCATTATTCAAAGTATTAACGTACTGTATTATTGGAAGGATTATCATGCTGCATTATTCAAAGTATTAACGTACAGTATTATTGGAAGGATTATCATGCTGCATTATTCAAAGTATTAACTTACTGTATTATTGGAAGGATTAACATGCTGCATTATTCAAATGATTATCATGCTATTCGAAGAATTAACAAGCTGTATTATTCCAAGGATTAGCAGCTATTCAAAGGATTAATATGCTGTATTATACAAAGTATTAACATACTGTATTACTGGAGGGATTAACATGTTAATCAAATCATTGTCAATACAGTACTATTCCAAGGTTTAGCATGCTATTTGAAGGATTAACATGCTATATTATTCCAAGGATTAAAAAACTTAATTTTTTGAAAGGATTATTATGTTATTTGAAGGATTGGTATGCTGTATTATTAAAGGATTAGCATTCTGTATATTTATTAGTCAAAGGATTAGCAAAATGTATTATTAAAGGATTAGCATGACATGCTATATAAAGGATTAGCATGCTGCATTATTCAGGATTAGCATGCTGTATTATTAAAAGGATTTGGATGTTATTCAAAGGATTAGTATATGTGTTATTAAAGGATTAGTATATGTGTTATTAAAGGATTAGTATATGTGTTATTAAAGGATTAGTATGCTGTATTATTCAAAGAATTGTACTCCCTGGAAAACACTTCTGCAAAAATCAAAGTTTTACTCAAAGACATTACGGTTTAAAGTGTGCCACAGTTGTCAATACAGTTCTCATTATATGACGTTATAGAAAAAAATGTTTGATGAATTGCAATTCGAAAGTATCTGATGGGCGACTAGAATCGATATAGTTCTGCATACTAATTAACGTTATATTTTATCTTTCAATTAAAACATCACTGCCATAAAAGTGTATATCACAAAATTTTGAGACAACAGGCTGGGTGAGAAACTTTGACTTTTCGATTTTTTTATGTTATGTTGTTATAATCTCCCAGATGTCAGAGCTGCTTCCAACAACTCATTGCATGCATACAATTACAGTCATTCACACAGTCAGCCATTATTTTGCAATGTTGTCATGTTTAACCGACGTGTTGACAGTGTTGGTGATCTGCACATTTGGTTTGCTTCTTACCTGTCGAGCGGAAACCTTCAAATCCAGGGGTGACAGACTTTTTCCGAAGAATTTCATACTATGGGATAAGGTAAGAGTACTGATGTGCTCTTCTGGTGTGGCGTGTGGCTCCCAGCTGGCGCTCCATGTGTGATGGGAGAAACTCCATAAAATATTCCACATTTTGTCAAGATCAATTCCAGCTGCAATGCTTGGTTCGTGCACGTGCCGTAAATGTACCACATCCGCTCCATTCTCTGGGACTTCCTGAAAAAAGGAAGCAGATATTCAAAATCTCTTTTAATTGTTTTGTTTTTGTGAGTTGATTCTAAAGGTTGAAAAATGTGGAAGAAATCATGATGGCAAATTATACAACGTATGGCTGAACATTAGGTCTCAAAATGTGTAAAGCATGCACACGGCCATGTATTGTAATATTTTACAAAACTGCATTAAATTTCAGCAAAACAGTGGATGGGGTCATGGGAATAAACACATGAATTGATATTTTACATAGAAAATAGCCTGATATGGTGAAAAGGAAAAGAAAAAACTTTTACTGTGATTCTTCTCATGTCCAATGCCTCAAAATATATACTCCCATCACCCCCTTCAGTCATATCCCCTGAATGAAGAACGACATCAAATCAAGCTGTCTTGTACAGACAATGACCATAGTCTGTATATCCAACTGATGGGACCACTCCGGTGGCCTAGTGGTTAGAGCATCCACCGCGGAAGCGGGAGGTCATGGGTTCGATCTCAACCGAGTCATAATAAAGACTTACAAAAATGGTACAAACAGCTGCCTCGCTTGACGCTCAGCATTAAGAGGTTAGTGTTAGGACTGGTCAGCCTGGTGTCAGGATAATGTGACTGGGTGGGACATCATGCAGCATGTCTGCAACATGATGCCCCAGTGTTAGACATCACTATAAACTGCCTCACTGCAGACATCATAGCGATATGACTGAAAAATTGTTAGAGCTACGTTAAAAATCCTAATCAAACAAACCAACTGACGGATGTTCATGCCAGGGCAATAGGGCAATTATCAGAAACTATCAATCAATCAATCATGCATAAAACATGCACATACTTACATAAACATATGTACACACACACACACACACACACACACACACACACACACACACACCATTTTATCAATAAGAAGCGCACTGAAATAAATAAATCAATAAATTAAAAAAATCAATAAATAAATAAACAATTCAATAAATAAAAAAGTAAATCTATAAATCAATAAATAAATAAAATTATAAATAAACAAATCAATCAACAAATAACTAAATTTGATAAAAATAAATAAAGCATAAAGCATCTAGTATTTTTTAATACCTCTATGTGACAATTAATGATATGTTCAGTTCGACCCCTATAAGTCCAACTGCCATTGGTAATTTGTTGAACTTCTGGTGGGGTCCAGTTGGGATCCAAACCCTCTGCATGGTGCCATATGTAAATCCAGCCATTTATCTCCATTGAAGGCCAGGACTTCACCTTCGCTATGTCTGGAACTAGAGAGGATATTATATAAGTTATCTATCTATCTATCTATCTATCTATCTATCTATCTATCTATCTATCTATCTATCTATCTATCTATCTATCTGTCTGTTTGTCCGTCCATCCATCCAGTGAATTCTTCATCTTGTTTCGTCTTTGTTAATAATGGGAAAAGATAACTTTTTGCTAACTCCACCGTTCATTTTTTTTACTGCGCGACTGCATCTTTGCAAAACGTAGGTCTATGCATCTACGAAATATGATTTTTTTAAAATCCAACTATATTATTCACTGAATTAGCTCATCTTCAATCGGAACAGCCTCTGCCTTTTCCATTGCATTCTAGAGAAAAGAGGAACAAAAGGCAAACTCTCCAACCGAGCTCCAGAGTACATCGATTCTCTTCAGAAACAGCCATCCAATTAAAATAAAGTTGTTCAAATTTTAAAACTATTCCTGCATGATCGAGACTGGGGGAGCACACAACTTTAATGGACTCATAAATAAACAATTTTCAACTGGCAATCCGTTGGCACAAATATATCTTTTCCCTCAAATACAACTTTAATAGCTTTTTTCTGTCGACGTTAAACTTACAAAATATCCATTTGAGGTCAATTTCCTCCATTTTCGACCAATGTACAAAGAAGCACCGTTACTACACGCTATTTTTTTAAAGATGGCATTACATATTAAGGGAGGCAATGCATGAAATCAAATAGATGTCGCTAGCAGATTTAACGACTACATTGGAGGATCATGGGACAATAGCATAGAAAATGGGAAATTTGCCCCAAGACCTTTAGAGGCAGTTACATTCACATTGATTGCTTCCTAGTCCGGAATCATTCAACTCTTCAAGAGAGAACTAGGACTTGAACTTTGAACTTGATACTCATGTGCCAGAATCCAAAGTTCCGTTAACGGGAAAGATTTATACAATTTTCAGAAATATTGTAAAGATTTAAAAAAAAAAAGAGATTACGGAAGTTTTTGTTGTTTAAGTGATCCCTCATTTTGGTAGAGGTGAAAACTCGGTCTTTATCCACCATGCCTTCATCTTATATAGAGAGACAGAGAGATAGAGAGAAAGAGATTAATAACGTCAGTTAGTGAAGGAAATATTGGGTCTAAGCATTCAAGCAGCAGTGATGTGGTACTTGGATCAAGTTCACATGACTTTGGTGCACTCTTCATCACGTTTTTCCGTACTAAATCCATAGACAGGTTCAAATGCTCCTAATTGTTATCGCTGAAATTCTGTATCATAACTGTATGGTGACGAGTCAATTGAAAATTTTGTTTTCAAGCGTATCTCTAATGGTTTGTACTTTGTCACGGAAGAAATTTGCATATATATCCGGAAGGTCTACTGGAGAGAAGGTAGCTGGAAGAAGTGTATATTTGTTCCTTGACATTTGTTACAGAGAGAGAGAGAGAGAGAGAGAGAGAGAGAGAGAGAGAGAGAGTTTTAAAATTTTAATACCAAAAGTAAGCAGGAGTTGAAAAACTGTCCCGAACATATATAAAATAGATTGATCTTAGGTGTCATCAAATCTTTCACGACACTAAGCGCTCTTTCTTGTTAACGAAGCAAACACCATCCACTTACTGAACATCTTCGCCAATTATTCCTCTAATTGATACAAAAATTTGGACAAACAGCTAAAATCTCAAATTAATTTTTTTTAAATTATACTGACGATTCACCCCATAACGGCTCATGAGAATTGTTAGACAATCAAGCGCGCTGTAATAATTGCTAAGAATGTAAAACAATTAAAATATTTATCACCATTTCCCCAGTAAGATTAAAAAGATTTTATCAGAGATTTTGCCGACGGACTGTACAGCTAACCTGCATTTCCGCACATTGTTCTAGCACATGAAGAGAATATGAAGGCGCTGTTTATTGATCGATTCGTACGAGATGATGGCTTTATAACATTACGGGTTATATGCTTACTGTAACCATTATATACAGCACACACACGCACTGACAAATTACACAACGGAAATCTCAAGAGCACAGATATGGCCAATTACATGTACAAATATTTGAGATCAGGTTCATCGCAAGTTTGCGCTGAACAAAACGGCGCCTTGGGCGAGCGTTGCCTTCTGCAGTTGTCCTTCACGCTCGAATAAAATAAATATACAAAAACTTTGAAGCCTTTTTTTTTTTTGTTCTTCTTAATGAGATGGTCTTGAGACACATTTAAATTATCTAAGCATTTCAATGATAGAACAAAAATAAAATGTCCGGCAGCTGGACGGATACGAGTACAAATAGGCAAGCTCAGAACTAAATGCACCCAATAGAACATGGCGTTGGCATAAACGCTGGTTTACATGCAATTCTAAAAGAGTGTCTAAGCTTAACGGACAGATCATTTTGTACGACACCCCAATCCCCACTCTGTATCCTTACTGTTATCAGCATACGGAATGTACGTGCACTTTCCGTCGTGGCCCCTAAACCTCCAGCCGTGGAAGGGACACTCAAGGCAGTCCCCGACTACTCGTCCCCCTACGGACAGGTTGGCCCCCAAGTGGGGACAGTAGGCATCCAGCACGTGCGCCTCACCTTTTTCATCTCTGAAGACTGCCAAGTTGAGTCCTGAAAAAAGTTACAATACTTGGTAAATAAATTCAAATAGTTAATAAATTACAATACTTGGTAAATAATTTCAAATAGTTAATCAATTACAATACTTGGTAAATAATTTCAAATAGTTTATCAATTACAATACTTGGTTCATAATGCTACACTGATCAGTTGAGAACAAAGACTGAACATAATCAAAGATTTCCAAATGGCATTTAGTAAATAAGGGAGTTTGTAAACACGTGTTCAGTTAATCTGATAGCTATAACACAAATCGTATAACATCACATGCATTTGCCACGAGCCGCCTTCCTAAAATGTGAGATTCGTGTAAAATAATGTATATGGGTTGGATATTATATTAATGTTGTTGTTGTTGTTGTTGCTGTTGTTGTTGTTGTTGTAGGGTTAACACTCGGGAAACCACCGACCCACGAGAAGCTACTGGCAAGCTGCTTCATAACGTACCCACATTGGCCGAATCGAAGACTGGAACCCATGCAGACAGTGGTGAGATGGCATTGATCCGTAATGGAGAGCGCTTTAGGCCACTCGGCCACACGGGCCCCCTGATTCTAATAGTAACATATCTCTCTGGTGTTGCTATACGGCACTGCTAAGCGTTACTAGTGTGAATAACTTAACTATATGGATGCTAAATGACACTATTAAAGTGTTACGAAACAGTGTCATGTAAGATTTATACGACTTGCTATTATGACACGAATAAATGTGGTCGTTATATTATATGTATTACATGTATATACTCAGTTTTCTCTGTTAGCTTTTTCGTTGTCAGAATCATTCAGTATTTTGCGATACTGAGCTCCTTAATACTGCATTTGAACTTGTTTCATTTCCTGTGATCATTTTAAAATGATCTTTGTATACTTGTTTTTATGGTTGATTTAACTTTTCGTTTAACGAAGGAAATACAGATTTTCCACACCGTTTTCTACCTTTAAACTCTTATCGTTAGTCCTTGAACATTATAAATCTGTGGAAGAATTTCTTGAACACCAGTGTTCCCACAACTGGTCAAATTACACTATTACGTTAAGAACACGTGAGTATAGAGGGTACATATGCGTGACTTCTCATTTTAATTGTTCGTGTTTAAGCAGGTATAACAAGACGTAAGACGACTTCTTGTACATTTATGTGTATCTTGGTGTCAAATTCACCAACCAAATATGAAAACTGAAAAAGGGTCAAAAATGGGAACGTTGCTGTACAACGGTGTATGCTGTCAAGATATCTTGCCTTAATTAGTTCTACAGCTCGATTTACCTACGGAAATGTCTTTATAACTGACACCATCTTTACCTGATACATTAAAAATAATTCCCTGTAATTTGTTTTCGTTGCGAAGGTGGATGGTTTTTTGTTTGTGTGTTTGATTAGGATTTTTAACGTAGCTTTAACAATTTTTCAGTCTGCAGTGAGGCAGCTTATAGTGATGTCTAGTACTGGGGCATCATGCCGCAAACATGTAGCATGATGTCCCACCTAGTCACATTATTCTGACACTAGGCCGACCAGTCCTAACACTTACCCCTTAATGCTGAGCGTCAAGCGAGGCAGCTGTTAGTACCATTTTTGTATGTCTTTGGTATGACTCGGCCGGGGATCGAACCCACGACCTCCCGTCTCCGCAGCGAACGCTCTAACCACTAGGCCACCGGAGCGGTTGCGGAGGTGGCTTGGATATTTTTAGGTGACTATAGAGGTACGTTGTCGAGCAAAATGGTGCAACGTTTTCAGGTTTTATACAAGAAACCTTTATCGTCTCAAGCATAGTTATGCGACTGGATTGACCAATTTATGTCGTACTTACGAGATACATTTCTTAGTCGTAATACATATATGCATCATTAAAAAAGACCATTCAATTTAGTTTGTAGTGAGGTTAAAATCATGATAGCTATATATGTACAGTGTTCTATATGATATGTACAGTGTTCTATATGATATGAACAACACCGCCGTTGTATATATCACATAATGCTAAGGACTTTGCATCAGTCATGGCAAAAGTGTCAAGGCCTATATATCACTTGGCATCATTGTAGCAAGAGTCTGAGGTTCGATTTATCAAATAATGTTAAGAAATATTTATCACAGTGACCTAGAACTATGAGCTACTGACCCCATATCCATTAGTTTCTTTCTGGGGCTAATGGGTAAAACACTATCATCGGGAAATGAACTACATAACCACAATATAGTTTGTTTCTGCTTACTAACTTTTAGGTTCATTATCCTGACGGAAAACCGTAGACTTTACTATCCCGCAGCTGTCGTTCGTGGGGTACAACAATGCTTTGGCGATGCCAACACATGGTGACGATCCGGAGAAAAACACCGGCAATAGATGAATGACAACTATTTTGGTATGGCATTTTGTACAGCACAACAACACTCTAAAGGTTATATCATACCGAGCAGAGTAATGTGCCTTGCCCGCCATGGCAGCCGATCCGATAGAAGGAAGCCACATTCATCTATCAAGTCACGCCTTACCCACAGAGGGTCGCTATTTCATTTTCTTTCTGAGAATTGGGGGTGGGTGGGTGAGGGTAAAACGTGACGAGCTTATTCATTTTCGCATATACGCAACAGCAATTTTACAGCACATGCAAATGACGTCCCTGCTTACCCACAGGTTGTAAAGTTAGTTTCATGTATATACCTGTACCGTAGTGACCCAGTTAAACCGTAAAGACCACGATTACACGGCACTTATATATTTTTTTCTCAGAGATTTGATAAGTAACAATAACATAACCTTTAATGTATGTATGTATGTATGTATGTATGTATGTATGTATGTATGTATGTATGTATGTATGTTGTCCTGGTCAGATCCAGGACCGATTCCATATTGCCCAAATGATCGATGGTTTGACTCTCTCTCTCTCTCTCTCTCTCTCTCTCTCATCATGACGCCACCATTTAAGCATTCGAAGAAGAAAAAAAATTATATTACAAAATCTTGTTTTATGATCGATCTCAGCTGTATTTTGTTTGTAGTTTTTTTGTTTGGTCAGGTCATATTAACGTCGTAGGTTTCGTTAGCATCATAAAGCTATCTTTCATTCATTCGGCTTATAAATATGTCAATTTCTAATGTCTTCATCTTGACACTATTTGATACACCGCCGTTTTTGTACTAACTTTTCGTACCATATTCAGTGTTCACGATACAAAATTAGGGAAGCATATGCTGGCGAGTCCGAGTAAAAGTGTAGTGCATTTGTAATGGACACCCGAGTTTTACGAGATTTACGGAAAAAAAGGTAAAAACTCTCCAATGTCGTGGGTCTATGTTTCTTAGTAACATTACTCACCGTCCCCTTGATTTGCGATACTTCTGGCATTAAATAAGAAGACTGCTCACTTTATTTTATTATATGCAAGGAACATGTTCTAATTGTTTATATTAGGCTATTAAAAAAAAGCACCGAGTGTGAATCACATCTTATGATTCGTCCATATTTCTCAGTAATTTCTACTTTAAAAAATCATGTCAAAGAAAAGTTGCCTCTCTTGAAAGATTAAATGGTCGATTAATAAATTATGTACAAGAAAATGATGGGCACGTTTAAAACGGAGTGAGAAGAACGATATAAAGGTCAGAAAAGTGGAAAGAGACAGGTCGACACAATTCACCTAATGCGGATATGTTCTTGCTCTCTCCTTTCTTAATCCTGAAGGATTCTGTTAAACCAAACCAGCCATTTGGGTACACTGGTGGAATTTCACCAACAAGTCTTCTTTTCCGGACCGAGTTTGCAATTTCTTTCATATTCCATTTTCCGTCTGCTTGATATCCTATATCTCCAAGCAGTCGAACTCGATCTAATGGGTCGAATAACAACTTTTTCCCAAGGAATCCAAAAATTCCAAATATACCTAGAAATATGTAAAAATACGGTGATGAATTTGCCAATAGTGAATACATATAGTTCCATGTCTCTCCGACTTCGAGCAGCGGAATCTCAAGTAGTCTGTCCGTTACTGAAGCTGACACTGCCACTATGAACAAGACAAACAACATCGCACTCAAAATATTCATTCTCAGTCTTGTTGCTTATACAACGACAGCATATGCACTAGAGCGCTTTGCCACCGGTGCAGTGGTAGTTCAGCTATCTGTCAAATGCGGATCCAGCAGTTTAATATCAACCGCGGATTAATCGTATGCCGATCATCCCTACTGACTATACATATATAGACCAATCACGGTTGTCAAAACGCGCTATTCCATCATTTATAGTGCAAATGGGTTTCTGTCAAATGAGAAGCTGACTCAAATATGTAACTAGTACCTCAAAGAGGTCATATAATAACCCGACATAACAAGTAAATAACGATATAGCTAGTACCTCAAAGAGGTCGTATGATCACCGGACATAATAACGAAATAAAAAACGATATAGCTTGATCACCGGACATAATAACGAAATAAATGACGATATAGTTTTTCATTCAAGATTATAATCGTACCTGAAGGATGCAGATATGATACTGCACATGTACGCGCAAGCAGCCATAATTATAAGCAGCCATAGTTAGTGCAGTAACTTAACGATTATCCCTGAAGTAGGTGGGATAGAAAGAAGAAAAAAAAACAACTCAGCTCTACTTTCCACGGGATAAGGCCACATATTGATTTTGAAATCATTTTGGATCATTGTGAGCATTGTCTTCAATTTGATGTTACATCATTGTTGTTATCTCCGATTTTATAGGATTTCGTTGTGACTACATGAATTACTTTTAGTTTGCCCCTGTATCCACACTTTGACCCGGTATGCCACATCACACAATCGTTTAACAACCTGAAATGGCCCATCTAGCGTGACTGCAGTTTACTTGACGGCTGTGGTTTACTTTGTGGAATGCTTGTTTGTTTGTTTGATTAGGATTTTTAACGTAGCTTTAACAATTTTTCAGTCCTATCGCTACGATCTGAAGTAAGGCAGTTTATAGTGATATCTAGTACTGGGGCATCATGTCGCAGACATGTAGCATGATGTCCTACCGAGGCGAATTATCCTGACACCAGGCCGACCAGTCCTAAAACTAACCGCGTAATGCTGAGCGCCAAGCGAGGCAGCTGTTAGTTCCATTTTTGTAAGTCTTTAGTATGACTTGGCCGGGGATCTAACCCACGACCTATCGCTTGCGCGGCAGACGCTCTAACCACTAGGCCACTGGAGCGGTTCTTTGTGGAATGTAAATCCAAACCAAATCACCGGGTAAGAACTGTTTCGATTTCGACTGGTTGACGAACAACTTATTTTGGCGCAACATCCTTTGGTTTCGGTAGTACTGAAAAATTGGTGGGCTAAACGAATTGACGCTGAAACGTTCTCAATGTACATATTTTGGGAATACGTATGAGCTGGCCGTAAAAATTAAATATCGAAATAAATGGCACCAAGAATTTTGGTGTTAAATTTTGTAGACTTCTGGACAGTTATACCAGTGTCTCTAGGGGACAACTGTTTCATGACGCTCGTCTTTGGCATCACATATTTGTTATCTCCGACACAGAAGACCATATTGAATAGGGCGTTCAAATGGGCCGATACACTTTTAACTTCATTGCTTTGGCCTGAAAATCCGCTCCAACCCGGACTTGTAACGTCAATCACCGTAGCCTAACTATGGATAATAGGTCATTATCCCTGCACTACAGCATCATTGATACCGTATCATACATACATACATACATACATACATACATACATACATACATACATACATACATACATACATACATACATACATACATACGTACGTGTGTGTGTGTGTTTCTCACTTTTCGAGCCTAACCCACATCAACTGTGTGTAGCTCATTTTTCTAATCATTTTCACACTTTGTTAGTTGTTGTTGTTGTAGGGTTTTAACGCCATTTTTCAGCACAAGATAGGCTATACATGGCGGTCAGTATAAATGTTGGAGGAAGAACCCGGGAAAACCCCGGGAAGAACCACCGACCCACGAGAAGCTACTAGCAAGCTTTCTCACATATCCACATTGGCCGAATCCGATACTCGAAACAACGCAGACTGAGGTGAGATGGCAGTGATCCGTAACGGAGAGCGCTTTAGACCACTTGGTAACTCAGACAATTTGTTTGTCAAATGCTGTGTCAGCATGGACTTTTTCTTAATGTATCTGCATTTCTATGGCACGTATTTGGTCAATTTAGGATTTCCAAGTGATACAGAGCCAAAATATCAAGCCATCTGACCAGTTGACCTTCTGGATTCTTAACGTCATGAGCCAACACGATGCTATGTACTCAGTCTCAGTAAGGTATTGGGCCCATATTAGTATGGTTTGAAATGTTCCACAACATATACTACATCAATTATTTCCGTTTCACAGAATATGATCATTCGACTTACATATGCCACGACGTTCTCCTCACTCACGCACCAACGATATTACTGCACCTGTTCCATTTTCACTTGCGTAAGTATCCAAAATGAAATGTTTAGTCATGCCAGGGTATGCGAGTATTGGTTTTTGGTTTTGTTTTTATGGTTTAACGCCATTTGTCAGCCATTTGTCAGCACAATATAGGTTATATATGGCTGCCAGTATTAATGGTGGAGCAAGAACCTGGAAACCCCCCGGAAAGAACCACCGACCCACGAGAAGCTACTGGCAAGCTTTCTCACATAACTACATTAGCCGAATCTTGGACTCGAACCCACGCAGACAGAGGTGAGATGGCAGTGATCCGTAACGGACAGCGCTTCGAGTATTGGTGATTTTGTTAAATTAGGTTTTAGCATGTCAAACTACCGGATCAAATATTGAACACTTTAGTTTGCATTAAGGAGATAAATCTCTTTGGACGATTTTACTCATTATTTGTATTGGCGATCTGTTTCCCAATCCCTCGTGAAATATATCGATATTAACAACAGTAGCTACCACATCCAATCAACATTAAGTTGTTTAAATCCATTATATCTAATAGATTTCGCAAACGACAAGCACTGAAATATCTGATCAATTCGCGAAGTTGTAAATCGGGTTAACATATCGGAACCGTGTCTAGCGGAGAGGCAAATATCGTAGCTGCAGGGGCCTATCGGAAAACTTTGCATATTGACCCATATACCTAGCTACGCCGCTGTACGCGATACTGTTTTTGACAGGCGATTTTAATACAAAAAGACCTTATCATTGATGATAATGTAGAAATTGTATATACTGTACGAAAGGGATTCCTTTCACTGCCAAGAAAAGGCAAAATTTGTGAGAGGTATAATTTCGGCAAATTAAATATGTTGTGTATTTGGAATACTCGTTTTAAATCGCAGGTTGCATGATGATTTTGATAGCATCGTTACATACATAACAAAATTGCGATCATTGTAGACTACGCGGTCACTTCGTAAGGACTTGAGTTGTTTTTAACCTAATTACATATTAAAGATAGAGTAAAGCGCACTTTTTCCATTAAATGACTTAAATGTTCCTTATAATATTTTAGAGGACAATGCAAAAAATGATGAGATGTACGGTACTTTTTCAGAACAGTTATATTTTGTTTTGAAAGACGAGTTTAAAAAACTGTTTTGGCAGCTTTTAGTGAGAGGTTTGTACTGGTGTGTGTGTGTGTGTGTGTGTGTGTGTGTGTGTGTGTGCACAGACTTTTCTATATAAAAAACAGTAATCTCAATATGCTTAGTGTGAAAATAGCAAACAAGTCGTTATAAAGGTTAAGTTTTTTTTATAATTAGGATTTTTAACGTAGCTTTAACAATCGTTCAGTCATATCGCTACGATGTCTGCAGTGAGGCAGTTTATAGTGATGTCTAGCACTGGGGCATCATGCCGCAGACATGTTGCATGATGTTCCAGCCAATCACATTATCCTGATACCAGGCCGACCAGTCCTAACACTAACCTCTTAATGCTGAGCGCCATGCGAGGCAGCTGTTAGTACCGTTTTTGTATGTCTTTGGTATAACTCGGCCGGGGATTGAACTCACGACCTCCCGCTCCCGCGGCGGACGCTCTATCCAAAAGGTCACTGGAGCGGTAAAGAAAGAAAAAGTTGTATACTTAGAATAAAATCTGGAAACGTTTGCGGTCCAGGTGAGATATGAATTGACCTTTTCAAATGTACTATGCCTCTTGTCACACCATTGTGAGTAACGACGTTTGGCAAAGTTTCTAATACTGTTATCATTTCTAGTTTATGATGAGAAGGTATTATTTGGCCACTAAATAGAAAGGATGGGGCAGGAGCATATATTTCATAATTTTATATATTCATGTTTTAATTAGGCAGAAGTGGGTATCTTATTTTTTTATGTAATCAATGTTAATCGATAAGTAAAATAATGCCATCAGTTGCAATTATTGTATCTTTCTCATTTTACACACATTTAGCCACTTAGACAACCTTGAACCAGGATTACCTGTTGAGTTTTTTTCACTGTGAGCAATGAAACTACCTTGATCACTGTTCATGCTGGGTTGTTCTATTGTATGACAAAATGGTAAGTAACTTTCTGATTGGTTAGTTTTCTACTTGCCTGTATAAACAGCATAGCATGGGCTGCATATTAGTGGTGGTCATTCCATTGAAGCTTCTGAAAGGTGCTTGTTATGGAATTGCAATAAAAAAGTGCCTTATGATTATGATCAAGGAAAACATGACTTGACCTTTGTTCCATATGATAAGGTAAATAGATTATTAATATGGTTTATGTAACAGTTTATTTTATAAGTACACTGTATATTTCTTTGTAATGTATATTGATATATTTTAGTACATATAATAGGTTATCAACATGCATATTATTTTCTGAGGCTATAATTCTGTCTAGATGCTTGTCTGTATGTCTGTCTGTCTGCTCTCTACTGTTGCTCTACACACTGATTGTCGTTTTTGTTGTTGTCGTTGTTGTTGTAAGGTTTAACGCCATTTATCAGCACACGATAGGCAAAGTGTAGGTTGGTTATGTTACACCCTCCAATGCTGAATGTCTCAGTGGTTTTCCAGGGCTTCGCTCATGATGCGCTCTAAGTAGATGTTGAAATGCGTGGGTGACAGCAGACAGCCTTGCTATGCTCCAACTGTTATCTCGAACCAGTCCCCACAGAACCTTGAGCAATTAATGCACATGTAGCATTGGTGTACAGCTGCTAGTAGTAATGTGGGACACTATAGCGACAAGGGAAAATCCAGTCAAAAACAGCTTGGGACACTATGGCGACAAGATTTATAGCGACAAGGGAAAATCCAGTCAAAAACAGCTTGGGACACTATAGCGACAAAACAGCTTGGGGTACTATAGCGACAAGGGAAATTGAACATAGTGGGACTGTATAGCGACAAGGGAAATTAACATAGTGGGACTGTATAGCGACAAGGGAATTTAACATAGTGGGACTGTATAGCGACAAGGGAATTTAACATAGTGGGACTGTATAGCGTCAAGGGAAATGGAACATAGTGAGCCTATATAGCGTCAAGGGAAATATAACATGGGAAATAAAACAAGGGAAAAAAAGGGTGGCAATGAAAGCTACTATCTTTTCGAGACTTATGAGTGGCCCTGAAAAGGGCCGTTATGTGTGATGTTAACGTTGTCTTGTTAACACAGAGGACATCTGACAGATCTTCTTCTCTTCCTTAAACTTCTCCTTACTGTGGGTCCATAGAAGAGAACTCTCTTCAAGCAACCTTGTCTTTCCACATAGACTCTTCTCTTCCAATAGGCTGTCTCCGTCCTATGAATGACACTCCATGATGATCTGACATACATGGGTATGTCAGTCCTAAACAGCATACTTGACACAAGGGTTGACGATTCAACATTAGTCCACATCTTCTGATGAGAACAGGTGAATTGAATGCCGTGTACTGCGGTTATTTATAGGGGAAGAGCGGATTGAAACGGATTGAGTGTATCCACCAATCCAAACGTGCGTTACAAAAGTCAGACACAGCTATCCAATCGGAAGAGAGCAGTCTGTGACGTCACCTTTTCTATATAGAGGTACTAGCGCCTGTGCGCAGTCAATCGATTCAAGAGAGTTGTCAATCATGGCGGACAGTAAGAAGACAATGAATTGGAGTGAGACAGGAGTAGAGACAGCAAGTCATGGACCAACAGTGACTACTAAAGTCATGACAAATCTACATCCAGAAGAAGTGGATTTTAACTGGGATATTGTGGATTTTTTAACATCGCAAGAATTTATTCCGGAACCTTCGTTGCTTTCTGTATCTTCTTATGGACACGTCGATGATTTTAAACAAAGACAAAAAGAAGCATTGGAGCAATTTTTACAACAACAGAAAGTAGAAGAACAAGCTTTTCTTATGCAACAGCAGGAAGAAGAAGAAGCAAGAAGAAAACACCAGGAAGAAACAGTAGCAACAGCAGCAGCAACGGAGAAGAAGAATGAAGACCAAGGACAGAAAGAAAATAGTGAAAATCAAACGGTTACGACGGTACTTTTAGATATTTTAGCTGAGTTAAGGAGTCTGAAACAAATGTATCAGACTTCTTTATCACGACCGAAGAGAAAAAGACCTTCTCGAGCGAAACAACCCGATCTCTCTGTGACTACGTCTACCTTACCACCGTTAGTGATTTCTACCAAATCATTGACAGGAACCACCAGTCCCGAAGTAGGCCTTGGCCGTGGCAAAGGCTTAAGACAGCTCAAGAGGATTTCATCCCGTTTCTGAGTTTGTTTTGTTTTAAACACACAAAACACCAACGGTCCTTTTCAGGACCACTCCAATTATTTCGAAAAGAAATACTATGTCAATTGCCTATTTCAATGAAAACTCAAAAGTCCTTTATTTTTTTAAAAACCCATGATGTACGTGTGAGTGAATGAATGTGTGAGTGTAGGTAATTATACTATCAAATCAAAACCAAGAGACACTTACGTTTTTTTCTCTTTAGTTTATTCTAGTACAAACGTCACAATTCAAAATCACAACATAACATAACACAAGATCACTTTAAAAAAGTTCATAGGTTTTCTTCTGTTTCACTCTTTCTGTTTTTTCATTTTCTTTACTGTCACAGCTTTTTCTTTTTCTTCGTCAGTTTCGTTTCGTCTTCTTTTCTTGTCTTTGTGAACGTGTCGGGGTTCTTCCTTGGGGGAGGGTACCTCTTCCTCCTCCTGTTCAGAATTTCTTTCCTCCTCCTCCTTCTCCTCCTCCTCCTCCTGTTCCTGTTGTTTCTTAGGGCAGTTTGGAGACCAATGTCCTTTCTCTTTACAATAATAACAGGTATCTTGACTTTTGTCTCTATTGGTACCTTTTTTATTTTTGTTACGATCTGAACATTCTGTAGCCCAATGTCCTTTCTTCTTACAGATATAGCAAGTATCTTGACTTTTATCTCGATAGGAAGGAGAGTAGGCCGTCGGCTGGTCTGACGAAAACTTTCGTATGACCCCACGTAAAGCTCTAATGAGAAGTTCCACTTGTGTAGGTTCTTCCATCGTTCTGGTCAATGTGAGAGTGAAAGGAATACTGAACCGTTAGACACTAACCCTTTATATATATATGCACTGATCGAACATGAATATATAGGGGTTATGGTCTTTAAAAGGTAGTCATTTGACTTTTTGCAGACAAGATGAAAAGACCACATCATGTTGTGGAGAAAAGAGAAAACAGTAAGAGACAGAAACGTAATGTATCGCCTAGCACAGTAGCTGAAGTCTTGGCTCAAATTCATGCCAGTGATTTTGAAGATGACATGAGTGAGCCCGAATCCACACCCAGACAATCCACGTCCATGCAAAGTGCACCACCCTTAGTAAACCCTGAAAATTACTATCACATTCGAGAGACGGAAAAGCGTTCCTCTCGAAAATTTAGAACAACGGCTTACACGTATGCCGTAAAGTTTAAAGATTTCAAGGCCAATGTACCTTTGGAGAATACAGAAGGGTTCATTACTGAGGTGTGGGATTCTGTATTAACTGCATTGAAACAGCAATGTCAAGCCAAAGAAGACGATCGCTTGAGACTTTCTATTCATCACGATAATTTAAAGTCTCCCGTTTGGATCGAGTTTACTAACCCATCAGAATTAACACCTTCCAAAGTCATCGACAAAATTCAACATGTGCAACAATCCAACGACAAGTTTCACATTGACGATGGAAAAGCCACACTGTTTATGACCCACGTGTCTCTTCCCCAGGGGACAGGACGCAAAAAAGTATTATTGGTCGACAACCTTCGCAGCATGAAGCGAAGCCTCGTCCAAATTAACAATCCTCAAGACCAGATGTGTTTAGCCCGTGCTGTCGTCGTGGGACGAACGTATGCCAACAAGAACGACACGACAGAATGGAAAAGAGTCTGGAAAACTATTCAACGATCGGACCGAGCCAAACAAAGAAGTGAAGCAGAACTCCTGTTACAGCAAGCGGGGATATCCAAAGACACCCTTAGCGGCATTCCAGAAATGCAAAAGTTGCAAGACGTCTTGGCTCCACGTTACACCTTGAAAGTACACCCTCAAGAAGTGCGTGGACCTCTTTTGTTTCGAGGCCACGATTTCAAAGACGGAAAATACATTCACGTCTATCATCACGATGAGCATTTTGATACCATTACCAGTATCACTGCATTTCTGAAATACGGTTACTACTGTGAAAAATGTGATTATGGTTATAACAATCGAGAATATCACAAGTATTGTGGATCAAAATGTGAGGGATGTTTGGCCTCTCAACCTTGTCTGGACCAAGGACAAGACAGAGTGCATTGCCCTGTGTGTCAGCGCACATTTGTCAGTCCTACCTGTTACCAACAACATTTGAAGATGCAAGGTTCACAGCAGAAAAATGCTTGTCAACTCCTGAGATTGTGCCCTACTTGCGGACAAGGCATACGTACCAATAATGTCAAGTTTCACGTTTGTCGAGGGAAGAAACGATGTCACATTTGTCACCAAATCGTGGACTTGGAGCACGAATGCTTCATTCAAAAATATCAACCCCGATCAGAAGATACCCAGAAGAAAGGAAATTTTATCTTTTTTGATTTCGAATGCATGCAAGAGACCGGTATTCACATTCCCAATTTCTGCGTAGCTCACCGTGCGTGCGAACATTGTATCCAAGAGCCCATCTTTAGTCATTGCCCTCACTGCAGCAAGATTCCTGGAGGACGTGAAAAAATCTTTCGAGGGTCAAACACGCTAGCCGATTTTGCCCAATGGATCCTTAATCCCATCGATGAGACGTGGAGTCCAGAAGACATCGAACGTTACGGAGATTGTCATCGCCATGCCACGGTCATGGCTCACAATTTCTCGGGATACGATGGGCAATTTCTGCTTAGATACTATGCGGAACAAAGTACCGAACGACCTCAAGTGACTTTGAACGGAACCAAAATCATTTCTATGCAAGTAGGACAAATGCAGTTTAAAGATTCAATGTGTTACTTGGCCATGCCATTGAGTCGCATGCCTAAAACGTTTGGTATGCCAGAAATGGCTAAAGGTTATTTTCCACACTTTTTCAATACCAAAGCCAATCAACATGCCGTTCTACCCCATTTGCCTGAGGCTCACTATTACGACCCCGACAACATGCGCACCGAACAACGAGAAGCTTTCTATGCTTGGTACCAGACTCACGCCTCGGACCCCTTTGACTTTCAAGAAGAAATGTTAAAGTACTGTCGATCTGACGTGGACATTTTACGACGTTGCTGTGGAAAATTTCGAGAATTGTTCATGGAGTACGGAGGGATCGATCCTTTGAAAGAAGCTTGTACCATTGCCAAAGCGTGTTCCTTAGTGTACCGAAAACGCTTCATGCCCGAAAATACTCTAGCAGTCATCAGTCCTCAAACGACAAATTTTGTCAAACGTCAATACTCGGTCAAAGCCCTACGTTGGCTCCATTATTTGTGTGACAAGGAAGACAAATGGATCCAACACGCTCGCAACGGAGGAGGCGAAAAGACCATCGGAACGTATTCGGTAGATGGATGGGACTTAGAAAACCCTCAGATCGTGTACGAGTTTAACGGATGTTTATTTCACGGATGTCCCCTATGCTACCCTCAACGAGACACCAAAAATCAGTTTTTACAACGGACTATGGAAGACTTGTACCAGACCACGTGTCAGCGACGTTTGAAGTTAGAACAGCAAGGATACCAGGTGGTGGAAATGTGGGAACACGAGTACGATCAGCGTTTGAAAACCGATCCCGAGTTTAAACGCATCGTAGAAAGTTACAAGTGGGTGGACCCATTGAACCCCCGGGATAGTTTGTACGGAGGACGAACGAATGCTACCTGTTTACTGTACCAGGCGGACGAGGAGAAGGGAGAAGAACTCAAATACTTGGACGTGTGTTCGCTGTATCCTTACGTGTGCAAATATTGTCACTTTCCCGTAGGGCATCCAGAATTGATGACAGAACACATTGACTTGGACCACATTCGACAGTACGAAGGATTGATCAAGTGTAAAGTCTTACCACCCACAGACTTGTACCATCCCGTTTTACCACACCATTGCCAAGGAAAACTGATGTTTCCTTTGTGTCGCACATGTGCCGAAACGTGCAACCAAGGCCAACCTTGTCATCACACTCAGGAAGAACGCACCTTGACAGGAACGTGGGTGAGCGTGGAATTGTTTAAAGCTCTGGACCTGGGATATCAACTGATAGAAGTGTACGAAATTTACCACTTTCCCAAAACACAACAATACCGCAAGGGCGACGAGAGACAGAAAGGTATTTTTGCAGACTACGTGGATGCCTTTTTAAAACTAAAACAAGAAGCTAGTGGCTATCCTTCCTGGTGTCACACTCCCGAAGACCAAAAGATATTCAAAGAAAAATATCGGGAGCAAGAAGGTATCACTTTAGGCCACATCGAGAAAAATGAAGGAAGGCGATCGTTTGCCAAAGTGATGCTCAATTGCTTGTGGGGTAAAATGGCACAACGTCCGTCTTTACCCAAGACGGAGTATTTGTCCGAGCCGTCTCGCTACTTCCAGATGATTCACGACCCAACCAAAGTCATGAAACACGTGGACGTCATTCGTGAGGACTTGATCTTAGTCAATTACGAAGAAGAACTAGACTTTGTAGAAGCCGACAAATTTGGAAATGTCATCATTGCGGCTTACGTAACAGCCCACGCTCGCTTAAAATTGTACGAAGTGTTAGAACTGTTAGGAGATCGCGTGTTGTATTTTGACACGGACAGTTGCATCTACATTCACCGACCGAACCAGTGTAACCCTGTCATCGAAGGAGACCGTTTAGGAGCCTGGACCGATGAACATCCCGACGACAAGATTCTAAGTTTTGCAAGTGGCGGTCCTAAAAATTACGGCTACGAATACCGAGACCCACAAGGAGAAATGCACACCGAATGTAAAGTGAAAGGATTGACTCTTAATTATCGCACCAGTCAAGTGGTGAACTTTAACGTACTACAAGAAGCCTTACAGTCGGGACAGGATGAAACGTTTCAAGTGACTACCCACGAACCGCACAAGATTGTCCGTTTACCCACACACCAAATTGTTAGCCGACCTTTGGAAAAAGTCTATCAAATCGTGTACCAAAAAAGAGTACGACTTCCCAATCACTTCACTCTACCGTACGGTCACGTCAAAATTGGGCAGCATATAAAAAGGGATATCGTCCAAGACCAATAGTTCATTGTGACTAACACTGCCAAGTGAGAAAGAAGATGAATCCATTTAAACAGACATCATTCAAATTTGGGAATTCTCAAGTGGAGTGCGATGCTAAACCTTGCGATTGTAGTGATGCCAGGCGCTGTGACATTAGCGATTCAGCTGGATATCGTGGGAACGTTGCTATGACTACTACCCCTATATCTACCCTGGAAAGTGATGCTGTGCGTGTCAAACCTGAGGGATGCGAAAGCGGTGCGACACGTTATCGTGGACTCCTAGGAATTTCACCGTACCTACATCGAACAGAAGTGAGGAGAGTCGAATATTCGTTCCCGACGAGTTTACCTGAATACTGCCACTTTAAAAGTCGATTCCAAACCTTCAAAGATAAATGGCCAAAATATCTGCCTGGACCAACTCCTGAAGAATTAGCCAGAGCTGGATTTTTCTACTTGGGCGAAGGGGATAAAGTCAAGTGTTTCAGTTGTGGTGTATCCATTTACGAGTGGGAACAGAAAGATTCCGCTTACTTGGAACATGCTCGATGGTCTCCGAATTGTCAATACCTACCTTTAGTAGGACCTAGTGATTGGAAGTGACACTACTGTTCCATGTCGTGTAACACGCTTAGACCAGTATATAAACCCTCTCTAAAACATAATATTCAAGGATTACCACACGAATTGCAAGAGAAGATCTACAAGGACGTTTGGCAAGGCCTTGCTAAAGAAAAATCTCAATGGGTGACTGTAGAACTTTTGTGTCGTGAAATTCACAAGAGGAAAGTGACAAAAATTAACCAACGTGTTAGATTTCTCTGGATCAAGGGTATTTTTTTGCTCCGTTACCAATTTACTACGTTTACATCTGAAGATACTTTGATCCTTCTTAACCGTTACCCTGAATGGCAGTGGGACGAAATTACACGTTATATTAATCACTTTCGCTTTTTGAGCAAATTTAATTCTGTGTTTAATTCTGGGTTGAATCTACACTGATGATCTTTGACCTAAAGAAGTATAAAAGAGAACAACCATGCCACAACCTTTATCATTGGTGATCCAACAGATTCCGTGGAAGGATATCAATGAGAAGATTCACACGGTGAAAGATTACGAACACTTATTACAAGAACTATACCCTATGAATTGGGGTCGACGTGTCGTGTGTGTTTTAGTGACTTGCTTTCTGGGATTTCGTTTACCTGCCAATTCCCTGTGGACACTTTACGAACACTACCTATCAAAAAATAAGACAGTATGGTGACTCCTTTAAATGTCCACGAGAGACTTATTCTGTTCAAAGCCTTACGTTTTCATCTGGATACGTCTCGACCTTTCCAAGAAAAAAAGATTCGTCAACTTTTACGTACGGAAGCAGTGTACGAAGATGTGTGTGTAGCTTGTGATTTACACCCTCATTGGACAGATGTACGTGACTGGAAAAGTTGGGATTTTGAGGCTTGGACAAACGAAGCATCCCATTATGCCCAAGCGTTGTGTTCCTAAAATTCATCGTCGTGTGAAAAAAGTCACTTTTAATCCTGTGTTAGTAACAGTACCAGAAGAAGAAGAAAAAGAATCTATCACCCAAGACAAACCCTCTGTTCAAGACAGAACTGTCATGGACATTCCCCCACAAAGACCCTTTCGAGAAGACACCTATGTGACTGTACCCCCTGTAGAGGAGACTATAAGAACATTACATACTACCTCTAGGACACCTTCGTTACCCAAACCATTTTGTACAGGGACTTGTTTATTTGCCACTTTGATCGTTTGCCTAGGTATTTTATCCCTGTATTTATCCATTTGGCTTTTATGTTTTCGTGTTGTTCAAATTTAAACATGCATTGAAATAAACGTGTCTTGAAAAAAGTATAAAAACCTCTTGTCTTGTCTGTTTTTGTGTCAATACTGTCATACCATTACACGACTATGGCTCACTCTACTCTTTCTACTACTCCTTCCTCCTCCACATTCAAAGTCATTGACGAACACTTAGATCAGGCTAGTTGGAAAGCCTTGTATCTTCGTCATCCTTTTAACATGTTAATTGCTGGACCGAGCGGTTCAGGCAAAACCGAATTTGTCAAAAGTTTGATCGAACATAAACATCATTTGATCGATCGTCCACCTCAACGCATCGTGTGGTGTTACAAAGAGTGGCAATCGGCATACAGCCTCTTGCAAGAAAGTCAAGGTGATTCCATTGTGTTTGTAGCAGGCATTCCTAAAGAAGACGAGGGGATCGTGTCTGACACTAGTCAAACTCATTGGGTTATTTTTGACGACATGTTAGGAGAAGACGAAGAAGAAATTAAACTATGGTTTACGCGTAAAGGCCATCATCGTAATGCCAGTGTCATTTACATTACACAAAATTTATTTCAACAAAGTAAAGCCCATCGTACCATTAGTCTCAATGCTCATTACGTGGTCTTGTTTAAAAGTCCTCGAGATAAATCACAAGTGCAAGTTTTAGCCAAACAGTTAGGAACACCTTGGCTAACTCATGCGTACGATGATGCCACTCAAACGCCACACGCCTATTTACTCGTGGATTTAAAACCCACTACCCCTGATTATTTGCGATTTCGTACCGATTTGTTTCACGACTGGTGTCAAGACGGAGGACCTGTCGTGTACACGTCCTCCTCGTCGACATAACACTATGAAGCACTAAAAAAATCTATAAAAACCTTGGGTTACTTTGACCTGGTCTCATACATCGTCAACATGACGTCCCTTCAGTCTCATCTTCCGATCAAATTGATTCGTGCCTTGTACGGCATCAGTCGCGAAAAAAATCCACAAATACGTGCTCACGTCTTAGAAGCCAGTCTAAAAGAAGTCTTACGATGGTTTACGGTGACAGCACGTCAAATACTGCAAGGCATCATTCACATTCCACATCAAACCAAACGCTTTTTTGACAGAAACAAAGTAGCCTTGACGCAACTGGCCAATCCTCGCATTGACACTCACACCAAAAAGCAAATCATATTGAAACCTGGAGGTAGTGGTTCTCTAGGAGGTGTCATCATTCGTTCCCTTTTAAAATGGGATCCCAATACTCCCAAAGTTCACCCCAAGAAGAAAACAAAAAAAGCCAAACAAACCCCTAAGAAAAAGAACAAGGGTACCAAGACCAAAGCACAGAAAAAGAAAAGTCCACAGAAAAAAGCGGTCACCCGCAAAAGAGACACTTCGGCCAGGACACAACCTTACCTTCGTCAACCACGACCTGTAAGAAAAGATCTACAAGGACGTTTGGCAGGGACTACGTTGCCAGTAGCCTCAGGGGTTGCCACTTCTCCGTTGCGGGTGATGCCAGCCAAACCCAATTTGGCACCCGTTTTTCCTAATTTGATGAAACATTGGAAATCTGCGTCTCCCAAAACGTCTCCTCCACCGGAGACACCCTCATCCACCTTAGCGGCAGTAGCAGCTGCTCACAAAGTACCTGCCCCGAAAGTCAAAGTCCAAGAAAGATCTGGCATGTTAAAGAGTTTACTAGATTTGTCCAAACAAGAACTGTCCCGATTGAGTCCATTGCGAACTCCTTCACGACGTGTGTTACCTGCCATGAAGTTGATACGACGCAAAGATAATCAGTGGCGTCGCATTCCAGTATAAAAATATGACTTGAAGACCACGACGTCAATCAGTATTTTTTCTGTGCTGATGCTGAACACTCAAGGATGCCTCCTCAAAAACATGCACACCACCACCACCACTACCCTCGTCGTTCTGCTGTCCAAAAAGGAAAAGGAACAAGACAATCTCGTCATCTCACCAAAAGCTTTAAAACCAAACATCAACGTCCTTCCCTCCAAAGACGTAGACCTTTAAAGAAAAAGAAGAGACACCAAAAAGGAGGATACTTTGACAATTTTGGGAAACACATTGTTACCTTTTTGACAAAGCGCTAGTTCCCAAAAAAAAGTAAATAAAAGAGAGTGTATACCAAGTCATTGACACTAGTGGTATTGTGAAACGAACAAGCAAAGATGACACCTCGCAGAAAACATTTTTCTACACTCCACAAAGGAAAGAAAAGGAAAGGACGTTTAGCCAAACGTCAAAGGACACAAAAGAAAATACCCAAACGTCAAAAGAAAAAGAGAAGTTACCAAAGAGGAGGCATATTTATTGGTCTTATTAAAGGTATGCAGAAACTAGACAAAGCAGCTAATAACCGAACTGGTATCTTTAGCCCTGCTTTTGAGGATTTAGCGAAGCATGCCGTTACCTTTTGGAGAAACCAATAGAAAAAAGAAGATAAAAGAGGGTGTGTACCAAGTCTTTGACATCAGTGTATTTCTGGAACGAACAAGCAAAGATGGCACCTCGCAGAAAACATTCTTATTCACCCCACAAAGGAAAGAAAAGGAAAGGACTACCTCCACGTTTAGCCAAACACGGAGACGTGTTGTCCGTCCTGTCCAAAGCCTCTCCACCCATGCGAAAACAAATCATTAAAACAGCCTCCAAAGATGTCATCGATACCGTGTGCGAATGTTGTTTGAATGTCTTGAAAGGTACGATACCTTTGTCTCCACACCAGAAAAAATGCTTTGCCAAACATCGACACGTTCTTCGTCAAATGGTCCAAAAGAAAATATCCGTCCGTCAAAAGAAAAAGATGTTGGTGCAACGCGGAGGATTTTTACCCATTCTTGCTCCTATGTTGACAAGCTTAATACCAGGTTTGCTACAAGGATTAACCCAAGGGATAACTCAAGGGATGGGTAGAAGATAAAAGGACCCTATGGAACACCACAATCTCAGACATAACCTTTGAAAGCTCATGGAAGGACGAAAACTAACTTTGGTTCCTTACAAACGATGGATGGAATACCATCATTGGCAAGAACAACGATCCCCCCATTTACCACCCAATCCCAATTTGGCTGAGATGTCGCAATTACAACACGAATTGCAATCCTTGATCCATCGCCACGATTTATCCGAAACCGAAAAATCACAAAAGTACGGTCAACTCTTGAAACGGCTACAACTCTTTCATCAGAAAGCTGTGGAACAAACAGCTCAACCCACTTTGTCCGATTTTAAGGCTCTAATGAATAACCCGTCACCCTCACCCTCACCCTCTACAGCGGTTAAAACAGACGTTACCCCACCATTACCCAAGGAAGAAGAACCCCATGATCTCTTTCAAACACCTACTACTACTCCCATTTCGAGTAAGATTGCCGCTTCCTTGTTGACCCCTTCCCCCACTCCCCCACGAGAAGAACTCAAAACTTGGGTTAAAAAGATGATGGCTACTCCTTCTTCGACAGATGTGAAAAAGAAAGAAAGGAAACCAGAAGTGAGAAAAGAAAAGAAGACCAAAGAAGCTATCCCATTACCTCCGCCACCACCACCACCATTACCCTCGACGTCAACTCCTGTGGCACATCGGACACGTAAAACCGTTTCCAAACAACCCGCATTTCGTCCCACCCAAAGCAATATCCTCGAAGAGTGGGTCCCTTATTAACAACAAACCATGGAGAAGGTATTAGCCAGCATTTACTACGATCCAGCTCACCCTGCAGGTTACGGAGGCATTCAGAAATTGTATCGTGCTGCCAAAACTCGCCTGAAAAAGCTCCGTTTACCAGCAGTACAACGATGGTTACAAGAACAAGCGACGTACACTTTACACAAACCCATTCGACGAAAATTTCACAGAAGTCGCACTCAAGTGGAAGGCATCGATCATCAATGGCAAGCCGATTTAGCTGATGTCTCTCATTTAGCCACCTACAATCGTGGCTACAAATATTTGTTTTGTGTCATCGACGTCTTTTCTAAATTTGCCTGGGTCGTACCATTGACATCCAAATCGAGCGGAG
The DNA here is from genome assembly GCA_030141615.1 of Unio pictorum. Taxonomy (NCBI): domain Eukaryota; kingdom Metazoa; phylum Mollusca; class Bivalvia; order Unionida; family Unionidae; genus Unio; species Unio pictorum. The sequence continues at coordinate 1,651,505 of JARLTB010000029.1, read as the reverse complement.
AGTTAGTACGAGCTTTGCAACTGGTGTTGAAACAAAGTGGTCGTCACCCTCTTCGATGGCAAACCGACAAAGGTACCGAATTTCTGAACCAAGCTTTCCAACGAGAATTAAAAAAACGTGACATTCATTTTTTCACCACCGAAAATCCTGAAACCAAAGCCAGTATCGTGGAACGTTTTCAACGTACCTTGAAAGAACGTATGTGGAAATATTTTACACATCAACACACTCTCAAGTACATCGACGTCTTACCACACTTAGTCCAAGCCTACAATCAATCTTACCATAGAAGCATTGGACGTGCCCCACAAGAGGTGACACCTGACAACGAAGTCACTGTTTTTGAGCGTCTGTTTGGTACGTCCCGGACGAGGGTTGTCCCCAAGAAAGGTAGAGAAGTGTTAACCCCGGGAGATTGGGTACGCATTGGCAAAACCAAACGCACTTTCGACAAAGGTTACTTACCCAACTGGACCACCGAATTGTTTCGTGTGACTGGACGAGTGCGCGATCGTCATCCTACCGTCTATAAATTGGAAGACATGAACGGAGAAGTATTAAAAGGAACATTTTACTTGCCTGAGTTACAACGTGTTACCAAAAAAGAAGACGACGTGTACGACATTGAAAGCATTCTCGAACGAAGAACCCGTAAAGTAGGAAAACGTCGTGTCAAAGAAGTCAAAGTACGTTGGAAAGGATATCCTCCTAGTTTTGATTCTTGGATTGACGCTTCGCAAGTCATCGACTATAAAAAGAAGTGACCATCATGCCCTTCAATACAGCTTCAGCAACCACAGTGACTACTCCTTCACCCACGTCATCTCTGCAAGATTTACAAAAGCAACCCTTGTGGGTGTGGTGTGGAGAACGTGTCCCTAAAACGCAAATCGTTTTTTTCTGTCAAATCTTTGTGGTATATTGTGTCATTGGTGCAGCCATTGCTAATTTGAGTTTGCAACAAGGAGACAAACAATTGTGGACCATTTTACTCAGCAGTTGCATCGGGTATCTTCTTCCCAATCCTTCCCTGAAATACTCTTACAACGGGAACAACAGTAACAATATTGGGAGTCTGGCGACCAACGTTAGTCCTTCTCCTGACAGTCACCCTTCCAATCACAATCCTCTTTTAGACACTCCTTTAACCTCGAGTGACTCCTCGGACAGAAGAACATTGGAAATATGAACAACACTATTAACCAATTTTACTTAACGTTACCCAGTGACAGTTCCATGGAGGTGTTTCCTAACAACACATTGTGTTGTTACACGTCTAAATTACCTCAAGCCATGCATTTGGATCAAGATGATCACTGGGAAGCAGCTTTAGTGGAAATAATACACCCGACACAAATCAAAAACATCGTCGAAAATCAAAACTTTTTCACAGTTGAAGTGTACGACAAGCAATTGCAACAAGCCTTAGATGAACGAGGTATCACTGGCATTGACAACAAGAAATCAGATGGACCCACAACTAAACAACTGTCCACTCATGTGTTGACCATTCCTGCAGGCTACTATTTTAGCGGTCAACATTTAGTGACTACGATTGCAAGCAGGTTCAATGTTCTGTTTGGTAAACCCCTGGACAAAATCAGAGAAAGTGTTACCTTTGAGTACATTAAAGTGGCTCGCCGCTTCATGATCAAATTTTCAGAGAAGAAAATAATAGCCATTACCTTTTGTCCTGAATTGTTTGATATCTTAGGTGGAGACCTCAAGATGCTCCCGAACAAAAAAGAAATACCAGGCATATCCAGTAACTTGGATTTTACCAAATATTTTCGATCCCCTGTAGAAATGAACCAAGGACTCAATTTGATGTTTGTGTACTCCGATGTGGTGGAGTACAACGTGGTAGGACACACCTCTGTACCGTTACTGCGTGTCATTCCTTTCAAAGTAGATACTACTACCGCTGACGAGGAAGGTGGAAATACCTATCACGTTCACCGTGAATTTGTACATCCTCATTATTTACCCGTCAGTAAGTCGTATTTCGACAGTGTCAACATTACTATAAAAGGAGAACTAGGTCAAAATATTCCATTTACCAAAGGGAAAGTCACAGTGAAACTCCATTTTCAAAAACGATTCTCCAACAACTGAAAAAGTGATGTATCCTGTGTACCAAGGAGTCACTCGACAACGAGGACATGGTTTAGGAGATATGTTTAAATCAGCCTTTCGTTCCGTAGTCCCTGTTTTAAAACCAATGGTGACACGAGGATTGCACACCTTAAAAGATGCCGCATTGACTCACGGCAAAGATTTTCTTTACAATGTTCTCATTGACAAACAAAACCCAAAAGAAGCTTTTTTGAGAGCAGGCAAAAATACCTTGCTTCAAACGGGTAAAGAGCTTTTGGGTCGACGAGAAAGTACTATAAATGCTCTGAACGGTACCACGTCTGACATTCCTACTTCCCTGACGACACAGCAAGGACAAGGTAGAAAGCGTCGACGAAGGCACCCTTTCCGTACCTCAAAAGTTCGAAAGACAAAGAAAAAAAGAACCGCTCGAGACTTAGACATTTTTGATTATTAAAAGTGAAGAAAAAAACCCTAAAGAAAAAATGATGCACCAAGAATCTTGTGCCTGTTCCAAGTCGGAACTAGATCTCTTTGCCATGCCACCCACGATGATGACCATGCAAGAAGCCCAATGGGTCGAATTTCATCCCGTCTCCTCTTTGACGGATTCAGCTCCCATCGAGTTTGAAATCAAAGGACAACCCGAAGATTACATCGATCTCAACAACAGTTACTTGTATTTGAAAGTGAAAGTAGCCAAAACGGACAACACCAATCCAGGAGCCAATGATAGAGTAGCTCCTGTCAACAATTTCATGCATTCCTTGTTCAGCGATGTGGATTTGTACATGAATAATAAACTGATCAGCAGTAGCATGGATACTTACCCTTACCGAGCGTACCTCGAAAATCTCTTGACGTACGGAAAAGAAGCCAAGAACACTCATCTAGATGCTTGCGTGGTATGGAAACCTGACACCGCAGATAAGTTTAACGAGACAGACTTGCCCGTACCAGCAGCTGCTGATGGCAGCGCTCCTGCCGATCCTCACAATGAAGGTTTTAACGAGCGTCGAAAGAAAATTTTGCAAGGACGTAGTTTAGAACTGTTCGATCGTTTGCATTTGGACATGTGGTTTCAAGAGAAGTATTTGCTGAACGGAGTAGATATTCGCTTGAGACTGAATCGAAGTAGTACTGCTTTCCATTTGATGGCTCATGCCAACGAATACAAAACCATTATCCAAGAAGCCAGGTTATACGTGCGTCGTGTGGAAGTGTTACCTAAAGTGGGAAATGATATCAGTCACACTTTGAGCAGAACGACAGCCAAGTATCCGATACGACGCGTGGAAGTCAAAACGTTCACCATTGCCGCTGGACTCCGATCTAAGATCGAAGATCATCTGTTCCAAGGACAGTTACCCAAACGTTTATTCATTGGTATCGTCAGCAATGCAGCCCTCAATGGTGCCCACAATGAAAATCCTTTCCAGTTTAAGCACTGCAGAGTATCCAAAATCGAAGTCAGTCGCGATGGCAAAACGTTGTGTACCAGACCCTTCGAACCCGACTTTGGTGAACAGAAAAATTACTTGAGGTCGTACTTGTCACTGTACGAAGCCACAGGACAGTTAGGAACCAACACCAGTCACGGTATTTCCTACGACGACTATGCAAGAGGTTACACATTGTGGGCTTTTGATTTCACTCCAGACCAAGGCAGCGACGAGGGACATTTTCACCCTATAAAATCTGGGCAACTGCGTGTGGAACTTCAGTTTGCAGCACCTCTTCCCGAAACGGTGAATATCATTCTGTATGCTGAATTCGATAATACCATAGAAATCAACAGCTTGAGAGAAGTCATTCTAGACTATTAGACATTATGGAAGACCCTTGTCCTTCTTTGAATAGTGGAGAATCCATGGAATGGGAGGTTACAGAAAAAGCAGATCCCCAAGACCAAAAAGAAGAGGTAGTGATCATACAATCCAGATGGCCAGAACAGGAACAACAGTTAGTGGCTTGTTTTGCACAACACTTGGAAGATAAAATGAGGGACCTGATTAAAAAAGATTGTTATGGATGTCAAATCGATCATCCCAGTCAAATTCAACACGATAAATGTATGATGATGAGTCAAGAAGAAAAATTGGATGATTATCTGAACGAAGCTTGGAGTCTCATCTCCGAAGAAGCCGTGTTACAGCAGTGGTATAAAGGCTTACGTGATCATTCCTCTCCTCCATTGTTTGCTCGAGAAATCGATCGCATCGAAGCTCTCTTGGCCAAAAGTAAAGAGACGAAGCAAACCATCAGTTACTTGTCAGACCGTTTCAAACAAAAAGTCTGGATTGAATTGATGACTTATCATCACCTGTGAAGAAAGGAGAGAAAAAAACAAGGCTACACAACAAAAAATGGATACCTGGGAACTTTATTATCTTTTGAACCGTAGTTCGTACACTGCTTCTTGGAATCCTGTGGTGTGTGCTAAAGATGAACTACCTCATCGCAAACCTCAAGAGAATCAAGCTTATGTCATCAACACAGATGACAGTCATCTTCCAGGAACTCACTGGGTAGCTGTCTACTTTCCTCAAGAGGGTTGTGCGGAGTATTTTGATTCGTATGGATTGCCTCCTTTCGAAGATGATATCATTGACTTTATGAGAAGAAATGCCCAGACGACACGATTCAATAATGTGAAATTACAAGGCACTGATTCTATGGTGTGTGGACAATATTGTATCTATTATCTGCATCATCGCAGTCTTGGATATTCTTTAGAACATTTAGTGACTTATTTTGATCGTCATTCGTCTCGAAACGACGACAAAGTAGATCGATGGTTTTGTGACCATTATGGCTATCTGTTGTCTTTAGCTAGGAAACGTAGTGTACATCAATCGCCCAATGACTTCCAACAGTGGAAATCTCAATTTAATTCACAACGTTGTCAACCATGTCAAAGATAATGTATTAGTGTTATGGAAGAAAAAAAATGTTTGTTCTTTGAAATAATGTTTGTTATTTGAATAAAAATGTTGTGTTTTGAAAACCAATGTGTCTGTCGTTTATTTTACATTTGTATTCATATAAATGCTCTTTGACTTTTCTTTCTATCCCTCACATCAAACTATCCCAACGTTTCAAAACCCTAAACCGTCGAGGGGTGTTTTCCATCACGTCCGCGCTTGAACCATATAATGCAGGGGTAGTCTCCAGTCTGGCCATCCATTGTTTGACTCATCCTCCTACGAAGATGTGCTCAAGACTAGCTAAGCTGAACGAAGCTTATGTCACTCTGCATCGTATCAGACACAATCTGATGCCAAAGCCTGAAGAGATTGAGAATGTGAGAATGCTACAAGTAACGGAAGACCTCATAGAAGAACTCTTCAGAGAGGAAATTCAAAAAGAGAAAGAAGAATGGACTGAGAAGTATCGACTTCAAAAGCAGCAGAGAGAACAGAGAGAACAGCATCAGCAGCAGCAGCAACAGCAACAACATCAGCAGGAACCAGACAGAAGTTTTGTCGACTGTCGTGTGGACACAAAAGAGTTCTCTTTCTCTTTCCGAAGAAGCAGACCCTATCGTGTAGCCAAACGAGGACGCAATCTTAGACGATAAAAGATTGTCATCCTTCCTCGTACACACAAACACAAAAAACAGCCCTTTTCAGGGCTACCCAATATTCTCGAAAAGAATTAATCATTCAATTTGCTTATGGTATGTGAGGAAGTTAGAAAAAAATTCGAAGTGAGTCTATAATCACTGTCTCTTTTAACTTTTGTTTTGAAGTGCGTCTATAAGCACAACGTATTTTTTCAAAATAACTTGTTCAATGTATAATTAATATGAGTCAAGTATAAAAGTGTGGGGTGTTTTGGTAATGATAGGGATACTGTAAGTTTTTTGGATCTAGGGGTGTTTTCTATCACGTCAGCGTGTTTTGGTAATGATAAGGATACTGTAAGATTTTTGGATCTAGGGGGTGTTTTCCATCACGTCCGCGCTTGAATTATATATAAAGAAGCACTCGTCAGTCTGGCTACCCATCGTTGGCGCATCAAAGAAGATGAACAGAGTACAGAAATTAAGAGAACTTCAAATGCATTTGGAGAATGCTAGGCGTCTCCTGGACGAACTGGCTATGGAGGCCATAGCAGAGCAGGCCAAAATTGAAAAAGAAGAGGAGGAAAGAAAAAAGAAAGAAGAAGAGGAGAAGAAAAGTCCCATCTTGCCTCACCGCATGATGAGACAGACTAGTGAAGTCAAGCCCATGGTGAGGACACCTTCACCACCAGAATCAGTTCGTCCACTACAGGCGCAGCCCCCACCGCAACAACCACAGCCTCGACCGCAACAACTTCAGCCGCATCCACGGTTGCGGAATAGAGGAAGAAATGAAGAGACTTTCACTATCCCTCAAACAGAAGATTGGGATAGTGAAGCCACTCATTCTCCCTCTGCACTCCCAATCACAAGAGTGAATTGGGAGAATGATTGGAGTAGGAGATGTGTGTGTGGGGCTAGACCTGGGAGATGCCAACATTAACCAGGTGCAATTTGAAGTTTTAAAAACAGCCCTTCTCAGGGCTACCCAAATAACAAGAAAAGAAATACTATGTCAATTGCCAATGGGTGTGAGAGAGGAGTAGTGTGATTATAAACACTAACTCTATTTAGATGGTATAGGGTGTGATTTTGGATAGTATATAATAGGGTTTATTTTGGCTGCTTCCCCGTGTGTGTGGTTAGTATAGGGTGTGATTTTGGATAGTATATAGTAGGGTTTGTTTTGGTTGCTTCCCCGTGTGTGTGGTTAGTATAGGGTGTGATTTTGGATAGTATATAGTAGGGTTTGTTCTGGCTGCTTCCCCGTGTGTGTGGTTAGTATAGGGTGTGATTTTGGATAGTATATAGTAGGGTTTGTTTTGGCTGCTTCCCCGTGTGTGTGGTTAGTATAGGGTGTGATTTTGGATAGTATATAGTAGGGTTTGTTTTGGCTGCTTCCCCGTGTGTGTGGTTAGTATAGGGTGTGATTTTGGATAGTATATAATAGGATTTGTGAATAGTATCTAATATGACAAGTGAATGTAGGGGGTGTTTACTTTCACGTCCGTGCTTAAGATATATATACGCAATCGTCGGTCCTTGGAGCCATTCAATTTTGAACACATCAAGATGAATTTTGAATTGTTTATCCAACTCCGAGACAGCTGGTTTGGGATCCTTGATGCAGAATATCAAGTGGAAAGACTTGAGGAAGAATTTCAGAGTAACCATGGCTTTGTAAGCCAACTGAAATTAGCAAGAGATTTATTAGAAGGTATGATAGAGGAGGAAGACCAGAAATTAAGAAGACGTATTAAAAGAAAATATATAAGAATAGGGGACTTGAAGCAAGCACTTGATCATGTCATCAAAGTCAGGTGTTTTCTAGAAGAAACATTACATCTGATAGAGTGGGAATATGTGAAGTGGGGTCTAGACAGGCTAAAGAAAGCAGAAGCAATGATGAGAATGATGATGGAAGAACAGGTGATCCAGATTAAAGAAAACTGGTCTAAGGAGAGAAAGGAAAAAAAGAACAAAAAGACGAAAGAGGACTTTGATCTACTCAATCTAAGATGGATGAGAGTTCAGGAAAAGTTTAGAGCTATGGGACATCCTGACTGGATTCCCGAAGAAAAAAAGAAGAAGAAAACGGGAATCATTGGTAAAATCAAAAGGTGGTGGAACAATGGCAGAAAATAAAAGAAGAAGAAGTATCCAAAGGCTCTTTTCAGGGCCACTCATAAGTCTCGAAAAGATAGTAGCTTTCATTGCCACCCTTTTTTTCCCTTGTTTTATTTCCCATGTTATATTTCCCTTGACGCTATATAGGCTCACTATGTTCCATTTCCCTTGACGCTATACAGTCCCACTATGTTAAATTCCCTTGTCGCTATACAGTCCCACTATGTTAAATTCCCTTGTCGCTATACAGTCCCACTATGTTAATTTCCCTTGTCGCTATACAGTCCCACTATGTTCAATTTCCCTTGTCGCTATAGTACCCCAAGCTGTTTTGTCGCTATAGTGTCCCAAGCTGTTTTTGACTGGATTTTCCCTTGTCGCTATAAATCTTGTCGCCATAGTGTCCCAAGCTGTTTTTGACTGGATTTTCCCTTGTCGCTATAGTGTCCCACATTACTACTGCTGCTTGATGGTATTGGTCAACTTTTAAACCATGTTGTACTTCTTCATTGTGACCCACAATGGCTCATGCCACACTGTCAAAAGCCTTTTTTTTAAATCTATGAAGACATGATAGATTTTTTGTTGATGTTGTGAGTACTTTTCACATAGAACCATAAGATTGAATATTTGTTCTGGTGCGCTTCTTCCACTCCGGAACCCTGCTTGTTCTTCAGCAATTATTTCTTCTACTTGTGGGTTCAGTCTATTCAAGATGATCTTCAGCATCACCTTACTAGCTTGGCTGATCAAACTGATAGTTCTGTAATACTGGGCACAGCTGGAGATCGCCTTTTTGGGGGAGTGTTATAATCAGTGACTGTGTCCACTGTGTTGGCCATTCGCCTGTCTGCCAGATCTTGTTGCAGATTTTTGTTAGTAGCTCTATCACTGATTCCCCGCCATTCTTGATAAGTTCAGCTTGGATGTTGTCTACTCTAGCTGCCTTCCTATTCTTCAGTGCTCTTGTTTCTGACTCCACATCTTCTTTGAGAATGGAGAAATCATCATCATTTGTGGAGTTTGGAACTTCAAGACCCTCTGGCTCTCCTGGCTCTCCTGTGGACGTATGGTTGTAGAGTTCTTTACAATACTCAGTCTATCTTTCTGTAATGTCACTTGCTTCTGTGAGGCATTTTCCATTTTCGTCTTGAATGGTACTGACTCTTGGTTGCTTCTGTCTGGTGATGTCTTTCACAATTTGGAATGCCTTTTGCTGTTGTTCTTTATCAGACTGCTCTCTATTTCTGTGCATTTTTGTCCAATCCAATCTTCTTTTGCCTTCTTCAAGTTTTTGTTCTGATATTCTTTGTTTATTTCTCGTTACTCCACTGCCCCTGTTGTGTGTCTGGTGTTTTTGAGGTCTCTTCGGGCATCACACAGATTCAGAATCTCTTCTGTAACCCAAGGTTTTTTCAGTGGGCGATGGAAGCCAATGATCTCCTTGGCAGTTGTTTCATGACTGTTTTGAAAGTGTATGTAATCACTTTAACATCAACATCCATCACGAGGAGTTGAACAAACTTTCCTCCAATGGCGGCTTGGAGTGACTTGCATATGTTAGGGTCCTTTGGTTGTTCAAAGTTGAATTTGAGCCTGATTTTCTTTGGCTTGTTAATTTTCTTCAGCCTCACTCGGATGTTGATAATGAAGAGGTCGTGATTACTCCCAACATCAGTACCTGTGAACGTTCTTGTGTTTGCTCTATTGATGCCAGATCGGGAACGGGTTTAAACCAGTATGTAGTCGATCTGGTTATGATGGGTTCCATTTGGTGCGTGCCATGTCCAGGATCGTGAAGTTTTATGTTGGCCCAGGGTGTTGACTAGTACCAAGTTGTTGTAGCTTGCGAACTCGAGCAGTAGTCTCCATCTGTCAATTGTAAGCTCATTGCAGAAAGGTCCACAATGACCATCCCTGTCTTGTAGAGCATCTTTGCCAACTTTGGCATTCCAGTCTCCTTCTTTTTTACTTAACATGTTTATTATACCCTGAAGTTTATTGTAACACTCCTCTATTTCTTCATCATCATGATCATTAGTTGGAGCATAGACTTGGATAATTGTGATGTTAAAGGGAGATGCTTTTAGACGAATGGAGATGATTCTGCTAGATATGAGGCGACATTCAAGCACAGATCCCTTGATGGTGCTATTTACAAGGAAGAGTACTCCATTTATAGACTTATCCAACTCTCCACTATAGTATGATATATGCCCATCTTCAGTTTGGTGTTCTCCTATTGCTTTCCATTTTACTTCACAGAGTCCCAGAATGTGCCATGTGTAGTGTTTCATCTCATGTGTGAACTCTTGGGAGTCTTGCAGTTTGCGCCAGAGTTCGAATGTTCCAGGTGGCAATGGCTCGCTGTCTCTCGCTCTGATTTTATGCAAAGTACCAGGAGCACACTTGTCACCTCCGTCCTGGTGAACAACGGCATGCGCAGCCCTCGTGATTGCTGTGTTTCGGTTTATTTGGTCTGCTTTAATTAATAAATATATTGGATAGTAGGCCATTCGTATTAAATATACTGTAAACAAAATCATTTTATACGTACATATCAATAATGCATCGATGATAGTATTGTTATTTATAGTTGTAGTAAATGTATTTTTATTGTAGTTGCAGGGTGTAAGAAAACAAGAAAAATATATTTATCTCCTTTTACCGACATCGTGCACAAACTGAATTTCTTATAGCAATACTGGACTTGTTATGTTAATTATGTGAGGAGAGGAAAATGCTGTAATACAAGATCATAATAAATTAAAGCAAATATTAGTTAATGGTATGTGTACCATCTTGATAAATATGTTAAACGTTTATGCAAATAAAATGAAAATATTTGCATCATTGACGAAACACAAGACCACCGAATCTTAATTGGAGGCACATGTATTCAGAATGATCCGATATCCAGCTACAACATGCTGATATCATTACATGATGATGGACGGGTACGTGGGGATCACACGTGTGGCATTTGTTTTAGCTATGGTTTTGCAGTGTATGTACATGTATATCAAAAGATATTGCAAATGCATGTGTATTTATACCAGCATACTCTCAAACAATTGCAATAGTCAAAACTTTCATAACAAAATCATGCAGTCGTCAAAACGTAAGATTATAACAGTTTTAAAACATTTTTAAATGTTGAGACGTATCTCTCCATAGGTGTAATTAAGGCCATTAAAGATTCACATGTTCTGGTCATAAACATTTATCTAGAGACCGGTAGCCATTATAGTGTTACTCCTTTACACTGTTGGTGCAATTTTTCTTGTTGCAGTAAGTTAGCGTTCGTAGAAAATGAACATCATGTATTGTTCATTTTTAAAGATATCAAGATTTAAAAGAATTCTTGGTATAGTGTTCCATTTCTAATAAGTTATTTTGTCTTTGGATCAACACTAATACAGTTCGATTAAAATCATTCCAGTTCCGAAAATTGAGTGTGTCCCACAATAATGTTACACGAGATATATTCTCTGTATAGGTGTATCAGTATGTAGCTTTAAAAACAAATTCAGTCATATCGCTACGATGTCTGCATTGTGGCAGTTTATAGTGATGTCTAGCACTGGGGTGTCTTGCTGCAGACACTTTATCCGGACACCAGGCCGAATGCAGCGATCAATATATCAATTTCCATGATCAAGTAAGAAATGAAATATATGAACGCATTACACACTAAATGACTTTGGAAGGAAAGAAAAGAATTACAATAACGGAACATGCAATTTTTAATGTTATGTTCATATATGTATATATATATATATATATATATATATATATATATATATATATATATATATATATATATATATATATATATATATATATATATATATATATATTCAAGAAATTTAACGTGTGAAATCTATAGAAACTGTTCTGATGGGGTGCGAATTAGGATTCTTACACAACCAGGATATTTTTACAAATTAGAAGCAATTAAATGGCCCACGTTCATCTACACAGATGTGCGCCGCATAACCGTTATGAAGGATAGGGTTAGATTTAATAGTTTATTGCTGGGCCGGGTTATGGCGGTGGGGAGTGTAGGCACAGCCAACATTAGGTCCCATAGCTATCTTGCGAGATATTTTTATCGATGTTAAATTAATCAAAGAATTTATTGCAACTAGAATATTTTAGATGGCTTGGTGTGAAGTGTGCAATATTTGCAAACCAATTATTACCCTGCCCCCTCATAAAAGTAGGGATAATATTTTCGTCTTAATTATTGGCTATTATTAGGCTGTCATATCCTCATATCAATTTCGACGTAAAATTTATCAAGAAATCGATTGGAGAAGGAAGCTCTTGAGATGACGCTGTGTAAAATGTGCAATATTATCAAAATACCGTTTTGTGTATCCTTTTTCTTCATCTTTGCCTACTAGTAAAAATAACTGTAAAAATAATTATATCACTAATTGGTGGTTAAGCTTGAACACAAGATAACGACTGCTATAATTCAATTTAAAAAATATTAGCAATATTCGTATTGTTTCATTAAGAAAGAGAATATTAAAGGACTAAACGTGCCACGGTTAGATTAACTATAGATCTCTCCGTATGAGGCCATTTGTTTTGATTACGTGACAATATGGCGTCGGAGTTCGCCTGACTTGGTATTAGCGGATGGCAACACAGTAAACTACGTTACCCATACCTTTTAATGTCCAACATGAAGAAGGAATCGATAATTAAAGAGTGCAGATTTTAAGTTTGCTACATTTATCTTAATTCTGACAATCGTCTACTGACTTAAATTAGAATAATAAAATTGTGATCACGAGCGTTATTCTGAGCAAGTAAAAAGATAAATTGCTGCTTAGGATTTCATAATTAACATTTACGAACTTAATAGTTCAGAAATTTAATAGACGAAAGGTGTATGAGTGAGAATTATGGCAATAATAATCGCAATGACGTTAGAATTATTAGGAAACGTTAAAGATAAATAGAAAATATAAAGGCTTACAACCTTTGAAACCAAAACTTCATTTACCTCCAGTACGGAGTGAACAACGTTTAACAAAGGATACCTATTCATAGCCGTTAAAAACGTTGCCACTTTAACAACAATCAGTACAATTAGAGATAGATTTTAGCCTTGGTGCCATTGGTTAAAGCGCCCGCCTCACATGCGGAAGGTCGTGGGTTGGTTCCACGTCTGAGTCATACCAAATACTGATACAAATGGTACCGACAGTTGCCTCTCATGGCGCTCAGCATTATGAGGTTAGTGTTAGGACTGTTCGGTCTGGTGTCAGGATAATGTGCACGTAACCGGGTGGGACATCATGCTACATGTCTGCGACATGATGCCCCAGTACTAGACATTTTCACTGTAAACTGTCACACTACAGACATGTAGCGACATCACGGAATTTAAAAACAATCTAAAAGTTAAAACTCAAAATCACACACACACACACACACACACAAACGCGCGCGCGCGCAACATTGGCAAACATGTGGTTATCCATTTCGGACGACAACCAGCGCCGGATTAAGCACCGTGGAGGACCATAGGCAGTCAAACTTTTGGGGCACCAGACCCACGGTCACGGTCTCATGGGGGCCCCTAATGGGGCCCATAAAAGTCGCGGAACCCATAGGCAGTTGCCTACTCTGCCTAATGGGTAATCCGGGACTGACGACAACTGTAAGAGAAAATGACGCAGAAGTTAAGTAGATCTTAGCACTTGCATGCAGCCATTTGCAATTATCCATCAAGGAAGATTAGAAAATACACGCATATAATTATGGCGGTAATCCCTCTCCAAAAAAAGTAGGCATTTCCGTTGAAACATGACGACATGATGGATGACCTTGAGAAATTAACCTCTACTGCATTTTTTGTCAGGTAAATTGAAGAGAGAAAAAAAAATGTAATGCACCAACATTTCATCCGGATTAAGTAAAAATAAATGTATCTCGAAAATATTTTACTGATTCAACTTTTATCACTTATCCATTGGTAATAATACACGTAAACTCAGCAAAAGGCCGATGCTATGTATATTTATTTTAGTAGTCTGCGCATAGACATGTATATTTTGTGTCGCACGTGCTAAATTGTCTGGACTAACAATATATAGGATATCCATGTGTGTATTTCATTGTGTGGGCGCATTTTAGGCTAACAGTTTAAAAGTGACTGGCAGAAAGAGACCAGCTAATACCTATGTGTGATTTCTTTTTGCTTTTATTGTTTAAAGACAAAATATCTCTGTCTGTCTGTCTGTCTGTCTGTCTGTCTGTCTCTCTCTCTCTCTCTCTCTCTCTCTCTCTCTCTCTCTCTCTCTCTCTCCACACACACACACATACACACACACACGGGCTCACATAATCAAATTGATTAAATTAATACTTTCCAATTGCGTAAAGTCACTTAGAATAGTCATTAATACCATAACAATCAGAGCACTCAGGTCTGGCCATACGGCAAGGCGACGGTGGCAACCACCTTGGGCCCTCGTTTTCAAGCAATGCACTGTTTTGTTTGGGGCCCCGCGGTCATCGCTTGCTGCCTTGGGCACCTCATACAACATTGGGCACCACACAACCTAGGGCCGGGCCTGACAGCACCCCGCAAACGTATCACAACTAATCAGTCTCTACTTTAATTAGCATCAATGTTTTATCGATCTTTTTTCTCTCTAAAAGATCGGGATGTTGCAATTATTTTCCATTCACGATAATTTGAACTGAAATAACCAAAACTAATATAATGCGGATTATGGGTAATAACTTGTTATTATTATTATTATTATTATTATTATTATTATTGTTGTTTTTTTTTCATTGTATCTTTATAATAAAAAAAAAACTTCGTTTCATGATTTGATGAATGTTCTTTTTAACATACATACATACGTACGTACATACGTACGTGCATGCATGTATGCATGCAAAAATACATACATACATACATACATACATACATACATACATACATACATACATACATACATACATACATACATACATACATACATACATACATACATACATACATACATACATACATACATACATACATACATACATACATACTGGTGTATTATACATGCACAAGTGTTTTTAAATTGCAATAGGTTTCGGCGTTTACGTCATAAAGTTAAGGATTTTGAAGATCAGGTGCATGTGACAGGATTCGGGGATTATCTGTATTACGTAATCGAGACAAGAAACAACAAGCTATTTTCAAGGTGAACATCTATCAGTCAAGGTTGGCGTTTATTATCTGTTTTCTGTCGTATTTGCTTTGCTGGATTTAAAAATTGTTAGGTTTAAGTTCGTTACGAAATAGTTTTTAGTTGAGCTAGTCACATGACAAACTTTAAGGCCTTACTTATCACTGGTCGTCAAGGATTCGTTACCCCTGCACTAAGATTTGTAAACAATACATCAACTGGTATTCTTTTTTGTCATTATTCGGCTTAGTATTGTATGTAACTGTTCAAATGCACACGAACTGACGTTTATTAATTTGTGAAAATTTGATAATTTTCTAAGGGATTTAAGATCAGTAAGGGATTTTTAGATCGTTTGACGAATGTGTGTGTGTGTGTGTGTGTGTCTTTACAAAGTGTTGATTGTTGATATGCATGCTTTGTCGGAAATAGTATTATTTCGCTACTTTTAACGTTTTTATATTGTTGATGCATTGATCAAACAGCAATCATTGGCTAAGGTCGAGGAATTCAAAGTCGTCATGTCGATAACAAGTACGATGATATCACTTATAGGTTACTGATTCATAACATTAATTTGTCATGTTTGCTTTGCATGCAATTACAAACTGAATGTACATTTATAATTAGTAACAAGAGTGGTGGTGTGACAGTCAAAGTCTTCAGAACAATGACAAACTGAAGGTGTACTTGTACTTAGTAACCAGGGTGGTGTGATAAGTCTCCAAGTCCTACATCAGGCCATGGATCTAACTAATCAGAAATTTTAGATAACAAATCTTGTATGTGCACAAAGCAAAGACACCCCCACTCGATAAAAAAGAAATTACAAATTAAAATAAAAGAAATTAATAAGGAAGAAACTAACTCAACGTATAAAGGAGATAAGGAAGGAAAAGAATAAAATATGATGTATTAATCGGGACGGCAAATTAGTCAGAGAAATATATGCTATTTGGAGTTAATTTGATGCAATAAGTTACTTTTTCTTTCATAAAATTATTGGTAGTGAGTGAAAAGTATTCATCTGAAATTTTCACGACAGTAGCAATTTAACACGACTCGTTATCCATTAATCAAGTATTCTTTTTTTCTCCATTGAACATTTCACAAAAACTTTCGTCTTAATCCCTTGCTTGCCTTAAATCCCTTGCTGTTTTTTTTTTCTATCCTTGCTGATCTTGAATTCCTTGGTAGTCTATAATCCCTTGCTGGTCTAAAGTCCCTTACAGGTCTAAAATCTCTTTCCGGTCTTAAATTCCGTACTGTTTTAAATCCCTTGCTGATCGTAATCCCATACTGATCTTAATCCCTTGCTGGTCTTAAATCCCTTACTGATCTTAAATCCTTTGCTGGTCTTAAATCCCTTACTGGTCTTAAATCCCTTACAGGCCTTAAATCCGTTGCTGGTCTTAAATCCCTTACTGGCCTTAAATCCGTTGCTTGTCTTAAATCCCTTACTGTTCTCTAATCCCTTACTGTGCCTAAATCCCTTACTGATCATAATCCCTTGCTGGTCTAAAATCCTTTACCAGTCTTAAATCCCTAACTGGTCATAACTCCCTTCCAGGTCTTACATCTCTTGCTAACCTTAATCCATTTCTGGTCTTAAGCCCCGTACTGGTCTTAAATCCCTTCCTGATCTTAACCCCTTGCTGTTCTTCAATACCCTACTGGTCTAAAATCCCTTGCTGGTCCTAAATAACTTACTGATGATCAATTCCTTACTGATCTTAATCCTTTACCGGTCTTAAATCCCTTACTAATCTAAACTCCTGTGCTGATCTTAAATCCATTTCTGATCTTAAATCCCCTACTGGTCTTGTATCCCATACTGAGCTTAATATCTTGCTGATTTTAATTTTCTTGTTGGTCTTAAATTCATTACTGGTCTTAATTCGCTTTTGGTATTAAATCCCTTGCCTTTCTTAAATCCCGTACCCATTTTAATCCCTTGTTGGTATTAAATCGATTACTGGTCTTGAATCTCTTACTGGTATTAAATCCCTTGCTTATCTTAATCCCTTGTTGGTCTTAAATCGCTTATTGGTCTTAAATTCCGCACAGGCCTTAAAACTCGTACTGATCTTAATCCCTTGCTGGTCTTAATTCCCTTACTGGTCTTAAATCCCTTACTGATCTTAACCCAATTCTGGTCTAAAATCTCTTTCCGGTCTTAAATCAATTACTGGTCTTAAATCTCTTAATGGTCTAAAATTAACATTAAATCCCTTGTTGGTTTTCTATCCCATACTGGTCTTAATCCATTGCTGGGTCTGACCACCCTTTTCAGGTTTTAATCCCTTGCTGGATTTGATCAAAATCATAAATATAAATGAGAGTTTTGACACCTTACATCTGTTTCACGCCATCTTTCATCAGTAGGTTTCATTTTTGTTAAGAAATCATTTCTTATAGCCCATGTTATAGTACTCAGTCGGATAATCACTTTTCTTAAGAACTCATTTCCAGCAGTCATTGTTATATTGTTCTTATGTAGATTCGACCAGGACCACTCTAGTCATCCAAGGGTTCGAGGTGCTAGTTCTGTTATGTGCGTGCGCAGGTGGCTGATGAGGCAAATCCTTGCAAGAATGTTCGTTTGCATAAGGGACAGGGGATGAGTGGGACATCTCCAGGAGGGTTGATGGTACGCGCTTTTCGAGCTTGCCTCTTCAGCCTTGCAGATGATGTCCTGTGAGATTCGTACAACTTGGAATCTTTATGCACGGAGGAATGCCAAGTTAATCGATTGCTTGCTGTTTGCTTTCATGAATCAGGGTTTATAATGAACGTTTTCGATGCAGCTTTCAGATTGTCTTTGATGCGTTTCTTCTGATTTCCTTGTGATCGCTGTCCCTGCTGAAGCTCGCCATAGAAGAGCCTCTTATGCAGCCGGTGGTCTGGCATGAGTACAACATGTCCCTCCCAGCGTAGCTGTTACTGCATCAGGTAGATTTTTAGTTTGGTTTGGATGCTGATGCCTCTTCTATTCCAGACGTTGGCATGCAATCTGCCGAAAGTTGCGCTGGCTCTGGTAATGCGAAGGTCCACCTCGTCGTTACGCTCTATGACAGTGTGCTGCCAAGGTAGGTGAAGCGGTTCTTTAATTGATATTTTGGCCGTTGAAGGCGATGTTGGTCTCAACATATGGCTTTCCAGGGGCCGGCTGATGCAGGACTTCAGTCTTCTTGGAACTGATGGCGATACCTAAGCTTGTGCATGAGCTGCAGAACTTGTAAACACTGCATTGCAGGTCGGATTCTGTGCCAGCATTGAGGGTGCAGTCAGCAGGAAATAGGAAATCCCTAATGGTGACTGTCATTTCTCTTTTATCTGCCTCGCAGTAAACACCATGTCGAGGTGCGTAGTGAAGTGGTTCAGTAGGATTCTGGCGAGTATCTTTCCTGCAATTGAGAGTAATGATGTACCCAGGTGATTGTCGCAGGCATGGTGGTTCCTTTTGCGGTTATATAGGTGGATTATGGAAGCGTCTTTAATGGAGATATTCTTTTGCTGCCACATCAGTAAAACAGTTGGTGCAGCCTTTCTATCAGGGCTGTGCCCCCTCCCTTTTATACTTTAGCTGCGATGGAGTCTGAACCGGGTGCGTTGCCACTGGAGATCAGGCATATTGCTTTCTGTATTTCCAGCAAGGTTGGAGGGTCATCCAGTGCTTCGTTGATAGGTAATTGGGGGAGACGATTGATACATTCATCGTTGAAGGATGAAGCTCGATCCAGGACGCTGTCAAAGTGTTCAGCGTATCCTTGAAGAATTTTCTCTTTACGAATAATTAGTGTGTTTCCGTCTGCGTTGAAAAGGGGGATTATCCAAAAGATGTAGTTCATTCACTTCTTTCAAGGCATTGTAGAAGTTCTTCATGTCATGCTGCTCTGCGTAGCACTGGATCTCATCAGATTTGTTACTCAACCATGTGTCTCTCATCTGAGGAAGTATCTACTGTACCGTTATGCCTATATTGTTGTCTGCATCATTCCTATAGGTGGAATTGGGGTTGATGCGGTAGGTTTGAAGGATGTGGTGTTTCTCGTCCAGCAACTGCTTTATCTCGTCGCAGTTCTTATCGAACTAGTCTTGTTGCTTTCTGGTTGAGATTCCTAGGATTTCCTAAGCTGTGATGTAGAACATCTCTATGAATGCCGCCGAGTCGATTATGGAGAGGGTGTAGCTAGGACGTTCTTTCAGGGCATCTGGGAGAGACTGTTTTGAACTGGTACATTTCAGCTTGATGCTGTTTAGTCTTTTATTAGCCTTCTTTCCTGTGGGTGCCTTTTGGGCTGACTGCGAATATTGAGCATGGTGATGATTAGGCGGTGGTCTGTTCAGCCGTCAGTTCCGCACAAGGAATTGGTCACACACACACCCTTCATGTTCATCTTCCTGACAATGACGTAGTCGATGAGGTGCCAGTGCTTAGAGCGAGGATGCATACATGAACGTCCGCTTACGGGTAGCGATGAGGAAGATTGTACTGGTGATCAGCAGTTCATGGTCAGGCCAAGTCTGGAGCAATATGAGAAGCAGCAGAGAGGGTGTGTAACAGAATTGTTACCGAGAGGAGGGTGGATTAAATGAACAATACAAACACAATTTGTGAAAGAAAATATAAATTTATGTAATAAATTATAAATGAAAAAAATACAGATGTAACAACACAATAATTCATGCACTCAACCCACAATTACACTCACAACCATTCACAATACATGAATAAATTAAATAACAATACAAAAGGAATCTCAGATGTAAAGGGATCTCTTGGATTATACACAGATCCAAGAATCCTTTACGAAAGTTAAATTAATGTAAGTATGATTTACGAAAAAAATAAACACAAACGACAAACTATCTATCGCACGATGGATTGCGATAACTAGCACGATCATATACTTGTATTCAATCAAGTTGCTAGCTTTTATTGATATCTATGTGATCACTTGAAATATTATTGCGATCTGACATAAGCATGCAAATACAACAATGTATTAAATTATATTACAATTTCAATACACCTATGTGTCTCCCCTGTATAACCGCACGATTCAGCAACAGTTGAATCGTCTCCCAGTTTCCCCGAGAACCGAGGGTTGACCAATACTATTATCGGACGTTACCCTTCACGGATCCACCACAGTTATACGTTCAGACAGCATACAACATCTACCAGAACCAACGGTTCCTCACTCCCCTAGATGTCTACCCGGACGTTTTACAACTTTAAGACAGCTCCGACACTCGGACTTCTAGCTTTCCGGATATTTACACGTTACACAGATGTTGACGAACAGACAGTTCGACACACAGACAGATACTTCAATTCCGTTTGCACAAATTAACGGCACAAGCACATTCAGATATTTATACAGAGATGTTCCAGAACAAACAATAGATGTCCCACAACAAATCAGACGATATCAAAGACGTTTATCAAAAGATGGTATCAGATGTGTTAACAGCTACGGTATCA
This sequence comes from Unio pictorum, assembly GCA_030141615.1. Lineage (NCBI taxonomy): Eukaryota > Metazoa > Mollusca > Bivalvia > Unionida > Unionidae > Unio > Unio pictorum. The sequence goes on along the minus strand of JARLTB010000029.1, from coordinate 1,631,011 downwards.
GAAATGGTATCAACTACGTTAGCAGCTACGGTATCAGAGACGGTATCCACGATGTTATTAGATGCGCTATCAGTGATGTACTTCTACGGTATCAACGACGGAATCAGCTATAATAAACAAAACCAGACTAATAATAGTGGTCTCAAAAATAGTCTAAGCCGTAGATTACGATATTGCATTTAAAGCCTAATAGTGACTAGTAATTCCAAATATTCCACGTTCATTGCAATAAAGCATCATTATACGAAATGATAATCTGAATAAAATTCACAATAAAACGAAATGTAAATTTAACACTCACCCCTTTGGCTGGAGATTTGCAAGACGAGGTTATCTATCCTTTGATTAGATATTTTGGTTCCCGTAAATAATTATGAGAAATACTTCGCCTTATATACTCTCAATAGTTGAACATAAATCACATCGAGCTTGCCGTGCACCACGTAAAACGAGTACTTCGGATTTCATGTAAATTACAAATTGGCACATGCAAATCGTTACACGCCACTTAATCACCCCAGGTAATGCGTGTACGACGAAATCAAGAAAATGGTGAGTTTCGTTTGCAATTCAAGAAGAACAAAAATCAGTTCAATTTTCGCCTAATTCTGTGACAATACCTCCCCCCTAAGAATAAAAATGTACACATTTTTAAAACTAACACAGAATAGAAGAAAAATAACTACTGATGATATCTTACAACACTTACACTGGTTATACTACAAACTGGATTTTATTACTGGGCAAATTCATACAAATTTCCCATCACGCCCTACTCAAGTAGTCTGCGCCTATATTTTCAACTCCCCTTATTGCTTCTACACGGAAACGATAAGGTTGTAGTGTTAGCGCCCAACGCATCAACCGAGCGTTAGCGACCTTGGTCTTGTTTAAATACAGTAGGGGTTGGTGATCAGTCTCAAGAACGAAATCTCTCCCAAATAGATATGCGTGATACTTCCCAATTCCCCATACTACGGCCAAACATTCCTTTTCTATAACGGAATAATTTTTCTCCCTGGGTAGCAATTTTCTACTCGAGTAAGCTACGGGTAACTTACTGTCGTCCTGCTCTTGCAGTAAAACTGCCCCCAACCCAGTTTCAGAAGCGTCTGTTCTTAGAATAAAAGGTTTGCTGACATCTGGCAATTTCAATATAGGTGCACTAACCAGTTTCTCTTTCAGAGTACAAAATGCTTTATCTTGTGGCGGTCCCCATTCAACTTTGTTTGGTTGCCCCTTCTTGGTCAAATCAGACAGCGGGCTAGCAATGGCTGCATAGTTCGGTATAAACTTTCTGTAAAAACCTACTAGACCTAGAAATCATCTTACCTGCGTTTTGTTGGTTGGCTTCGGTGCGTCTCTAATTGCTTCAATTTGCTTGGGATGAGGTTTTAACTGACCCATACCGCTGACCCTATGACCCAAACAATCTAAATCTGTATAACCAATACTGCATTTAGTGGGTCTCACAGTGAGGTTCGCTCTGCGGAGTCTATTGAAGAGCTCGCTCAGTACGGACACGTGCTCACTCCAAGTATTCGTGTACACGAATATGTCGTCTACAAAGCTATCAACGTTTGTTAAACCTTTCAGCAACTTTCGCATCAAACGACAACAAGTGGCGCTGGCTCCAACTAACCCGAAAGGCATCACTTTGAATTGATACAATCCTTTCTGGGTCGCAAATGCCGCCAAAGTTCGGGACTCTGGGACAATGGGAACCTGCCAATATCCCTTGGACAGATCCAATTTGGAAATCCATCGGTTTCCCGACAACTTTGCAAATAGACCCTCCATATCTGGCATTGGTTCTGCATCGAACACAGTGATTTTATTCAACTGCCGAAAATCGATACAGAATCGGTTCGTCCCGTCCTTTTTCCTTACTAACACTACTGGAGACGAATATGGTGAGTTGGAGGGTTCAATCACCCCCAGATCCAACATTTTACTCACCTCTTCGTCCACAGCTTCACGTGCGTTGTATGGCACCGGATAGCCCTTGATTCGAATAGGGTCAGACGTATTCAGCTTAATTTTGAGGTCCAACAAAGTTGTACAACCTGGTCTGTCAGTGAATACATAAGAATGTTTAGCCAAGAGCGCATTAATCTGTTGACGCTGGTCTTTCGTCAACTCCGCACTCACATCGACTTTATCTATCCCCTCCCCCGCAACTCCCAAGGGACATTCAAGGGAACTCTCTATATTCGAATCAGCTTCATCATCGTCTACGACTGCCGTACAAACGACATTTAAGACCCCCTTTCCAACATTGTCGCTCTGTCTCTTAATATACAACTTGAGCATATTCGCATGGAATGTTTTTACACTACCGTCCATGTCAATTTTATAGTCCATGTCACCTTTTACTTCTTTAACTTCATATGGACCTTTCCACTGGACTAATAACTTATTCGAACTCGTTGGAAGAAGCAATAGCACCTGATCTCCCACAAGAAATTTCCTATTACGCGCTCTGCGGTTGTAATACTTGGCATATCTGCGCCCGGATTTAATCAATTCGTCACGTGCCATCTGGCATGTACTCTCAAGTTTGTTTCTTAGATCTAACACGTACTGGTAAGTCGTTTTTATTTCCTCGTTCGCGACGTCACCAGTCCACAGTTCGCGTAGTATCCGCATCGGGCCTCGAACTGTCCTACCGTACAACAGTTCGAAGGGTGAAAACCCTAAACTTTCCTGCGGTACTTCACGGTACGCGAACAGAACAGCGTTTAAATAACGGTCCCAGTCTTGCGGACGTTCCGCGCACATCTTTCTCAGCATGCTTTTCAGGGTACCATTAAACTTCTCTACCAGTCCATTGCACATCGGATGGTATGGGGTAGTGTTTAGCTGTTTGATGGATAACAGCCTACTTATTTCACCCATGAGGTCAGAGGTGAATTGGGCACCACAATCAGTGAGGATTTCCTCTGGCACCCCTACCCTACTGAAGATATCAACTAATGCTTCAGCTACCCTTTCCGTTTCAATAGTTGGTAACGCTACGGCTTCAGGGTATCTGGTTGCGTAGTCAACCAGAGTAAGTATGTACCGATTCTTTCTTTCGGTAACTGGGTGTATTGGTCCTACAATATCTACTGCCACTCTTTTAAACGGTGTATCTATTAATGGCATCTGTCCCAAGGGCACCCTTGTGACCCTTCCCTTACAGACGGTTTTCTGACATACGTCGCACGACCTACAGAACCGTGTGACATCGCCATTAACACCTGGCCAGTAGAATTCAGCGACTACCCTGCTAGTGGTCTTAGCCTTACCTAGGTGTCCTGCCATGCTTGACTCATGCGCCACCCTAAGTACTTGAGATCTATATCTCTGGGGTACGACCACTTGCCAATACTTCTTACCCTCCCGAGCGCTAAACTCCCTATGAATTAATCCGTTCTTGCGTACGAATCTAGAGCTACCCCCACGCTTGCAATGTTTAATCGCGCCGGACGTGATTTTCTCAACAATTGTTCTGATGGATTCATCATGTTCTTGCTCTTGTTTGAAATCATCACGCGAAATTCCTGAGATCGATTCAGGGACTATTAATTTACGAAACGCTGTTTTCTCTCGCCGTGTTTGCGCTCGCGTTTCAACTGCCTGGGCCAAAGGTATTTTAAAATCGGCCATGGTTGGAAGACGGGAACCTTCAACATTACCGATCGTCAGATCGTAAATAGGATTGTCCATACAAAGGGCATCAACAGTTCCCGTTAAGAAAGGTGTTTTTACTGTGATCCTTGCTACGGGAATGCGACCCATCGTCTGATCAAGTAACATACATGGGGATTCCCACCCGAGCATTTGGTTATCCTGCACGAGACTACGTTTGATCACTACGCCCGTACAACCAGTGTCACGCAATACCACGACTTCTCGACCGTTGACAAACCCTCTCGCGGTTGGTACACGCGCTTCAGGAAATAAACACGTGCCAAGCGAATGAATACAAGGTTCTACCTGTACGATGTTATCAGTTATACCTTTACTTTGTATAGCCACTGCTACCTTATGTATAAGTGCCTTTCTTTTAGGACAGTCTTTTTGAACATGACCCAATGCATTACACAAGAAACACCGCACACGCTGAAAAACTGGATTCCCAACTGACCTTTTTACCTCAGCTGATTTTACAGGCTCCCTAGGCATAGGTCTTACAGACTGGTTTCCAGACTTAAAATCTTTTAAAACCACGTTCTGGGTTCCCCCATGAGCTTCGGCAAATAAATCGGCTTGCTTAGCCATATCTTTTACGTTCGTGAAGACTTTCTCCTTCAGAAATTGATCTAATTCTCGCCCAACTGTATTAAATAATTGATCTCTGAGCAAGAAATCAGTCAACCCTTCAAACGTTTTCACCGCTTTGCCGCATTCAATCCACCGCTCAAAATAGTTCGCAATTCTGACGGTGAACTGACCAAAGGTTTCTCCCTTATCGGGCTTGCTATACCTGAACTTTTTACGGAAACCCTGTTCAGTGAGCTCGTACCTTTTGAGAAGTGCTTCCTTTAGGACGTCGTACTTAAACACATCGTCCCTAGGAAGTCGCGAGTATACATCCAGTGCTTTACCTTTTAATAAAGCACTCAGATGCAGCGCCCAGTCATTTTGACTCCACTTCTGGTTTTCGGCATACCGCTCAAACCGATGAAGATAACTATCTATGTTATCTTTTTCATCGTCAAAGGGAGGTAATTTGGGGCCCCTTAATTTGCTAAAGGCAGAATTGTGTTCTCTTCCAGATGTCGCTAATTCTACCTTACGCTCATGATCCCGTTGCTTTGCTTTCTCATCTAACTCTATTCGCTTTTGCTCCGCTTCCATTTCCCATCCTATCCTATCCTTTTCGGCCTGCTTCTCTAATTCTATCTTTTCCTTCTCTAATCCTATCTTTTCCCTCTCAAAGGCCCATTTCCTATCTTCGGATTCCCTTTCTAATTCCCTTGACCTTGCCCTTTCTTCCCTTTCCCGGGCTTGTTCTTCTTGAATAAATTTCCTTAAGCTTTCACCTTCATATCCAAATTCTTTGCCTAAGGCAACCAAGTCCTTAAGGGATGACATGACAATTGTAATATGAATATAGATATATAACCAAACCAATACTTTAAACACGTTTATACTGGACACACGGACCTAGGTAAACTAAACAAAAATAAACTCCAACTAGAGTATTATCTTAACAGAAGGTCACGCTCAAATATAAACATTAAATGTATACCTTCACAAAAATGATTGACAGTTCACTTAATCCAACGATCCCACTTCTGACACCATTGTAACAGAATTGTTACCGAGAGGAGGGTGGATTAAATGAACAATACAAACACAATTTGTGAAAGAAAATATAAATTTATGTAATAAATTATAAATGAAAAAAATACAGATGTAACAACACAATAATTCATGCACTCAACCCACAATTACACTCACAACCATTCACAATACATGAATAAATTAAATAACAATACAAAAGGAATCTCAGATGTAAAGGGATCTCTTGGATTATACACAGATCCAAGAATCCTTTACGAAAGTTAAATTAATGTAAGTATGATTTACGAAAAAAATAAACACAAACGACAAACTATCTATCGCACGATGGATTGCGATAACTAGCACGATCATATACTTGTATTCAATCAAGTTGCTAGCTTTTATTGATATCTATGTGATCACTTGAAATATTATTGCGATCTGACATAAGCATGCAAATACAACAATGTATTAAATTATATTACAATTTCAATACACCTATGTGTCTCCCCTGTATAACCGCACGATTCAGCAACAGTTGAATCGTCTCCCAGTTTCCCCGAGAACCGAGGGTTGACCAATACTATTATCGGACGTTACCCTTCACGGATCCACCACAGTTATACGTTCAGACAGCATACAACATCTACCAGAACCAACGGTTCCTCACTCCCCTAGATGTCTACCCGGACGTTTTACAACTTTAAGACAGCTCCGACACTCGGACTTCTAGCTTTCCGGATATTTACACGTTACACAGATGTTGACGAACAGACAGTTCGACACACAGACAGATACTTCAATTCCGTTTGCACAAATTAACGGCACAAGCACATTCAGATATTTATACAGAGATGTTCCAGAACAAACAATAGATGTCCCACAACAAATCAGACGATATCAAAGACGTTTATCAAAAGATGGTATCAGATGTGTTAACAGCTACGGTATCAGAAATGGTATCAACTACGTTAGCAGCTACGGTATCAGAGACGGTATCCACGATGTTATTAGATGCGCTATCAGTGATGTACTTCTACGGTATCAACGACGGAATCAGCTATAATAAACAAAACCAGACTAATAATAGTGGTCTCAAAAATAATCTAAGCCGTAGATTACGATATTGCATTTAAAGCCTAATAGTGACTAGTAATTCCAAATATTCCACGTTCATTGCAATAAAGCATCATTATACGAAATGATAATCTGAATAAAATTCACAATAAAACGAAATGTAAATTTAACACTCACCCCTTTGGCTGGAGATTTGCAAGACGAGGTTATCTATCCTTTGATTAGATATTTTGGTTCCCGTAAATAATTATGAGAAATACTTCGCCTTATATACTCTCAATAGTTGAACATAAATCACATCGAGCTTGCCGTGCACCACGTAAAACGAGTACTTCGGATTTCATGTAAATTACAAATTGGCACATGCAAATCGTTACACGCCACTTAATCACCCCAGGTAATGCGTGTACGACGAAATCAAGAAAATGGTGAGTTTCGTTTGCAATTCAAGAAGAACAAAAATCAGTTCAATTTTCGCCTAATTCTGTGACAGGGTGAATCAGACAACTTTTCAAACAAAAATCGATTTTAACCGTCAAAACAACAAATAGAACCTTCCTACGAAATCTCATGTTTTAACCCAAAAAAAAGAAAGTCTCTGTTTGGCAAATGGAGCCTTAGTGATTTTGTCTGAAACACGGTGAATCCAGGCGTCGATGAGGCTTCCATTGGGTAAAAAACACGATGGACAACTCACTATGTAGTTAGGATGAAATTCGAAGAATTTTCGCGACGAAAGTCCTTAGGACGAAAATCCTTTTAGGATTTCACAAACAGACTAATTTGTAGAACCTCACCTTGTAGATCAATTAGATTATTGGACTGGTCAGTGAGTTTAAAATTGATTCTGGTTAATGAATTATTATGACATCGCATATAGACTGGATTAGTTGGATCGTCGATTATTAGAAATCCTGGAGGAGCTGTTGGTGCAAATGAATACAAAATATATCCCTGCTGAGCTTGATTTGATCGTTCAAGATTTATTTGATAGCTTCCTTCGATAACATCACATACTAAATTGATCGCTATCACCGATGAAATATTCACATTTTGAGGAGCAATATGCCTGCCGCCACCATCTGGTTCATTATTATGTTTGAGGATTTTTATTTCCGGTGATGTTGTTTTTTCCAGGTATCATGAATTATTTTAAAACCAACATCGATGAGAAGTTTTTTTAGTTCTGGTACGTTATATCCTGGTAGTTTAAATGTTGGAATATCTTTGACGGGGATTTTATAGTCTGTTGCAAATGTTGTTCTCGATAGGGGATTATTATCATCTAATATATCCTGAATAATTTTCAGATTAAATGTTTCCATATCGTCGATAATTTTGTTGCATGTTTCTACGACGCTGATAAATTCATCTCGGGTGAGAGAGCCGGATTTAAGGGATATTAACAACAGTGAAAAATCATTATTCATTGCTGTGAAATTTTCAATAATTTTAGGTTCTTTAACAAAATGATGTTCCTCTAGTTCCTTCTCCCCTTCCTTCTCTTTCCTAGTTAGTTGGTATCCGATACCAAGAAAATCTCTAGTAATTCTATGATCTTTATAACTCTTTATTGGATTATTAGATTTTATTCTGTCGGTGATATAATCAATTTTTTGTGGTTCTGGTAAATTAACGGTCCCCCCCCCCCCGGGTGGTAATTCAGGCCATCCTAGTATTGTTCTTATAGAACTCTGATAGATATCTACGACGTATCCTTCTGTGCTTATTTCAATGGCAGATGATAGCGTCGGCTCATGAATCGTTATAGCGATTTTTGATTCTTTTCCAGTAATCGATTTTATTCTACGTTGCAATTCAGCATTGATTTGTTCAATTTGGTATGATCCGGTTGGTATCGAAACAACGTTCCAGTCTGGGGTACCGTCGTCTTTATTCTTATATGAGAACACAAGTGAATTATTCGGTTGTTGACCACCAAATGATTTTGATCTGATATTAGGCCAACTATGGTATACTCGTAATTTTGCTAACGCGATTTCCTTCACGGGGACTGGGATAGGGAAATTCACACTGAATTCTGGATTCGTTGAGGTTATTGAGATCATGCTTGTTTGTACTGGGTTTGTGTTCTCCACTATTTGTTGAAGTAATTCCTGCGGTGTTGTCATTGTTATTATATTCATGCTGTCGCTCTAATTTTGACATCGCGGAATTATAAATACTGACCATCGCTGAGAACTCACTATCTGATATTAATGTATTATCGAGTGACGACGATATCATCGAGGATAATTGCGAGTATGCGGTTGATACAACATGAAATTGAATTAAGTAATCTTGCAGTTTACTCTGGCTGCATGATGATATTTTTTTTTGTTATTCCGGTTAATATACCCGCGATTGTAGCCGCCGCAGAAATGCAAATCGGAACTACGACCGGGGCAATCATTGTAACCGATGCAAGTATTATTCCAGCGCCAGCGAGAACGCCTGACATAGAGTACATGGTAATATCAACTGCGGTGATTCTTCGTCGGTATTTTTTTATTTTTATTTGATACTCCTCGGCGAGGGTTTTGAGTCTAGTTTGAAATTCTCTGACCTGATCATAGCGATATTGCGATGATGAAATCATCAGTGATGACATTTTATTTTTAAATCGTTTACGATTTCAATTGAAACCGTTATTTACTTAAATCCGCTACGAATTCCAAATACCACGTTGTTGAAACCCTATCCAAATTTTTATCAGTAGATGTTATCGTGAACTTTTCAGTTGTATCCTTGTCGATGATCCTTGAAATCGTATTGTTGACCCCGGATGAACTCGACGATGAAATATTAAATTGAGTCGTTGTCACTAGTGTTAATCGATAAATACCTTTAACGGTTGCAGTGATATCTAATTTGTTGTTTGTAGGTGTCCACGCAAATGATCCGTGTTGGATCGTGTATACTACGTTGTTGGTTTTCTCATGAGGAATTTTTGTTTTTTCAATGATTGTTATCATCCTCGTTGCATCACCTTTGATTGCTTCGATGAAGTTTTTCGTCTCATCGATGGATTTTTTAATATCAGGGAGTTTTATTTCAATTTTATCCAACGGGGTTCCAATAAATTTATCCACGATGTTTCTACGAAAATTTGAAAACTGTTTTCCGTGTTCTTCAATTCTAGATTGAAGTGTTGCTAGTTCCAACACAGAATTTTTTAACTCATCGTTGAGAGTTTTTAATCTATCTGTAATCGTCGAAATAAGTACAACCGGTTTAAATTTACCCTGATCGGAAAATAACGCGATAGTATCCTCGATTGCGTTTCGTTGTTTAACCAAAATATCATCCAACGACACATTACTAGTTTTCAATTTACCCTGACGATCTTGAAATACAACTATTTCCCCGGGGTCAACACTTGCTAGATTCAACGTCTCAGCTATTTCATCTTCGATTATTTTTTTATATCACCGGTTGCAGATATTTCTGTGGTTGGTTTCTTCAGTGTTGATAAAGATCTCCCCCAAATATCAATCATAATATTTTATATATCTTTCTCTAAAAAGCGATTACTGGAGTATTCATTTACGACAACATGTGGTGGTTTTCCCCTTGGGTTACCCAAGGAGTTAGAAATAGCGTCAAGGACATTTAATACTTCGCTGCCGCATATTGGTGGACCATTCATTTGTTGTGTTGGTAGCGTAGAATACCAAGTCTTCAATGGAAAAGTCTTTAAGCGGCTTATATAACGCATAAATTCCTTCGGCGGGGCTAATCCATATGAATCGAAATAAACAATCCCACGTGGATCAATAGCGTATGCAACCCAGTGAGTTCCAGGTCCGGTGCTGTTATCGAGATTAATAATACCGGTTTCAACGCTGTTGGATTGTGCCGGTAACTGATCTTTCATAAAAACACCTCTGAAATTTTGTATCGCTAGTTTTTTAGCAGCATCGAGTAAATCAAAATTGGACATTGGAGTCAAAGACTCTACAATCGAAGATTCCCGAGTTAGTAAACCGGTACTAGTCTTAGACCCTTTCCGCTGTACCATGAATACGGGGTTCCTGGTAGTCTTAGATCCCTTCCCTTTTTTATACCTTCGTCCTTTCTTCGGTTCATATGATTCAGCAATGCCTTGTACCGCTTTTGCTCCCAAGCCTCCAGCTGCCCCCAATGCGACCGCTTTTGCAACTGCTGGTGCGGACGCTGCAATTAATCCTGGTAACGCAGCAAATAACGGGAATATACCGCCTGTTTTAATCATATTTTTGATAGCAGCCGCAGAAATAGTAATCTGAAAACCTTTTTTTGCTACAAGTGCATCATTGAAGTGTTTTACTTGACGAGTTGTCAGCGATAATTTATTCGCCCCGCCATTCATTTGATTGGGTTTCAGCGTGATAGTGGTTCCACATTTTTTATCTGACTCTGATTGCAATTTCTTGACTTGACCCGGCGTCAGGGCAACACTAATAACACTATATGACATTATACATAATAGATTGATTCTAAATCGTAAAGCGATTCAACGGAAAAATCTGAAGGATTTTCAATTACATGTTTTCCACTGGTGCATCAATTATTCTCATTCAACCACCAACACCTTCAAGTAGCATTGATTTATCACTGAGAATGACAGCAACCGCTCTGTAATTAGCAATACCACCAGGACGGGTTACACGGGCTCTAAAGTGTATATCGACGACAGATTGTCTTGTTAAATCAAGATGTTCCAATGAAAAGTAATAAATCGGATAGAGGCTTTTAAAATCAAGTTGCGATATTTGCAAACCAGTATCTACATTTTGATCATGTGCCATAAATGAAAGCATATTATGATATACACGTGCAATATGGTTGTGAGTGTAATCAAGTTGTATATCCTCGGATGGTTCCTGTTGGCCGTTTATTCTCAGCGGGACTTCTCTAACACCTAACTGATCAAATATCATATGACTTCGTTCTTGATTACCAACTCGCGCATTATTCTGTAACGCTACAAATATATGACGTGGAGCTGAAACACCTTGTTTTGATGCCAGATGCCAAGTAAATATATCATCAACATTATCCTGTTTAATATCCGTAGTCACTGATAACCAACTCAACAACGAGTTTCCTCCTTGATCCATAAATGATAGTAGTCGCTGTTCTTCGGTGATTGATGGAGTTAACACTGGCATCCATAATGCTAGTTTTGATAAAATGACTTTACCCTCGGGGACACCAGCATCACGCCAGATTGCATCATTATCAGTACCCTTTCGCACGAGTGCTACTGTATGCTTCGCTCCATAAATAACTTTTCGGACGTTTCTACAGAATCCAAATATATGATGCAGTGGAATCGCACATGAAAATTGTCGACGCTGTCCTTGTAATGTTGCTACGCGTGTTGCAAACCCTAAGTTGTAATTAGTAATATTATTTATGACATCAAAAGTACCAGCTGGTCTTGTATATCCGGCTGGTGCTGGATCAACTGCAGTAGCTTGTGTTGCCTTTACTCTAGAATACTGGACGTGTTCAGGGTGATAAGTAATATCCTTAGAAAACATCATAGATGGACCAGCTGATCTTGTATAATCATCAGAATATCTCGCTAACCCTATTATTGTTGTGGCAACATCAACTTCACTGTCTATTGATTCAATTTCTTTTCCATCAATGAGATATCTTGCACTTTCAAATAACGCCATTATGCCATTGTTGACGAACCCAACTTTGATAGTTGGGTTAATGTCATATGGAGTATCAGCTGCAACATTTGTTACAAGTTCACCTTCGATTTCGATAAACGCTTCACAAGGCAAAAAGTATTTACTGGTATCATGAACTTGAAGTTCAATTCGCGATCGGAGATCTGGTTGTGTTGCGTTATAAGAATAAAATTGAAAATCGCGTACAGAATCATCTTTACGCACTGGGGCATCCATATCAAATGCTGGATCAGGTGACCGTTTGAACATTTTATTCTATATTCGTAGATCTAAATCGTAAAATCGTAAAAGATTTTCATTGCTAGCGTGAAAATCCGTAGGATGTTTTTTTAAAGCCACTTCCCGCTATCACGTTTGCTATCATGTTATCTTGGTCACTTGCTGTCAACGGCGGAGTCACCAGCGACGCTAGTTTTTCATCTACTGCGTTATTTACTATTTTACTAACACTTGCAGGCATAACTACAGTAGATGGTAACGGTTTCTTTCTCCGTCTAACTAATGATGTTAATTTATTCTTCGCGGCTGAAAACGCTTTCCCGGCAAGATCTCCAACAGCACTAATACCCTTATCACGAATAACATCAATGGCTTTCATTCCTAATTGTTTAGCTAACGGCATCACTTTTGGGGCCATTCTTGCAAATAACCCCGCAATGGTATCACCGAAATCATCACCATAGTACGCGCTATAAACCGGAAACCGTGAATTAACTACATAGACGCTGGCTGGTTTGTCATGGTTGTAGTGTATGATCATTCTTATTATTAAAACACTAGTGTTTTCAATTGCTAGCGTTTTCAGTCACTATGATACCCATTTTCCACTAAGTCGCCAATGAAATCTCGATATGTTTTGATATCCATGATACCACCTTGAAATAACCGTCTACAGATATCAGCTGCTTCATTAATTATTTCCGGTGAGTTATTTCCAGCTCGGAACCCTCCGATAAGAATATCTAATCGTGATATATCATTGATAACATTACCAGGACATGAAACGCTAGCGTTTCCAATTGAAATTCCACTGGAATCTCTTAATCCCTTCCCGCTATAACCAGTTGCTTCATCCAGTTTGTCTGTATCCGTGGGTTGTAAATAATCAAGAGTATCATCATCATCTCGATCAGGTTGTTTTTTAGGCGAGAAGGATATTTTCTTTGCAGGTTGCTATCGCTTTCCTTGCAATTTTTGCGGTTTTTGTTGTTGTTTGAACTATTCATATTGATTATACACGTGATCCACCATCTTGATATATTCAATGTATGATGCACTTCTTGTGTCAATTTGACTTGTTTTAGTTTTGATTTTGTAGAATATATCAGCCCAGTGAGTTATATTTCTAACATATTTATGATGTTCTGGTTTCAACATTTTTTTTCTGTTTTCATAAGTCTCAATAACAAGCGCAGGAATTTCTGCTGGATCAGTCTTATCAATTGCTGCTAACACTTCCTCGTTAAATCTCCCGCGTAGGTCATCTACTGTTCTTTTTGATTCAGGTAGTTTATCACCGTGGAGTTTTTGTACAGCTTGTTTTGTTTGTTCAGTTTCCGCTGCTATTTTTTCAAGTTCACCAATAAGAGATTTTCCCGCATCTCCCCGTATAGCACGCTCTACCCCCTTCGTTGCTGTGGTTACTGGTTTAAACAATTCTTTAGATCCCACAGCAAAATCAGTTTGTAAACTCTGTCTAGCTTGCAGTTTATTCCTTACAGAGTCGCGAATTGGTATAAATCTCTTAATTGCATCTAGTCGCTCACGAGCCAATCTAGTTGTTAATGCTTCATTGACCATTATTTGAAATTGCAAACAATTTTTCAATTGTAAAACAATTTTCCCGAAAATCGAAGATTTCCCGAACCCGACCTAACTGACACAGTTAACGGTCCATCGATTTTTTATTCAGTGTGAAATATTTTTTATTCACTGTGAAACTATCGATTTTTATTCAGTGTGTGAAATATTTTTTATTCAGTGTGAAATATTTTTTATTGCTGTGAAATATTTTTATTTTTTATTCAGTGTGTGAAATATTTTTTATTCACTGTGAAATTATCGGTTTTTTACTCAGTGTGAAATATTTTTTATTCACTGTGAAATTATCGATTTTTTATTCAGTGTGTGAAATATTTTTTATTGCTGTGAAATATTTCATTTTTTATTCAGTGTGAAATATTTTTTATTTTTTATTCAGTGAAATATTTTTTATTTTTTATTCAGTGTGAAATATTTTTATTTTTTATTCAGTGTGAAATATTTTTTATTCTGTGTGAAATATTTTTTATTGCTGTGAAATATTTTTTATTGCTGTGAAATTATCGATTTTTTATTCATTGTGAAATATTTTTATTTTTTATTCAGTGTGAAATATTTTTTATTGCTGTGAAATATTTTTATTTTTTATTGCTGTGAAATATTTTTATTTTTTATTCAGTGAAATATTTTTTATTGCTGTGAAATATTTTTATTTTTTATTCAGTGTGAAATATTTTTTATTCAGTGTGAAATATTTTTTATTGCTGTGAAATTATCGACTTTTTATTGTGAAATATTTTTATATTTTATTCAGTGAAATATTTTTTTTTCAGTGTATGAAATATTTTTTATTGCTGTGAAATTATCGATGTTTTATTCAGTGTGAAATATTTTTATTTTTTATTCAGTGTGAAATATTTTTATTTTTTATTCTGTGTGAAATATTTTTTTATTGCTGTGAAATATTTTTATTTTTTATTCAGTGTGAAATATTTTTTATTGCTGTGAAATATTTTTTATTTTTTATTGTGTGAAATATTTTTTTTTTATTCAGTGTGAAATATTTTTTATTTTTTATTGTGTGAAATATTTTTATTTTTTATTCAGTGTGAAATATTTTTATTTTTTATTGTGTGAAATATTTTTTTTTTATTCAGTGTGAAATATTTTAATTTTTTATTCAGTGTGAAATATTTTTATTTTTTATTCAGTTTGAAATATTTTTATTTTTTATTGATTTCAATAAAAAAAATAATAAAAAAATGACAAAATCTCAAAGAGATTTTACGGTCAAGTAGTCGATTTCTCGTAGTCGATTTCGATTCGATTATTTGTTTTCTTGAATTAACGCTCGTATATTTCTAATCTTCGAATTAACCTCTTTTTTCAATTCATATTCCCTACCCAATTCTTTTCGTATTCCCTCTACGATAGTAAATAACGGTACAAACACACTTACGTCACTGGAAAATGCAGGAGAGTCCCGAATAGAATTCTGAATTTTTTTTATCAGCGCATACTTCTTTGGTAACATATACTTGTTAGTGTTAACCCCGTATTCTATATCCTGAATATCAGACACAATTTGATCAGGATTTAAACCATCTGATAGTTTAATATCCTGACTTTTCAATTTTGAAATTTCAGCTATAATGCTATTCATTTTTTCAGAATTCATATTCTATAACAATTATATACTTCTAAATGAAAAATATGAATGACTTAGACATAAATGAATTGAATTTTTCGTCCGGTCTTTTTTGAAATCGCCGATCGATAAATTCCCTCTGCAACGAGTCGTACCGAGGGCATACAAATATCGAAATACCTACTGGCTTCATTCATAGATGAAAATATTTTTTCTTCGTTATTTGTTGTATTAAAAGATTTTACTGGTCTCGCTTTTTTTGAGCATTTTCAGTCTCTCCCCGTTTGGTATTCTCACTCTGTGTAACAACCTGTAGATTTGATAAAGAATTGTTCTTTGGATTAGAATCAATGTGATCGATAACAAAACCATCTTTGATCAATCCATTGTGACATTCATACACGAAACGATGGCAGTAATAAATTTTCTTTCCAGCGCCAAACCTCAAATACCCCTGATTACTCACAAAACCGACTGGTTTCTTCAGCCTACGGTTTCTTACAACACCATCACTGGATGCTTCATAATTTGTAATCACAGGGTGTGGTCTGAATTCTTGGTTCATTTGTATACAAATACTATTTGTCTAATTCAGTGTTTGGTCTAATAATAACATCACTGGAGAATCTTTCAATATCGTCTTGAGGGGTTCTTATGATTTTGTCGCTGACTTTGTCAGGGACGCTGACAGTGTCAGGGTCAGAATTTTTGATTCTTTTGTCATAATAACGCTTCAACTCCCTGTATCGTTTGCCACCACAATTCAGACACAACTGCGATTTTCCCCTATCCCCAACCCCACATTGATACAAGGTAACGGACTAAGGCTTCCACGTCGAAAACTTTGCATATGATACCCACAGAATTCATTTCTACATGATATGTTACAAGGAGTCACTGATCCAATCATGAGCCATTTGCAATGATTCATTATACATAAATCTTTCATTTAAATGCTTGTTTTAATTATAGTATGAAGGAGTTTGAGAGATTATCGAAAATTACGCCTTGGAAAAATGTTAAATTCAATCTTGATAGAGTTTCTGATACACCAAAGAATAAAATTCTTGATAGAACCATGATTAGTAAAATCAGAGATTGTTTTAATGAATTCAAGCGTGTTGGAGCATCTCATTGTTGGTCAACATTTCGAATTGTACCTAATATCGATGCTACCATGAATGATGAAAAAGCAGCAGTGATAATCTCACATCTTGGGCGAAAAAGATATTTTTTTAGATTGAAATTCATTATCCGTGACGACACTGGAAATTGGATTATTCGTGATAAATTTGAACCAATTCTCAAGGATAAAAAACTATCACTGTGAATCAAGATTCCAAACCAGGAATTTTGACTGGAATTGACAAACCATACTACGAGAGATCTTATCCTGTAACAACAGTTGTTTATGGATTATATCCGTTAAATGACAAACCCGATATTGCAAAACTAGCACCAATTAAATATTCGTCATCAGTGGCTTTGCCACTCAATTGTGTAGCAGAACGAATAATAGAACACTTCACAAATGCATCCCGGGGAAATAAATTGACTGATCTAAGACGAAAAAAATAAATGAATGGGAACTGACAGTGAAACAGCATGGGGCAACAATTCAGGATATAGCTAAGTTAGAAAAATCATTAAGATTTCCAATATCAGTAACGACAATAACTGGAGAAGTATTATACGAATCGAAATATAAATCACAAGGAACTCCAATACAAATTATTGATCATAACGAACACGCGTGGTCATCTGCAGTAACCATATTCCCACGGGATAGAACTGTAAAATATATACCCCAAATTGGAGAGTGTTTTTCCGAGCAGAAATTATTTGATGCTATTTACAATTTGAGTAAAAAAGATCCTATGTCGATGTGGCTATTTCACAGTGCTGCAGACGATGAATGTGGATTCGATCAGTTTGTAAGACCCAACGGAGAACTGTACCGTACTGAAGAGCTGCATAATCAAATGAAAAAACTAGCTAGTGAGTTTTCTCCCCAGAGTTCTCTGGGGGAAATTGAAGATCAATTACTAACAAACTGTTTTACACTTCCCTCGGTTGCAGCACATTTTCTAGGAAGAAGAACGCGTGGAAACCAACGCGAGGTGAGTTTCTATCAAATGTCAGATTGAGCTGTCTTGAATACAGTCATGATGGATTATGGAATACAAAATATGACACTGAAACCGTTATTTCCGTTGATATGATTGCGTGTTATCCAGGGAGTTTTCTCGGGTATGAAGAATGTAGCGAATACTTCAAACGATTTGGACACCCCACACACGAAATGACTCGTGTTGCTATTAATGGACCACTGCCTGATTTTGATTTAACCGGATTCGCTCGTGTAGTATCATTTGAATTGGCTACAGGACTTCATCCGTGTAGTTATCTTTGGATTGGTAGACACATGTCTGAAAAACACTGGATGCCAATAGTGCTATTGAGATATATGATTGATTGTGAGATGTTACAATCGTTAATTGTCAGTGAAGCGATTATATCCTATCGAGCACAGAAATCAGTCTGGTTACCACAACCTGATATAGAAAAAATAATTAGCGAACAGCGAAAACTTTCTAAATTTCAACGAAGAAGAAATTGTAAATTGGTCCAAACAGTTATTTGAAATCAGAAACAACGAAGCAAAAGATCTTGGACGAAGAATAATTGGTAAATTTACTCAGGGTGGCAAATACGACAATACAAGATATTCTTCACGGTTGATTATAGACAACGCTGAATACGATTTTGTAATCGCGGATCTAACGAATAAGGGCATATATGTCAATCGAAAAGACGCATTTCTGTCCGATGGAACCAAATTGGGTACAATTGTTACCTAGAACGACGGATACAATCCGCAGTATACACATTTGAGAGCTTCTATGCTCGCATATGCTTCTATCAATTTATTTTCGATGATAAATAGATTTCCTGACACCGCAATTAGAGTCGCCACTGACTCATTTTACATAAACAGCGATGTGGCTGAATTTATAAATTCTGACGAGAGTTGGGGATCATGGAGAATTAAGCGGGAAATACTTCATGATTATATTCAATCAGCAGATGTTACGATTGAAAATAATTATCGGAATCTCTTTGAGATTCAATCAGAATTTTCTAATGCACCATCGATATCTGATTCAATCTGTAGATATAAAACAGTTTATTTAAACGGCTGTGGTGGATCAGGAAAGACGACTCGTGCAATTGAATTATTCCGTAGAAACGCAAGCGTTTCCAATCCAAACATGATTGTGCTAACACCTACTCACAGACTTGCAAGAGAGATGATACAGCGAGGGGTAAATGCCTGTACTTATCACAGTTTCTTTCGATGGAAAGAAGATAAGTGGACTCCTGAGCGTATGGGCGAGAAATTTATTCCTGAAATCATGATTTGGGATGAAATATGCAGTGTCATTAGATGTATTACAAACATTTCTCGAGTGGTTGTTATTGAAAAATACAAAAATCGTCATGTGCGGTGATCACGGCCAACCACCACCATTTGTCGGTGCATCCCCACATGAATGGCTAAAGGGTTTTGTAGACTATTATGAAGAAATTAACACTGATTATAGATCACTTGATGAACAATTACGAGAATTCAAAGCGCTAATTAGATTACAACCGGATAGAATCCAATGTGAAATAGCGCGTGAAATAATTTCAGAAACTCCCATGGAGGAATTTTGGGAAACATTGAGACCAAATGATTTGATAATTGCAAGTAGAAAAATAGTCAGAGACACACTTCAGATGAAGTTATTTGAAACGCATAAAGAAAAATTTACAACACTTCCAGTACTGTTATGTTATAGGCCATCGGATACACGAAAACAGAATATTGAAGTTGATATTCCAGGAGGATTTCAAAGACAGAATTTAGTGCTAAATGATATTATGCTGGTTGATATCAGCGTCGTCGAAGATGCATTGCGTGCTAATAAATCCCCATGGACGCTAGGATACGCAGCGACGATACATTCTTCACAGGGATTGACTATATCGGATACAATTGTTTGGATAGTGGATAATCACATCGAATGGTCAAATTTAGTCTATCTTGCAGTATCCAGAGTACGAAGAATAAATCAGCTTCGAAGAGTTGTTTTAGATGCTAGTTAAGACCCCGCGGTGATAATTGAGTATCCTCGGGTATCACTTGCAGTTGTTGTCGAGTAAATCCTCGTTGAGGGGCAGTTGAATCCAGTCTATAGATTGCTGGTCTAGAAACGCTAGCGTTTCCACCCGTAGATCGTGTTATACTAGATATCTTGTGTGCAGTAACACTCCAAATAGGATCAGTAGCCCTTTTTCAGCCACCTTCAAGCTCTCCTGTACCTAACATTGATATTACTACCAAGAATTGGTTGGGAAACGCTAGAATCCTCTTATGAGAGTTTTAGTATAAACTTCTTTTTAATCGCGTTGATAGGTTTCATGTTGATTGTTCTAGTAATCTCATTATTCAGTGCGGTAATCACAGCTGGTAACCTTTTGACCCATTCACGGGATCTTTTTTCTTGGATGAATTCTTTTGCGTATTGATATCCAAATAACCGTTCAGCATGTGTCCGATTAAACCGTTCAACAATTGCCTGATCACGATGTAGCGCAGTATGTCCTCGTCTGATGGTAACATTATGATGCTTCATTGTTGATAGAACCGCACCCTGAAATTCCTTGCCAGGATCAACTTGTAATAGATTCGGCCAGTGCAGAGGACCTCGTCGATAAATCCTTTCAAATGCAGAAGCCACTTCAGGTGATGATTTTGTTTTTAACGGTTCTGCTTCTTTGTATCGACTTGCAATATCAATTATGGTAAACGCATACTTGTAACCACCATCATGTGGCAGAAATAGTATATCAGCTTGATGAACTTCATTAGGAACGGTCACATCAAAATGCGAGTAGTGAATTTGTTTAGGCGGTGGTAGATAAATTTGCCATATAGCCTGTTTGGATAACGAATTAGCCGCAGTGGTTTTTTTCACTTTTGCAGCGCTAGCGAGTTTATTGATTGCTGCCTTGCCTCTCCAGTATCCACTCGGAGAATAATAAATAGATTACATGTTGTTATTAATTACCAGCACCTAACATCAATTTACTTTTCATAGCCGATTTTATCAAAAATGAAGCCAAATTTTCTTTGAAGGATTTATCAGGAATAGCATTTAATGCATGAATTAATTTCACATCTGCGAGATGCCTGTGTTGCAAATTGCTGCTTTTATAAGCAACATCATGAGCGTGACACGCCTTATCAATGGCGTTTATTAGTTCTTCACCGGGTTTGGGTTGGTTATGATTATTGAGTCTGATATCAAGTCTTGTTCCCGGTCCACAATAACTATACCCTGGAAAGTGTTTTTCTCCTGGATACTTTGCCCATGGGGTTCCAGGGAGTTTAGTTAGCTTGGCTGCGATATCACCTCCTCGTTTTTTTTTTAAAGGTTCCTTGGGTTTACCAAGGGAAACAAATCTAAATTTCTTTGTACTACATTGTACGCATTTACCAGAAAGCGCTGATCGGTTATTTTTAGTTGTAATCGTCGTCAAGTCATCTGTGCCAGTACGCGCCCTACATTTCACACAATATAGATCCATAATTTATATATAATAACATGAATGTAATTGATTATTCAGCTACCCGACGACGGGAACCTTTTAAACACCATGAAATGTTGCCGAATTCAATTAGAATGATTATAATCGGACCATCTGGAAGCGGCAAGACACAACTGCTACTTAATTTGATAACGAGATGGATGAAATGGGACAAATTGTATTTAATAGTCCCGAGTGTAGACGATCAGTGATGCTATGAAGTGCTAAAGGATTTTAACGAGAAAGTAAAAGAATTTCAAATCGATGATGATATCATTGAGTTTATTACTGATATCAACGATGCACCGAGCATTGATTCCATCGACGGAAGTATTAACAATTTAGTCGTATATGACGATGTGATGTTAGATAATCAAAAACATCTTGCTAGGATATTTTCCAGAGGCAGGCATAAAAGCACTGATGTGATATATGTCACTCAACGATACACACAAATACCAAAAGTGATCAGAGATAACTGCAATTTATTGTGTGTATTTAATGGAGTTGACACACATACTCTTAGAAATATTTGGCAAACTTGATGCTGCGGTGATATGGACCATAATCGATTTAGAAATTTCTTTAGTCACGCTCAGTCAATACCACACGGATTTGTGACGATAAATTTATCAGCCCCGAGGACACGATATCGTATCGGACTTGATAAAATATTCGGTTGAAATCATAGGGGGCGAGTTGTCCATCGTGTTTTTTACCCAATGGAAGCCTCATCAACGCCTGGATTCACCGTGTTTCAGACAAAATCACTAAGGCTCCATTTGCCAAACAGAGACTTTCTTTTTTTTTTTGGTTAAAACATGAAATTTCGTAGGAAGGTTCTATTTGTTGTTTTGACGGTTAAAATCGATTTTTGTTTGAAAAGTTGTCTGATTCACCCTCTCTGCTGCTTGAGATCGTTGCTCTTAAAGTAGCGACCCATTCCGTGATTTCCTAGCATTTGATCCCAGTCAACGTGATCACAGCTTACTCTTGCATTGAAATCGCCATGAATGACGAGCGTATATGCCGCTGGAATGTCGTCTGGGTTGGTCATGGTTGGAGCATGGCAACTGAAAATAAGAAGGGGCCTCCTTCCAGACAAGATGGGGAGTTTCATGGGCATGAGTCTGTCGTTTACTTCCTTGGGAGGTCCAGCCAATTTGCTAATCTGTACTGTCTTGACTGCACATCCGACACCAGCCTCACGGCGCTCTTCACTTCCTCGGCCGTTTAAAAAAAAGTGTATCCGGAGCCCCTTTAACAGAGTTTGCTTTCTCCTGCAAGCCGGGCCTCGCTAAAAATAGCAATGTCCATATTGTATCTGGCGAGTTCCTCTCCTTTTAAGGCGGTTTTCTTCTGGGATCTTTTCGCATCATCTCTGTCCAATAAGGTGTGCACATTCCATGCGTCCGGTGTGAGAGGAACAATTCTCATTTTCTTTGTATTTTGACCACTGGAGTAGGGCCCCCCCCCACCAGCTGCTGTATTCTGCCTAGGGAAGTTTAGAGCAGACAATGTTTAGGGCACCTTTTCTAGCCCATTTCTCATCCCAGGGATGTGTGAAGTGCATTACTGAAGAGGGCTGCTTAGTCACTCACTGCGCTGCTGAACTCCTTTGCTGCTCCGTATCAGTTGTTTGCGGCTACGGCTGCCAGTGTACTCACACCTGCTTCTTCGCCAGAAGACTTTAGTGGGTGATGAAATGGGATGGATGGATGACATTATTCGTTTGCGTTGTGACTTTGTTTTAAGTGAAAAAGGGATGCGTCCACTCCTTCGCCCCAAACCATCTTAGTCCTGCAGCATGACAATGCTGAGATTGTCGGAGACGGAGTTGAGTTCAGTGGATAACCAGGACGTCCTACGTGTCTCGTCGAGCTCTGGGCGCTCCACTGTGATTTGCTGAGAATCGCCTTTCAGCCCGTTGACCAGCTGGTGGCTCCTCTGCGTAGGCTGCCGAATCCAGTCTTCACATGCTAGGTAGACAAAGCCTAACTCACCGAGGGTTTAAGACTCGTCGGCTACCCTGAGTCTTGTTTAGCCGGCCTGTCGAGGCCGAGGTCTCCTGGATGTGGCCGCGAGGCATGCCAAAGCTTCTTGGAGCCACATGTGAGAGCTTAGTGCCAAGTGGAGACCAAAAGTAAGCGAGCTCTCCCGAAGGAGTACGACTGATCCCCCCAGCCAGAGGTTATACCCCTCCCAGGACAACACAGACACCCCAAGTCCATGGTATACTCCACAGGCGGACAATCACCTTATTAAGAACTCCTGTCTTATAGTCAGTGCTGTCCAAATTGCAGACCCACCTAAGCTCGAGCAAATTTTTGTGTAAAAAAGTCAATGGCCTACTTTCATAGTATATCTTCTTAACCAGGTGAATTATTTGTCGTTGCTTTTAAGTTTTCTTCTGCGGTCCTCGGC